>QODF01000001.1:2800540-2931320 GCA_024372805.1 Oostethus manadensis
GGTATGAATGTGAGTGTGAATGTTTGTTTGTCTATATGTGCCCTGCGATTGACTGGGGACCAGTCCAGGGTGTACCCCGCCTCTCGCCCAAAGCCAGCTGGGATAGGCTCCAGCATCCCCGTGACCCTAATGAGGATAAGCGGTACAGAAAATGAATGAATGAATGAATGAAACGTTAAAACAGATTTCAGACACATCAGTGTAACCTTGGTTTTCGTACAAAAAAAAGCAAGACTAACGTGATAGTCAATGTTATGTTGTATTGATATCTAATATGTGTATTTTCTGTTATCATATCTACTATTGGGTAATACGAATCCAACTGACGGTATAATTTAATATGTTGTTACAATATTTCAAGCTTGCTTTCACTCTGTAATTTCCGTCATCTCTTACAAGGCGAAAATTGGCAAAACAAAAATCACCGAATTGTCCGTTGTTGAACCACGTGTTTTGTGTACACTGAAATTATCCTAACTGACTCTCCCATTGGCATAGTTTGCAAAGTGCATGCATACTAAATAAAGTTACAAAACTAAAAACGGTGTTCACAGGTTATTTCTTGCAAATAATAGTACTCTGACGAAAAGTTCACTATAAGATAAATGGGGGTATTTTTGCATAGTAAATCACGCATAGCAACTCCCGAAGGGCCGGAAGTGAGTATAATGGGCCCCCTAGCAGCATCATAAAAGTCGGCACAAAGCATAGATTAAATATTGTCCTTGTAAGGTTCCCTCTTGAGTAAAATTTGTTTCAATATTTGCGTTGCTAATGTAGCGGTGTTTTGTAGTCACTTAGCTCATTAAGTGTCCTTTTTCGTGTGACTGAGAGCATGCTCAGGAGCCATCATGCCATCGTTGAACTTTAATAATACACAGGTATGTACTTTGTGTTTGTTTGCTGGCCTGTTTAGCCTCTTCAGGAGTCATTGGAGAGACCCGATTAAATGTTGCCCAAAGCGCTCTCTTCCAAACAACTTCATTGCTTGCATCATGCTTGCAGCTCGTGCTTCCAACAGACATAACACACACACTTCTTCCTTGTCCTCCAGCGCCAAACAGTGCAGCCTAGATTGAGTTTCAGACACAGAGCATGTTACCGAGTAATTGCATTGTTAATCAATGTCCCAACCATGCAAAACGATGCTCGGGTCCTCACAAAGCATTACTCAGGATTAGCTTTGAGGCCTACCGTGGCCTAATCTTCTCTCCGTGCATTATGCATTGCATAGGTCCCCTCGGGGAACATTGTTCCTGAAGGGAATAGTCATGTCACTCTTTTATCGATGCACTATTTTTTTGCTGGCTTTCATGTACAGTATGAATGTCCTCTTCAACCTGCACATTCTTTTAGTTGTTGTCTATTGTTTTATATTGACAAACAACTAGGTATATACACTCACCACTCACTACATTATGACCATCAAACGACAGCCAACAGAAGAGCTGTTATCAGCAATCCAGATGTTATACAATAAATAATAATGCTCAGCTTTGATGAACACAGCATGAGCGCCATTCATTTAACAATATGTTACAATTGTGCTTGTAGTTTAAGTAATTGTAATGCTTTGGTTATCTTAGCTAAGGAATATTACAAACAGCTCTTACGATGGTGTGCAGTTTTGTGCAGCACAGTCACTTTAGAGGCACCCTGTGAACCACCGAGTCTCTTATAGTCCCTGTAACTCTGTAATTATTCATTTTCTATACGGCTTGTCCTCACTAGGGTCACAAGGGTATGCTGGAGCCTATCCCAGATGACTTCGGGTGAGAGGCGGGGTATACCCTGGACTCTGGACTGGTCACCAGCCAATCTCAGGTCACATATAGACAACCATTCGTGATAACATTCACACATATGAACAATTTAGAGCCTACAATTATCCTAAACCCAAACTATATTTAGTGCCAGGTCAAAAAATAGCAAGTATGAACAGCTGTGGCTGTGGGCAACGTCGGATGGATTTTTAAAAATGTATCCACAAGATGGCAGTAGCTGCATTTGAAGTATAATACAGTAGTGCCTACTGTTGTTTTCAACTAACTGTTGCTAGCTGCGCAGTTTGCACCTTGCCAATATTACAATATTGGTTCTGTTGCTGCTGTGTTGCAATCTACTATTTAATTAATGACCATGTGTCCACTTTCCCATGCAAATTATTATTAATGTTAAAACATATGCATTTATAAATACATAGTAATGTAATAATATTATTAATTAAATACTGGCATTTAAAATTACCAAAATAATCATGAACCAGCCTCTTTCTAATTACCACCCGCTTCCAATTAACACACCCTTAACACGGTATTTTGGTAAATAAATGGCAATAATTGTATTTATGGTATACTTTAGTCTTTCTGGAAATGTATTTGGTTTTGTTTTGTTAAGGGTTTAATTTAGAGTGCAAAACTAAGATTTTTTTTAAAGCCAACTTTTAGCTGTAGTTCTTGTAGTCGAGCTCATTAGATTGTGAAAATGGTCATAAATTTGTGTCCAGTGAGTGTATGAAGGAACCCTAACTCCAGCAGCAGTGTTGCATCGGCAGTCAAATATGTTCAATATGTCTATGAACGTTCTTTAAGCGTTATAATGTTAAAGTATTATTATACTGCATTGATCTTCATGTGGAAGTACTGTACTGTTTCCTTTACATGCATTACATACCACACAGTTATACAGTATCTAGGTCCCACAGCATGCATTTTTAGGGAAAGTAAGTGGGCTGTTCCTCCAATAACAAGTCCCAACTTGGAATAATGTATTTCGTAAATGTTTTCCTCTCCCATGTGTGGACATTTAGCACCATGCAGTTTGGTTGGCAGAGTGACCCACCTGGGCTCAAACCAAGCCCATCCAGCTCAAAGCCCAGACTGTCAACCTGATGTCCAGCAAGTGCCAGGGAGTGAGGTTTACCAGCATACGCTAGACACATTAAAATCACAAAATTGAGCTGATGTTGTGCACAATGTCCCATTCATTTGTAATGTTTGTTAAGACAAAAGCTCCTTTTGAACTGATTCTGTTCAATTCGGTCCAGACAGCCCTTTAAGTACGTACCCTGCACGCCCCCAAACCAGACAGAACAGACTTGCAGATCGTACTGTAGGTACCTGCTCGTCGCTCCTGTAACAGCGTCTGCCGATTACTCAAAGCGATATGGGTAGGTCCTGGCTCTATAGGTTAGGGTTTCTAAGGGTGATAGGTAGAATGCCTGCTCTATGTCATGTTACCGTGGCCAGGAACCCTGCTTTATCGCTTTGTAAAGTATGTAAGTAGTAAAGAAGTTGAATAACATAAAATAACATAATATAATGTTATTTATGTTATTTCCCACGTGAAGAACTCCTGTAAACCTTGCAGTATTGAAACTCAGTGAACAAGGCATCTTAGACAAGCTGAAAAACAAATGGTGGTACGATAAGGGTGAATGTGGAACCAAGGACTCTGGAAGTAAGGTCAGTCGCTGCAGGTCTTTTGTACTGATTCCAAATTGCATTTTGACGTACTGTTCATATGCAAGACAAACCTTTTTTTTTAACATCAGTAGTTTACATTGTGTTAATGTGCTGCACATAATTTACTTTTGATATTTCATATTTGGACCTGCCACTAACTGTAACCAAGTTTGTGGCTATACAAGGCACTCATTCCCGAAATTTTGCCTTTTTTTTTTTCCCATGCAGCTTTTTTCATACAATATCAAATGTGACTGTAAGGATAAAACAACGGGAAATGACTTTAAAGTGCCTTGCAATTGTATCACAGCAGTTGTTGACAAATGCCACTTATGCTCATCCTCACTTCATGACACTTTGACCATCATGCTGCTGTTTCTATTTACCAAACTGTTAATGAAAATTTGATTTATTTGCGTTGTTACTACTTTGCAAAACAGCCGCGTCCATTACAATCTTTGGCCTCCTGTGACGTGATGAACGGACACCACCGCTTACAATGTGACGACTTTCCACAAACCGCTGACCCGTGCTGTCACTCGCCAGCCGAGGATCCGTTTGCGTGCCACAAGGAGTCAGGGACTGTAATACGCTCAATAGTTAACCCTCTGAGAGACAAGAGAGACCTCAGATTACAGAGAGAACGTCCGCCGAGGCTCATGGGGTTAAACGGCAAATAGTAAAACTCTAATGAACAAATTTTTACTGAATATGTTTGGTAAGTAAACTGCAGCAAAATGGTTTGATCTGATCATCTTCTCTGACTGTACTGTATGACAATGTTGCCGTGAGAGTTATACGTACATGTCGCTAAGGAGACAGGGATGTGTAGAGCTGTCGACCTAAGCGACGCTGACCAGCTTCCTAACATGGTCAAGAGTAGATCTAGACAGTACCAGTAAGGAAGGGATGCATTCACCGTCAGATACGACTTGAATAGTTCTGTGTGAAGGCAAGCCTGAAGTCCTACTGAATGAAAGTATTTGATCCTAAATTGTAAAAGCTAACAAAGCCTAATAGGTTTTTGTACAATCTGGCAGCAGTTATAACCAGTTCAGCTCTAGAGTTTAGTAGGCTGCATTTTGTTGTGCTGCACCCGCTCCGCTCCGAAATGCTTAACTGTGTTCTTGACTTCCCCGCAGGACAAGACAAGCGCTCTCAGCCTAAGCAATGTGGCTGGTGTCTTCTATATTCTGGTTGGAGGGCTGGGGCTGGCCATGATGGTGGCACTCATAGAGTTCTGTTATAAGTCACGGCAAGAAACCAAACGGCTGAAATTGGCCAAGAGTGCCCACAATTTTAAGCCGACTCCCCCAACCAACACCCAGAACTTTGCCACATACAGAGAAGGCTACAATGTATACGGAACGGAGAGTGTTAAGATCTAGAGGTATGTCACCTCTCTTTCTCATCCTCCGTGGGCCGGGTGTTGAATCATTTAGCCGCCCGTCGTATCTGCTCTACTAAATTATTCATTTGCATGCACTTTTGTGTTGCTCTTGTTTGTGGGCTTGTTTGCAAATGTCATGTTAGGAGAATTTGAACACAAAAGCCTGCTTAGACACAAAAATCACAGGCGTTGCTTATGCTTTGTAACATATATTCTAGTAGCTGTACTGTAGTCCCTCTGGCTATTTTGAAAGCTAAACCATGCGTCATACGTTGTTCACATTTTAAAACAATTCCATAAAGATTTTTCACAAGCTGCTAAAATAATCGGAGCCCATGGGGCAGCCTGCTTGCATCTGTTTTGCTGCGGTAATTGCTATGAAACTCCAGTATCAGTACACAAGATCAACAACAACATTTTTGAAAAAAGAAGAAGAAAATTCAAACCACAAGTGAGCAAATGTAGACAACAAGCAAACATTTACATTGCAAAAGATGAATACAACATCTTTGCATGGTTTCAAAATTGCGCGTGCCAATGGCGTGCTAATTCATAAATTGGTCGTAAAGCGTGTCAAGTATGTGCAAACTTTGCATCTTCGTGCCAGCGCGGACAGAATATTTTACAATGTTACAAATTTGCGGCACACGCCATTTCCATAAACTATTCGTAAAGGCAATGTTAAAGCACCGCAGCTTATACCTGTGCCGGCAGTGAATGGGTTAATTTTTCCACCACCTCTTGGACCAAGTCGGAGGGGAATCCTAAAGTCATTTCTGTAACCTCTTGGATCTTCCTTTTGAATTTCTGTTAAAAAGTCATCATAATCCCCAAAGCGATGTCTTCCCGTCAGCAATTTCCTCTCCCACACTGTCCGTTCCTCTTTTTTCTCATTTATTGCCTCCTTCCTGCTTTTTGCACATTCTCTTTTTGTATAATTCATGCATGTTTTTTTTCTTCATTAATTATGTCTCAAATGTTTTAAAATAGTACTTGCGTTTAGTGGAAATGGCATAAAAGCACTCTAATGTATGGTTTTATGTGCAGCTACAGCAGTTTGCAAGTGTGAGCAGTCAAGCAACGAGTTAATTATTAATTAGAAATATTGACTGCTGCAGCATTCTCAATGAACTCCTCCCTCAGAGACTCGTTACAAAGCACTGTCCCAACCTCCCATGAAACCACGAGAAGCAAACCAGTCATCCCACTGCACAAAGTGGGGTAAACACTGTTAAACACACAGCTTCAATTGTGAGTGTTGCTTTTAATTGGATTGTTGACAGTGGTTTTGTCCAGTCAAGTACTGATGTGCAACAGAGACCTGCAAATATTTTCTTTCAACCCGCTTCATCATACAAATCGCGCAAAGCAAAGCATCAAGAGGCTACTTGAGCTTTTACTGTGATTGCTGCTATTTAGTCTTGGATGTTTGATGATATTAAAAAAAACAATACAATTTCGCAACTGAAGCATAATAAAGCCCACTGACGTAAACCGGTGCTGATAATTAGATCACAGGGAGTCCTTCACTGATTTCCATTCACATTTGCTAACACTTTGTTTGAAAAGGCCCTCAAAATGTTGTTAATGGTAATTTTATCTCTCTCGTGTACAATCTGTATCTTTCTGAGATAACATATTGGAGAGCACAAAACATTTCTTCCAGCTCGTTTGTGGGTCTGCGTGATGTGTGGGGAAGTCTCCCTGAGTCATAATGTGTAGAAAAACACCTGAATTTTGTACAAAGCTCATTTCCTGCCATGTTTGCTTTTGCTCTGTATCCCGACACAGGTTTAGCAAATGTTTCCATTGTCCCGTACAAATGTGATTCAATATCTATGAAAGGACAGGATTACGAGAATGGAGCCAAAATCCTTTTGGGCCGGACCCCGGCCATGATAATCTGCAATGACGACTCGACTGGACCGGTTATGGGAAGAGCTGACCCCCCCTCTCAGTGCCTTATGGAAAGTCCAATCAATGCAACACGCCCACAGCGATATTGCTTTTTGCTTGAAACCCACACAAAGCAGAAGAATTGAGGGTCAGTGGTGAAGAATTCGATATACAGTACATATAGAACACATGTGATGTGAGAGAATTAAAGCCATCATTTGCAACCCTAAGCACATTTTGAAGTGCCAGACAAGATGAATCTTACATGACGAGGGTCTAATTGGTTTCTTGTACGAGCAGACCGCGCCTCATCCTCCTGCTGCCAGATTTTCACTGGTTATATATATTCAAATGTATTCTTTATATCTCTTCAGTGCACCGCCAGACACTGATGATTACGCTATTAGATTTTATACTGTCGCGGGTCACTCGCCGTGACCTTGTCCCACCCGCTTTTAATTGATTCATCTTCTAGAAATGCCATTTAAAAACGTTTTAAGTGCGTTGTTTGTACTCTTTTGGTGCTGCTGCCACACACACCACAGAACCAGGTCATGACTCGCACTTCCAAAACTGCCAAGTGTGTGTGTACATGTGTGTGTTGTTCAAGGAAAGGATACCAATGTTTGAAATATATTTGGCAATTATTGTGTGTAAAATACCCAAGTAAGGTTGCCCAACTCGCTAGAATCCTCGCTGTACATGGAAGTCGAACCAAAAAAAATTAAAAAACAAAAACAAAAAACTTCTGAATCTAACTTAAAGCAAACAGTAACGCTTTCAAACTGTACTGTGTAGCCCGTCTTACAATTTTCTTTTGATATTTGCACCTTTTAAAATGAAATGTGCTTTTCATTCTGGTTTCCTTTCAAGAGCATTACAATGTTTGGTGATTTCACATTGTAAAATAAATAAAAGAAAAGGAAAGAGATGTTAAAATTTGCACCATGGAGGGTCTGGAAGCTTAGCACATGTCCACATTGCTGTAACCATTTCTTTCCAACAAGGCTGTGATTCCATAGGCTTTAGGAAGATACTTATAAATCACCTAAAACTATGGACAAAATAGTTTTATATGTAGAAAAAATGACAATGTGAAAAAAAACAGTTGAGATGTATACATTTAGATGAAATATTTATATTACATGATGAAAGGTTTTTGTTTTTTTTTAACAACAAAATGCATGTGATGCTTGATGAGCTCTACCACTCACAAACCGACCTTAGAGTAGAAGTTTGGGCCTGTTTTGTTTTGTTTTTTATTTTGGTCAAATGAGTTCACATGTTTTCTTTTTTGTAAGACTCACCATTCTGGAAAAAAAAACAATATTACCAGGCATAGTAGTGGGTGCAAAAGAGCAAGAGATGCATGCATAATTTACTGCACCTCATCAATGAGGTGCTGTACAGAGAATTTTAATACATTTTGTAAATAAAATGTACAGAAAAGTTTCTGTGTGTGTGTCCAATTTGTCAAGATCAAGGTCTTTTTAAGTCCATACATTTATGTTCACAAAGTTTTTACAAAAACAGTGAAGCCACATGCCATTATTCCTGCAAAACGGGCACTCTGCTTCAAACCTATCAAACAGGACCAAAATACCTGTATCAGTCATTTCTGCCAGAAGAACGCACCAGGCACAAATGTTTTTAGGTACTTCATTGGATTACTTCATCACTAGAATAAATCTGGCTGGTGATTTTCACCAAATTGTTTAAAGGAATAGACCAAGAACAAAACACTTTAAGTTTGTCATCCCTGTAGCTGGAGGATATACTCTATTATATAAAGACCTTAACAAACATGCATTAAACAAACACAATGTTCTAACGGGAGGCGCCACCAATGGAACTAAATGGAAAAAACAAAATTTGCGGCCGATGGATAAACACAGGAAAAGGCGGCAGAAAACAAGGCGGAACAAAAGAGGAAGCATTGCAAAATAAGAACCTAACAGGAAGTGACACGATGGAAACACCGGAAAATACAACTGAAAGTCCCAACTTGTCACACGGAGCCTGACAGTACTAGACCCTGCTTCCAACAATGGTTTCCAGACGCCTTTAACTGCCAAAACTGGAACCAGAGACAGGTGGAGAGAGGCTTAGAGGAGGTTCATGGACCCCTGCGACTCTGACGCCCCAGCCGGAACAAGTGGTGGCTTCAGCCATGGTTCAGAGGAAGCTTAACATTGGTTTTATCCGGCAGGGACCGGGTCTGCCAGGGCTGGGTAGAAGCGGACACAGGACCAACTTAAAAAGTAGTGCTAGCACTGGGGGCGTCTGTGGTTTGAGACGGCGTGGAGCGAGCTCCGGGGTGCCTGAGGCCTGAGACGACACAGGGTGGGCACCGCGTGCGTTGGTGACATTTTGGTGTACCGATGACCCCTAGATGCAGTTAACTAATTAACCTCTCCAATTTACACATTATAAACTTAAGAACGCGCTTCAAACATAGTGGGGAAAATGACACAGTAAGAAGCCAAAAACGTACCACTTCCACACAGAATGAAAACTCGTCTCTTCACTGTGTCATGACGGACATGCTAGGGCTGACTCCCTGTGGTGTGAAGGTAATCTAATTAACTTCTCTACGATGTGACATTACTGAAGCCTAGATGGTATCTAACTTGTCTATCATTATTTTGTGACTAATAATAGTCCACAATCAACCACAAAAGAGCGATCTTTTAATAATTCATGCATTTTTGAAAAGGTGCGGTATGTTTGTTATTAATAGTGATGGGGCTAAGTTATGATAACAACCTTATCAATGAATGTTTAGCCTATTATAAGCACCCTATGCTTCTCTGCAGGTGTACACAGCCCTGTATAGTTTACCACAATGCCAAAGTCCCATATGACATATTTTTCTTAAAAAAACTGGCACATAAAGGGTTAATGTCAGCCTACAAAGCTACGTTTACGACCTGACACATGCAATCGACCCACTCTACTTTTGCGATCGACCGGTAGCTTGCGTGTCAAGTAATGGGCACCATTGATCCCACTCTGTTTGGTGCCTCCTGAAGTTGCAGAATAATTTCACTTCACTGTTGCATACACCTAAATTAACCAAAGGATGGGCTCACCAGAAGACAATTAAAGTTATGGAATGTCCCGGCCACAACCCAAACCTAAATCCAATTCTTTGGGACACTTTTGGGAGGAAGATATTGTGGAGATGCTGATAGACCTACCCATTAGACGGAATGTGGTTTGAAAGCAGAGAGGTACACAAAGATTTTTAATTTGATTGCAACATTGTGTCCCTGTTGTGGTGGTTTTGTTGGTTTTACATCAGGAATAAGCAGTACTTTAACAAGTGTGTCCGCATTCTACAGTATTTGGACTGAGTAAGACAAGCAATTTGTTGATGTGTTAAATTGATAGGCTGTTTGCCGCACTCAAACAAAACCTTGTTGCTTGGCAGTAAACGTTTTTCTACGTATGCAAGGGTTCTCCACACTCTTGCAATTTAGCATTCAAGCTCCAGCAATTTCATTGAGGTTTGGGTTGATTTTCCTCTGAAAACAGCCATTATTTTGTCCAGAAAACACATCTACTCACCTTACATTGGTATTAATTTCGAAATATGTGCCAACACAGGTAAATTATACAGTAAAAGCCCACCATTTTTACGTCTCTATGCTTCTTTGATAATGTTTCCTTGTCAAGAGTTGAGATTTTACTTCACTTTGCTGAGCCATCCTTGAATGCACCATTGTTGCTGTGAAACCATCCAGCCTCAAAACTTGCAGTGAGGTAGACACAAGTTAATATTTGATCGTGAATCGATAGTGGAATTACAACAGGCAAGTGGTGTGGATTAAGTTGATGCGGCTTAGAGACACGCCTTTTTCTGCAGCACGGCAAAGGAACCTCGTACTACTACCTCATACTCCTACAGCAGATGTAAACACTTGTTACAGTCGATTTACATGTTGTATCGACCACCGTTACTATTGATTAGCAGTACCTGCACATTTTATTGTTTAAAATGTATTAATAAACACGTGAAGCATATTTAGGATTGTGCATTTAGCTGGTTTGCTTCCTTCGCCAGTGACTAATGGAGAAAGAGAGTCCGGGAGCTAAATACCATGTCATTATTCCAGTGGTTATTTTTATTGGAAATGTTGAGCTGAAATCAGAGAGAATATGAACGTCAAACTAGCAGGAGGGTTCGGAGGGGTGGGAGCCATTTGTCAAATACAGGCGTATCGATTACTTGCAGATTTTCACCATTCGGCTCGGAATGGAAGCCCCGCTGTCCGGTATCATAGTTTTAAGTGCAACAATGTGTGTGTGACGTCTCATTTACAAAAAAAGTAATAAACCAGTGGGGATTCATGACCCTTGATCATATTAAGAAGTGAGTCATGGTTGCTCCTGTGGTGTCGGTATGGTATATCTGCTGACAAACAAGTACTTTCCTGTAATGGTGTAATATTGAGCTGTTAGTCAGTGGAACTGTCTGTGCATGTTTTGGATCAATAGGGAGAGAAGTGTCTGCTTTAGTCTCATTCTCCTGCCTTGCATCCTCAGGCTGAGGCCTGCATTGACAGGTTCGTCGGGCTTTGTGATCTCTCACCGTCGTTTTTTTGAGAAGCCTTGTGACACAGTCAATAATGTGTGATACAGACACTGCAATCCTCATCATTCCAAAACCGGTTTCTGGTTATGAGAGCTAGATTACTTTTCATTCCCCAACCAAGGTCAATTAAAAAGGTGCTTTCCTGTACAGTTAATTATTCCATAGACAAAATGAAGCCGGACTGAGCAGACAGACTGTAATTTGACCAGTCTGTGACCACTGTGTTGAAATCAATTCTTTGGATGTGGTCAGCCACGGCACAAGCTCCAAATCCAACAAACCTGGCAGAAGACCAGTTTAGCCTTTCAACAGGGGAGACGGTGCACCAGTCCTGTGGAGGGGGCTGTCCAAGCACTACTGCACGATGCACGTAAGCCCGTTTTGACAAAGCATGAAACTATATCGCTTTTTCTTGTTTTCCGTTGCTTCAGTGCCGTTTGTCTTCTCATATTTGATTATAAATGCCTGGATTGTCCGCTCTCAAACAGCTGACGGGGAATGGTGCACAAGAATGGCGCTTCACTGCAGTGCGCAATGCTCATGTGACTGTTCTCCGGAATGAGTTCACTCGAAAATCAAAAAGGGCGGCACAATGGCGGTCAGAGCAAGAGAATAGGACAAAACAGACGCCAAACAGGCAATTTGAGAGCGACTTTTATTTCAAAAGTGACACGCAAGAGAGGAGAGCAATCACACGAGCAGGAAAGCTCATTTCCTTCTACCAGAGGACAACTAATCATCCCCCACCGAGCGGTTGTGTGTTTGTACGCCTCTTGCATGTCCCCGTGAGACTCAGCTGGCTCCCCTGCATGCTTCCTGCTCAGGCCCGTGGCTGTGAAACGTTATCTGATCGAACACGGGCGCGAAAGGAGCGAAGGAAAGAGTGCGGTGTGAGAAAGAGAAAAGTTAAAACGCTGAGATGATGCGTCATGCTTTGATTAGCATCGCAAGAAAACAGCTTTCTGGTTGGCTGGCTGCTTAAATTTGCAACACGCCGCAGTCAACCGGCCCTATCTCTTTCTCTTCAAGCACCACAATGAATAAATGAGACTTCCAGTCACTGGTTCCATTTTCTTCTTTCCTTTCAACAAATATTCCGCTGCTTTCACACGCACCAGAGAAACGCAAACGAGACCAGTTTGACTTACCTTTAAAACCTTCCGTCCAACTCCAAAATTTTGTCACCATGGAACCAGTAGTAGTAGTACCAGTAATCGGTCACTATTTTTGCACATTATGAAAATAAAGGTTTATAGGCTTGAACAAAGTGCAAAGGGAAGCCGTCGCTTCAGAACTTCATATACACATAAGTAAAGCCGTCCCCATTGCAACAGCAGGGGGAACCCTGGAGCAAAGAAAATCGATTCTTCTGTACTGAAGTTTTCTTAGCGTGCCGGGACCAGTTTAAGCTCTTTGAAGCGCGTTTAATGACTTCAGAGACAATAAAGATGTACAGTAGTGAAAGGCCACATGGAGATCATCTGAGAAGCCTCTGGCAAGAATGGAAAGCGTTGAATGAGATATAAAAACAAACACTGGCACGGAGGCTCCTGCGTGCGCTCCAGACGGACATTCTCCAGACAGTGAGTAATGCAGGTATGACTCAGATCCCATGCAGATTCTCGTCAGGGCACCAGAAAGGCCAAGAACAAGAAGGGACGTTCCCAGGCATTCGTTTACGTTTTGGAGTTATCTCATGTTTCCAACATTGTCTTTGCTTGACATGTATGGAATCACAGGAGTGTCACAATTCAAAGGAAATACATGTGGAAATATAAGAAGACCAATCATGCAAAAATACACAACATTTGCTCATATTCTAATTCCAGTTTGTGTTTGCCTTTGCTGCATTGTCTTGCTGCATGTTTTTTCCATTTGCTTTCCCTCATTGTATTTGCCGGATAGCTGACGCTAGCTGGTAGAAGCAATTTCCTTCCGCCAGGGTGACTAGTCAATATCAGATCACATGATTCCTGCTTGCAGTGACTATGCACTAGCTATGTTTAAATGTAGCTCTTAGGAAGTAACATTACAATCACGCCACCATGTACTTTCTTTGCGCGGAGATGTCTTACACGATGGAGTTTGTATCAAAGTTGTAGAGCTGCAACAATTAATCGATTGTTAATCGATCATCAAAATAATCGCCAACTATTTTGGTAATCGATTAATCATTTTCTTTAAAAATGTACTATAAATATTCTGATTTTAGGCAATCATATGTAACTATTTTAAACTTAGTCATGCATGAAATCAAACATATTATCTATGTGTTTCAGGCAAAACAAGATGAAAAAGAGCTGTCAACAGTTTTGTCTCTTTTTGATATCTTGCAAAGCAAACCACTGCAGGGATGTGTGCGTAGAGCGTGTGTAAAACCATTCCCACGCAGAGCAAATCCCGTACTTGTACTTGTGCTTAGGAAAATGCCTACATTTCTGCACTCTCTACATTAAATCTTACCATGCGTACACACAAAACCTACTGGTAGGACAGGGAAACTACCAATAGCGATGGCTGTGCCTGTGCGGCGCAGGCCGTCTCATCTCGCAACATGCATCACAAACAAGCCACCACCACCCCTCCTGGCCCAGAGTGGACAAGCCGACGCCAAACGCACAGCCTGCCCCTAAAGTGTATTTCTTACTTATTACTTATTGGTGGTGCACATGTAGCAGTGTGTGTCAGAGACTTGTCGATTTGCAGGAGAGTGTTTGTTTGTCAGTTCATTTATACTTTGCTACTTCAATTTCGGTGACTGAGAACCTCCTCTTCCACGTCTTCTTTGCTATGATTTGTGGAGGGAAAAAGTCCATTCATGAATTCTTAAAGGGATTATTGCAAAGAGGGTAAAATTAAAAAATCGGATTAAAAAAATAATCAACCGATTAATCGATTATGAAAATAATAGTTGCAGCCTGACGAAGTTGCTGAGACAAGAGCCTAACAGCGTGGATGGGACTCGTCGTGTTGTACTTACTGCAAACTTAGAACAACAATGCACAAGCAAATTTAGAAGAATTAACAACCTGAGGAATTCATCTTGTGGTTCAAAGAGGCTTTCTTGTATCAATTCCTCACATTTCTGGCTGTGTATTTCTTTGCAGTGGTTTTAGAAATATGTCTGAAGGAAAGGAACTGACTACAGTTACCAACTGTCACAAGAATAACGGAATCATCACCTGTTTAGAAACAAATAGGTCTAAAGAAGATCGTGGGGCGTTGGAGATGATGGTGTGGGTACCCGGTGGCAAGCTCATTTACCCGTGGTATTGGTTACCCTGTACCTGTGCAACGGGGGTCACAGAGCTCTCTCCAGCTCCGGTGGTGTAGTTCAAGCCACCTCCAGTTCCTCACACGCTTCAGACGCTACCTTTGCTTCTTGTTCCTGCACACGCACCACCCGCCACCTCTGTTCCAAGATCTGGGGCCACTTTTGCCACCTTCAGTTCCTGGAATGGCAGAACAACTCGGGCCACTCCACCCGCCGTGATCCGCTTCTCTTCTGTCCAGGCTGGACATCTCCAACAGCAGGGGCGCCTCGCTTGCGACAGAAGTGTCCATTCCACGCTTGCCATCCTCCCTACCAGCTATAGCATCATTCATCTGGCTACCGTCACCCTCCTCTTCTATCCCCATTCTGCAATGGTGTGTGACCACCCTCCTCAGCCGCAGCATCGCTCCACTTGCCGTACTCGCCTTCTTTTACCTCACCTGCTGGGGTAGTGGGTGAACGCTATCTCACCAGTTGCGGCAGCATGCTACCCAGACCAGTGTTCTTCTCTGCCTGGCGTCCCTCCACCCACTGCCAATCAACTTTTCTGGCATCTTCATTTATTCTTTTTGCCTTGGCTGTCCCTCTGCCTCAGCTTGGTGGCACCTAGCTACATAGCTAGAGTGATCGGCCGAGCTTGTGTGTGCACACACTCAAGCGTTATTGTAAAAGAATATTCAAACCTGTCTAGCTGAAGCAACGCAGGCAGAACAAACACCAACACATTAACAACTTACAGTGCCAAATGAACACACACTGCGGCCAACTAACGAAAACACCGGTGTGCAAGTCCAGGTGCTTATGCAGCGGCAGCCCATAAAAAAATGAAGAGCTTGTGGGCGGTCTAAAGGGAACTACTAGTTTAATATCGCATAACGTTGTTTATGGACAATAAAACTACAACAGACCAAAAGTGCATTTTGAAAAAGTGCAGGGGACATCCCTGTCCGCTGTCTTCCATCTGTGACTTTCTTTTCTTACACTAAACTGTTTCAGATCATCAAACAAAATTAATTATTCATCAATGACAACACAGCTGAACACTAGAAGCAGTTTTTAAATTAAACTTTTTTATTATAAAGGAAGAAAAAAATACAAACCGACATGCTCCTGTGTGAAAAAGTGACTTTACCGTAAAATAAATAACTGGTTGAGCCTCCTTTAGCAGCACAACTGCAATCAAGAGTTTGTGATAACTTGCAGTGATTCTCTTAAAGCGCTGTGGAGGAATTTTGGCCCATGAATTGTTGTAAATCAGCCGCGTTGGAGGGTTTTCCAGCATGAACCGCCTTTTCAACGTCATGTCACAGCATCTCCATGACCAGGCCACTCCAAAGTCTTCATTTCTTTTTTCTTCAGCAATTCAAAGGTGGACTTGCTGGTATGTTTTGGATCATTTCCTGCTGCACAACCCAAGTTGGTTTCAGCTTCAGGTCATAAAACAAATGGCCGAACATTATGCTTCAGGATTTTTTGGTAGACAAAAGAATTCATGGTTCCATTTATCACAGCAAGTCTGTCAGGTCCTGAAGCAGCAAAATTAGCCCCAGACCATCATACTACCACCACCATAGTTTACTGTTGGGCTGATGTTTTTTTTCTGAAATGTAGCATTACTTTTACACAGGATATAATGGGACAAACACCTTCCAGAAAGTTCATCTTTTGTCTTGTCTGATCACAGAGTATTTTCCCAAAGGTCTTGGGAATCATCAAGATGTTTTCTGGCAAAATTGAGATGAGGATTAATGTTCTTTTTGTTCAGCAGTGGGTTTTGTCTTGGAACTCTGCCATGCATACCAGGCTTGCAGTTCTTTAGATGTTGTTGTGGGTTTTTTGTGACCCATTAGGAGAGTCGTTGCTGCGCTCTTGGGGTAATTTTGGTTGGCCGGCCACTCCTGGGAAGGTTCACCACTGATCCATGTTTTCCCAATTTGGGGATAATGGCTGTCACTGTGGTTCGCTGGAGTCCCAAAGCTTTAGAAATTGCTCTTTTTCCAGACTGATAAACCTCAATCCATCTGAGTTATGTTTTCACACAGAGCCATGTGGGTTTGGATTAATATTTGTATGTATTTTTCTTAATGATAAAAACTGCATTTTGTGTTCAGTTGTGTTGTGACTAATATTTAAACTTGTTTGATAATCTGAAACATTTAATGGTGACAAACACGCAAAAATTTTAAAAAAATCACGAACAAAATTAAAACTTTTTCACACCACTGTATTCATATTCTAAACATCCATTAAAATCAAGTTTGAATAAAATTCTATAAAACTAATTTAACGCAAAAAAAAAAAAAACAACCACACATTTGGGTGCCCCTTTAGTTATTTTTCAGGGAGTTGGCAACCCTGTGACTGACACTGAAACACATTGGAGGATCAAAAATAAGCAAGAACAAAAAGCAGAAGCAGCTGAAGTCACAAGGAGCTTCACTGAATATTCAGTCAGAAATACAAGTAGCTCAGTGTGAATTCACATCTGGACATTGCACTTATTCATTACCACTCAGGAGAGCGTGCATCTATAATGGATGTGGCTTAGAGCTGACTTCCAAAATATCTCATTGGAATAAAATTTGAATGAATGCGGCTACACGTATGTACAGAAATGATCACGAGTATTGAATTTAACTTCTCACGGAAAGAAACTGCTGGGTTTGCAGTCTGTTTGGACGGTCTTTATTACTCGGCTAATGATTAATTCAAATACCTTACTTCATCTATGATGTTCCAAAACCGTCACCGCAACCATAAAAGAGGGTAGGCGGATGATTAGCAATGTCATTTTAATAAATATCACCACGTTATTTGTTGATTCAGCTGTGCTAGGTCTGAGAAGGACCTGGGCCATGTTCAGACATAGCACAAATATCATATTGGAGAGGATCGCCTTGCTATAGAGCATCAACATGCCAGCAAAAAATAGTTTTGATAAACTATCAAATGAACAATACCTTTCAGACCCATTTTTAGGTGTTTTTTCTTAGTACAAAGCAAGTATGCAACACATCATGTCACCTTTAAGCGGTAAACGGTGCAGTGATATGTTGTACTCAAACATTGCTTCACAGTAAATAGTAAGAATGTACTTTAAAGCGTTAAATCACCGACAGCAGTAGTCTCCAAAGTGCGGCCCAGGGCCGTTAATATAATATTAACAAGAAAACTAAGAAAAATACCAGCAAAAATGGAAAAATGTAAATATTAGTGGGGAGATGTGTAATCGCTTAAATGATGACTCTCGTAGTTTTACAAGAATAACTTTCAAATACAATGAGAAAAATATAACATAATTTCAGTACCATAAAGCTGAAATATTAAATGTGTTTTTAAGTGGTAATAATATGACAAATAAACAAAACAAAATTGTATGTTGTAAAGTAAAATGTTTTACAGAAAATTGGGTTTCTGGAGTTCAAAATTCAGCATCCTTCTACCAATATATATTTACTATCTTTCCTCTGGACATGTCCGAACCATCTCAGTCTGAATTCTCTGACTTTATCTCAAAAACCTCTAACATGTTCCATCCCTCTGATGTACTCATTCCTGATCCTGTCTATCCTGGTCACACCCAAAGAGAACCTCAGCATCTTCATCTCTGCAACCTCCAGCTCTGCCTCCTGTCTCTTCCTCAGCGGCACTGTCTCTAAACCAAACTACATTGGTGGTCTCACCACAGTTAGCTGGAACTCTGACTTAAATTATCATATATAGCACATTACATCAATAAAAAAATGGTTATATATATATATTAATTCATTCATTTTCTATGCTACTTATATTCATTAGGGTCGCAGTTTTGCTGGAGCCTATCACAGCTGGCTTTGGGCGAAAGGCGGGATACACCCTGGACTGGTCGCCAGTCAATCACAGGGCATTTTGTGTATATATATATATATATATGTGTGTGTGTGTGTGTGTGTGTATATATGGGTAACGCTTTAAATTAAGGGGCTTGTAATAAGCCTTAATAAGTAGTAACTACAGTTAATATGACTTTTAATAAGACCTAATAAATGCTTATTACATTTAAAAATGCTGTTTTAATGTTAATGGCATGCTTAATAGGGCCTTATTATATGTTTATTAACAAAACAATAACACTTAATTTTAATGCTAATAAGCATTAATAAGGACTTATTAAGTACTTAATCATATAAAAAACGAAGTGTTAAGTATGATTAACATATTTACAAATGCTATTAAAGCAGTAATTATATTTTAATATGCCTTTAATGAGGATTTATTAAAGAAATTTCATTACTTACCGAGATTAATTATATGTTTATTGACATTAATATTGCTTGGACAATAACCATTATAATGCTTTACAAACTCTTGTATTATGCACTTATTACCAGTTAACAACGCTGCTTTTCAGCTATTGGATCGAAAGTGGGATTGGTGCTTTATTAGGATAAACAAAGTCATTATTTGCACTTTTTAACAGTTAACTGCTACTCTGCAGCTCAAGAAAAATTGCAATAATTCCTGCTATACTGTAGGTCAGTTTATTAACATAAATAAAGTCATTATTAAGCACTTAACAGTTAAAAGACATTTTTTTCAACAACACTGTAGTACATGCACCAATACAAAACAACATTCTATTTATTAAACTTCCACTCAAAAACGTGCAATAAGAAGTACGTAAACAAGTAAAAGAGCCAGGGTTCTGACACATATTTACAATGCATTTTCCACTTTTAAATAACTATTCACATGACTCATAACTTCTCCAGGAATCTCATCATAATATGACAACCCTGAAAGACGCAAATCAACTGTACATATGAACACACTCGGTAGGTTTTTTCAATGTCATGCAAGAGCCTTCCAAGAGGGCCAGATTTGTGTTTTCTGCCAAGCCACTCAGTCCACTCGATGAGGCAAAGATGGTCAGACAAGAGGCGTTCAGTTTGATTCCCCGTTTGCCTCCAAACATGCTCCTTGATGCTCCTCCAGGCACGTTCAATGTGTTGGGTGTGAGCACCTGTTCGTGGATCCACATACCACATGGAGTGATTGACAGTCATATGGCTGTAACCAAGCTTAGCTAGGGTATGATAGACTCTTCATTCATCACTTAGGACAGTAGAACCCATCCTTACATGGTGTGCAATCAAGGGCACAAGGTTCTGACGGACCCTATTCTCCACTAGTCGTAACACTGGCTTCACCCTGCTTTTTTTCTCTGTATCATGCTTCACACCCAGCATGCCAAACACCCATTTTCTCCTTTTCCAAGTTCTACCAATTCTTCCTCATCCATACTGTTTGCACAAAGCACAAAAAGAATTACTTTATGTAACAATTTCCTGCCAAACATGCTTCCTTGAAATACATTTTCCAGCGAGACATTGGCTCGATTCACACTTTTGACAAAATGACAGATGAGGTACCAAAATTGGCCTATACCATTAAAGTTTATTTGTCCTGCTTTCATTTACATTAAAGTAGCTGATTGACGTGCAATCATTAGGGCTATCTGACTGATATCTCAGGTTGAGTTAGGTTGAAATTAATAGATATTCCCTACATTTTTCAAATAGTGCATTCTATTTCATTATAATACTAGTTATTAGTTGTGCCAACATTTCAATTGTAAATGTCTCACGTAATAACACCAAAAATACTCAGTAAACAAATGAACATGAATCTGCACTGTGTGAAACAAAATCAAAATACAGTGCTACTAATCAGATGGACATACATGAAAAGTTCTATTCTGCAGAGTGAAGTATCCATAAATAAAGCTAAAAAAGTCCTATTTCTCAATGTGGAACAGTTTATTCCATGTTCAGGTTTATATGTGTATTTTGGTTTTAGAGGGAAAGACAGATAAACATGTTTTTAAGAGTGTAAATTATTTCTGATCATGTAGTCAAAAACTTAGAAGCCTACATTACAAATCAACTTACTTCTCTCCTGTGGCAAAATAGACTTTCACCAATAACTCCAAATTCATGTTGTCCACCAAGGAGCTGCCCTTTTCTGATTTACATCTTTTCCACAGCTCCTCTGCAGACTTCACGCAGCTTTCTTGACAAGGTTGCAGTGCTTGCTGCTATTTCGTCTTGCATCATATCGACTTGTTGCAGCCGGAGACCCTGCGCAAAACTATGTACACATAGGCAAATCTCAAGTTAATCTAAATTTTTACATACAGCGAGGAAAAAAACTTTTTGAACCCCAGCTGCTTGGCGATGGTCTTGTAGCCCATTCCAGCCTTGTGTAGGTCCACAATGTTGTCCCTGACATCCTTGGAAAGCTCTTTGGTCTTGGCCATGGTGCAGAGTATGGCATCTGGATTGATTGATTGCTTCTGTGGACAGGTCTCTTTTATACAGGTAACGAGCTGAGAGGGCTGCCAATGTGAGCTCGTTACCTGTATAAGATCCACCTGGGAGCTAGAGATCTTGCTGATGGATAAGGGATCGAATACGTATTTCCTTCATGCAAAAGCAAATTAATTTATATCATTTATAATTTTTGAAACGCATTTTTCTGGATTTTTTTTTGTCATTGTTGTCTCTCAGTGTTCAAATAAAACTACCATTGAAATTATAGACTGATCATTTCATTGTTAGCGGGCAAACTTACAAAATCAGCTGGGGTTCAAATAGTTTTTTCCCTCACTGTACATGCCTGTATTTTTCTACATAAAATATACTTTGTAAATGTATTACCGATATATGACCTGCATCCGCTGAAAAAGAGAAAGGCGGGACCTGTGAAAAATATATCTATCCCGGACTGACACCACAGTCCTAATTCCCAGATGAACAGATCTCTGGCAGGCCCTCAAGAGAAAAAACATTTTTAATATGTAAAGTTACTGATATCTTTTGAACTGGAAAAAAAAGTGTTGAACTATTTTAAAACATTTTACTGTTAAAAAAAAAAAAAAGTTGAAAGCTGAGGTTCTGAAGTTCTTCAGGTAAACTCAGTTGGAAAACAAGTACATAGGGTATGACTGTACAAACAACACTACCTCATAAGAAATAATGATATTTAAAATAAGTGCTGGTTTTCATTTCGTTATTTAAGATGCGCAACACACAAAGATCTTCTAATGGTCCTGTCTGCTGCTTCTGGTCAGTTTTATCTTTTGGTGACATTTGCGGCACGCGGCTTTTCCAACTAGAATTTTTTTTCTGTGGGTATTTAATCAGTTCAAATGTTTTTCTCACTGACCTCCCTTCAAAAACGAGTCTTCTAAGTTTGTTTCGCCGGCCCATCTCAGTAAAGTAACCTATTTGAATTCGGGCGGGAAATCGACGTACAAAAGCGTTTTTCCCGCCATCATCTCCAACTTCCTGTTAAGAGTGTTGGCGGTCAAAAAAAAAAACAAAAAAAAGAGTGTTGGCGGACTAAAATACCGTAAAATACTGTTAATTCTTTTAAGTTATTGCCACAAGGACTTATCTACAAATCCAACCCATATTCTAACATCATTAAAATGTTAGAATGAAATAAGATATTGCAGGTTGAACCTCCGGTCACAATGATGTGGAGTCGCTAAGAACTAAAGTGAAGGAGCACGTGCTGAGATAATTCAGTACACCATACCTTCAGCCCGTACGTGTCCAAGTCAAATGTGGCTCCAAAATGTAATATTATATCATGCACCTCGTTAAAACTGTGCTGCAGTTTACTGCAGTACATGCATGGCAAACTGTTTGTGTAGATTAATAATCATTTTTTCCGTTTGATTTCTTTTCCAACCCCATGTGACGTCCAAATGGCTCCCACTGCCAAACTCAGGTTCCAGAATCAAAAGCAAGAGCTGGAACCGGCCAAACACAAAATAGCATCTCAGGAAGATAAGATCATGGAGCTGACCAGAGAAAGAGACTTCTTAAGAGAGCAGCTGTTACAGTGTAAGTTCATAATTACTGTTACTCATTAATTAACACACGCATAACATGTGGTTGTCAATAAATTTCTTGCTCATTTATTTTCTCTTACTCCCATTTCTTTTTGTTGCACATTGAAGCAAAAAGTGTATTTTTGCCGTTTTTCAACTGGTCTTAAACTTTTGGGCTCAGCTGTTTAACGGCTCAGCTCTGTTCTGGAGGTTAACTTTACTAAATTTGTGCCTTGGACATTATAGAACAGATGCATTGAGCAAAAGGAACACGTTACAAATGAAAAATCACAACTGATTCAATAAAAAAAAAACTTTTAGACACACGTTAAACTCACGATTATTTTTAATTCATTTTTAAACTTTTGTTGCATTGAGTCTGTTGTGACT
This sequence comes from Oostethus manadensis, assembly GCA_024372805.1. Taxonomy (NCBI): domain Eukaryota; kingdom Metazoa; phylum Chordata; class Actinopteri; order Syngnathiformes; family Syngnathidae; genus Oostethus; species Oostethus manadensis. Next base: position 2,823,431 of record QODF01000001.1, read on the forward strand.
ATTCATTTTTAAAGTCTGTTTTGCTTAGTGCATCTGTTCAATAATGCCCAAATCTGTCCTTGGCTGTTCTGTATGTTGTATTTATTCATCCATCCATTTTCTATACCGCTTATCCTCATTAGGGTTGCGGGTATGCTGGAGCCTATCCCAGCTGACTTTGGGCTGGTCGCCAGTCAATCACAGGGCAGACAAATAACCATTCCCACTCACATGGACAATTTAGAGTTGCCAATTAACCTATCATGCATGTTTTTGGAATGTAGGAGGAAACGGGTACTCCGGTTTCCTCCTACCCAGGCACGCATGGGGAGAACATGCAAACTCCACACAGAGATGCCCAACAGAGATTCAAACCCTGAACCTCTTGACTGTGAGGCCAACATGCTACCCATTCAGCCACCGTGGTAGCTGACTGGTAGCTCTTTTGCGTCACAGGTGTGCAATATTGATGAATTGCTTTTTTTTTTTATCTTGTGGTACTTGTCTCTGTTTTAGTTTTGCAGAAACCTGGAGTTTTGAATATGTGGACAAAGTGTTTTTGACTGTTTTTCATACAGTACTTCATGATGCGACAGTTGCGGCATATGTTGCATATAAAATACAGCAAATACAGTGTGTATGTCCTGCACACTCCAAGTTTGACTTATATTATAACTTGTTACAAAGGGTAATAGTGTAATAGGCACTGTTACCGCTTTAGATCCAGTAGCTGCAGAGCAGCATTGTTAAATGTTAATAAGTACATAAGAGCAGGATTTATTAGGCTTATTATGCATTAATATGCATGACTCTAGCACCATTGTCAATAAATATCTAATTAATGTTGATAAGTATATACCCTCTTCAATTAACCTTTATTAAGATAGGTAAATTTTTAATAAATCCTTATTAATAGGCGTATAAGTGGTGTTAAAGGTAATACAATATAAATACCTTATTTAAGCTTTATAACTGACTCAGCCTTTTAATGTTAAGCTTTTAAAAGCACATTAACATTTAATTATTGCTAATTACAATCGACCTCAATACGTTAACAATAGCAAAGAAATGGAGCTTTTTAAATTACCATTTAGTGTTATTAGTGAAAATAAGCATTTCATATATTATCATGTCAATATTAAGAGGCTTATTATTTGTAATTAATGCTTATTAAGGCTTACACAAGCATTTACTTTATATATATATTTATAAAGTATCATTAACTGTTAAGTGCATAATACAAGAATTTGTAAAGCATTATAAAGGCTATTGTCCAAGCAACATTAATGTCAATAAACATATTACTCTGGGTAGGTAAAAAAAATGTATCTAATTAGTCCTAATGAAAGGCTTATCAATATATAAATACTGCTGTAATTGCATTAATAAATATATTAATCAAACTTAACACTTCACATTTTTAATGTTATTCATTCATTCATTCATTCATTTTCTATGCCGCTTATCCTCATTAGGGTCGTGGGTATGCTGGAGCCTATCCCAGCTGACTTTGGGCAGGAGGCGGGGTACACCCTGCACTGGTCACCAGCCAATCGCAGGGCACATATAGACAAACAAGGACATACAAACATTCACACCTATGGACAATTTAGAGTCACCAATTAACCTAACATGCATGTTTTTAGAATGTGGGAGGAAACCGGAGCACCCGGAGAAAACCCACGTACGCATTTCTAATGTTATTAAGCTCTTAATAAGTCCTTATTAATACTTATTAGCATTAACATGAAGTGCTTATTATTTTGTTAATAAGATTTTATTAAGAGTCATTAACAGTAACAGCATTTTTAACGTTAATAAGCATTTAATAAGGCGTTAAGAGTTAATAACTAGTTTGTACTTATTACAAGGACCTTAGTATAAAGCGTTACACACACACACACATATATATAAACAACTTTTTCTGAAACCTTACTTAACAACATACTACTTTGTCGTGTTTATTTTTGAACTTGCAGCCTTTCGTTTTTCAATATGAAACTAACATTTCCTTCATATTCAATAAAGACTACTGTGTGTTTAAGTGTTTTGAAGGGTGTGCATGGTAGCTGTATGAACCCATCATTTGATGATCATCATCAGACAAAAGACATTAAAAGCGCTGGTTGGATTTGACATGTACCACTCTAAAGTAATAAGATCGGGCAGTGCATAAAAAAAATAAAATACAGCGTGACAGAAACAGAAGGATGTTCCCACCTCATTACAGATAAGTCACCATTTCCAGCTCTTTGAGCTGGAGTAATGGCCCTTTTGCTCACACTCCTCTAGAACCCAATCACAGCTGCAAGAGTAGGCTAATTCTTTATTGTCATCAGGTATGTGGTGTGAATGAACCTCACAAACCTCCTCTGGCGACCACCAGAAGATCGATCACAGCTTCCTTGCCTTTTAAAATGCCTTTCTCCATTTTAATGAGATACATCAGCAAAGGAGACAGTGTGAAAGTGCTGCAGGAGCTGTCTGCTTTGCACACCGAATAATAGGGTAGCACTAGTGATTCATCATGAAAGCATTAAACCTTTTTATTTAAGAAATATATATCTATTTTACCATTATAACCTTTTACTTTAATTGTGGTCAAATGTATGATTAAAGTTAAATCCATTAATCATAAAAGCAAAAAAAATGCATCCTCAAAAGGATAATTTTTCTTATGAGCTTAAATGTACATTTTTATATAGGGTTGCAAAGTCTAATGACAACAGATACAAGGGCTGCACCTTATACTCAGCTTTTCAAGGGGTTATAATTGAAGATCGCTGATCACTCATTTTACTGTCAAAATCAAAAAGCTATTCCGCCTCAGACATACCATCCTATTATCATGAGGAAGCCGAGCGTCCCCATAGACCCCCAGAGACGTTGGGCATCCGATGGGTGAAACAGAGCCCAGCATTTATCCAATGACCGTCCAGTTTCACGCGGCGGAAGAACCCATTCTACGCTACCCCATCAAAGTCAGTAGACACTCAGTGTCTGACTGTGTAAAAAAACAAAAAAGTGCCATAGAGCTGTAGGGATGAATAAGAAGGAAATCGTGTCATTTACCTGTGATAAGTAGCTGATTCTGAACAAAAGGTATTCTAGCACTTTTTTTGCATATTTTAGGGGCTGTCGCGCTTCCTTTGCAGTCTTCGAGCAATCATCACTGGTAGAACCATACTGTGTCAGCTCTTTTTAATGTGTTTTCGGGTAATCAAAAACAGCTTTAAAAACACCACATGCCCCATCATTTACAAAATATCATCCCTGGCTAGAAACCCTGCCTTCTCCAAATTTACTGCAATCGCTCTTTCAAGAGGAGTCATCAGCATAGTGTCAATTTCACCGCTACTTTCTTCATTGGCCATAACAGCAAAAGCACTTCATCTGCTTTGCAGCTTGACAGGCGCAGTTTAACAGGGAGCAAATCACTAGAAGCTCAAAGACTGCCGGAAGGCCTTATCTAATCACAGGGCAGGAAAAGTTGCCCCAGACAGAGAAGGAAGAGCGAGCACCATGACGTAGATACTGTTGCATTACAGACCATATTATACAATATAAGCAGGCATCATTCCGGCCAATTTTCCAGTTTAAAGTTACAGAGGCATTTTTGGTCACCTGGGGAAAAGCAACATATACTGTATAAAGCACTTTGCAACCATTTTCACCATATGAAAACGTATTAAAATATCAGTTTTAAACAGATTGCATTATACACAGCTGCATAGTCAAATATTCATTCATTCATTCATTTTCTATGCCGCTTATCCTCATTAGGGTCGCGGGTATGCTGGAGCCTATCCCAGCTGACTTTGGCCAAGAGGCGGGGTACACCCGGAACTAGTCGCCAGCAAATCGCAGGGCAATAATCAAATATAACAGAAGTAATACAAATTATGCATTTGCAAGAATAGGTCAGATAATAATGGACAATTTAGAGTCGCCAATTAATTGTTATTGTTAATGCATGTTTTTGGAATATGGGAGAAAGACCAGTCATCCAGCTCTTGATGTCTTTAAGACATGCCAGGAGTTTAGATAATATAAGGAAAAATGCTGCAGTGTCAAACTGAAGGGATGTTTCAATTTTCTGGGCCTTGTGCATGGAAGGCAGTGGTGGTGTCCTCCCCGGCAGTTGTGCAATAGCTCTTGTTTAATAGCACATTAACAGGATACTGGCCTAGAACACTGTTCAATTTGATTACGCACTTCATGGCAACTGCAGACTTTGATAAAGGATTGATTCATTTTGCAGAGGGTTTGAAATAATAATCCTCTGCAAAACCTTCTTGGCCTTGAGGCTCAAACTTTTAATAACGTTATGAGAGAGATGAGACCAGAGTTTCGCTGAAGGCCTTGGGTGGCTGTGTTCAACCATCCTGTTTAATAGTTCTTGGTACCGCTTTATAATGGCTTTTTTGGTTTGTTTGTTGGATTGGGTTCGAAGCAATTCAGCAATGTGCCCTTGGGTTTATTCTAAAAGTCATTTGTGGAGTCTCATAGCCAGTAACATGAACCACAGCAGTGTTTGTGAGGACGGCAACTGTAAGAATTTAAGAGTGTCCAAGGTAGTCGGGAAGTCTGACCCGGACAGACCAAGAGAGAAGGCAGTGATATGCGCAACAGGCTGCAAACAAATGCTAATTTAAGAATGGCTGGGTAGAAAGCACATAACGATATTAACGTGATTTAAACGGACTAAAATGGTTTTAAACTGCCTCTGGGGGTCATAAAAACTAAATGGAAACTGTGCTCTGTGTGAATTATTTAAAATCCGGGGGGGCAAGGGCCATACAAATTGTCCAATCAAATTTTTGGACAGGAGCGGAAGAGATGCTAAAATATTCTCACAAATCTGTGACGAAGCTAGCCGGGAACTGTTTAAAAATTCAGCTGCCGTTGGGTAATAGCATTGAATTTCATCTGTTTCAAAAGTCCAAAGGCTGTTTTGTTTCTAGATCAAGAGTGCGTGCATACTGCAGTGCTCATGTCGATTGAAGCTCTTTGTGATTTTACGCTATGTACAGAACTTGACATCTGCTCAAGTGCACAGGACCAGCACTGTGCTTGTTTGGCAGCTGAACAAAGAGAGGCCCACATAATAAATGGGGAAAAAGTTAAAATCTTCACAAGCAGAAAAAATAAAATAAAATTGACACTTTGAGTTAGTTGAAACCAGCTGGATAAAAACAATCCCAGCATTTTAGTATGGCATTACTAATCTGAAGCAGTTGTTAAGAGGTATAGGTGTACAAGGTATAGGTGTAGAGGTATAGGTGTATTTGCAAAAACTGGCAAATACCCATTTAGAATGGCATAGGCTGTAGTCAGGAATGGCTAGGGATAGGCATTTGACTACATTTCCTGGATGATTTATTTAAAAATCGCTGAAATTTTTTTTATCTCCAAATGGGGGATGCTGCAAAAAAGTTTGGGACCACTGGGTTAAGCCAAGTAGTAGTATTGTTGTAGTTCAATCATAGAAAACTTTCTAAATACACTTTTTAATATTATTAGAGCACTCTAGACATGAAATAACACCCCTACCTTTACACTTGTACTACTACTCGTATTTGTGCGACCCAATATAGTAGACACAATAAAAACAAAATGTAAATGCCATTTAAAACATAAACAAGATTCGGGGAGCAGAACCATCAGTGGCGAATAGGAAGTAACGTTGGAGATTCAGAGCTTAGTTTCAGCTTGCCATAATTGCTGGACACAACAGTAGTGTTTACATTCGATTTTTTTCTTCGAAGCTATCTCAAGCATAGCATTGCCAAATACAAGAATGTCCACATGTTTTTGCAGCAAAGGATACCGTGTAGTGTCTTGAATAAATATGCTAATTTCCATTGCAGATACATTGTAATATAGATATCCACAAGTCGAGCACGATTAGTGGCAAAAAGTGTCACTCCTTTCATAGTCACTATTTATCCAATTTAGCTTCCTCTTGAATACAGCAAGGCACAGCAGTAAGCAGCCTATCATGCAGTGTCTTGACATGACATCATGTTAGCCAGTCTGACTTTCAACTCCCACATTTCAATCACGTGACCCCAGCATAGTGTCTATATTTGTGTGGATATTCTGGGAAATTCTGGGTCACTGTCTTGACCAAATATGCCCAACCAAGTGTGAACACGGCCTAAGTTACCAAATATTGCTCCGTGCCCTTAAAGGGGTTTTTACTGACACACACATGATTCTTCATGACTATTAAAAATGATATATACAAAAAAACATACACATCACATCTCCAGGTTGTCACCAAGATCATGTTGGCCACCTGGCGAGCTAAGTAGCAGAGAACCAAGACACACAGCTGAGGAAATGTTTTTAATAGATATGTAATAAGAGACGACTACTTTCCTCAGGATTAAGTCGGTGTCAGGCTTTGCGCGAAAGTCAGACCAAGACGGTAATATTTCACCAGCTGGCGCACATCTCACAGCCACAAAAGCTCATTACGATTGATAACTGATAGCATCTCTTAATCACGACAGGACAATGGCTTTGACCATCCCTACCAGCGACCCAATTGAATTAATGATATTCATTTAGCCCCAATGTGGGCCTTTAACCTTATCCTGCCAATTCATCTTCTCAGGGATTGACTGAGGTAAAACATGAGCAGAGAGAAAGAGGGGAAGGGAAAAAAGGACTCAGACTCAGATAAGAACAAAATGAAATCAAAACCCTACTGCTAACTTAGGTAATTTATAGCCAGGGTATTTATTCACCTACACTGCATTGAGGACGGATTGGTAAAAAAGAATTTACCTTTGGCACATCCGTCTGAACGACTCTGCACCACCTGAAGCTCCAGTGTTCCACTGAATGAAAAAGCACCCCAGATCATGATGGACCCCCCCTCCACTGTAGAAAACATCTCAGGTGGGATCCCCTTGTCATGCCAGTAACGTTGGAAGCCATCTGAACCGTCAAGGTTACATTTTTTCGCATCAGAGAAAAAAACGTTTTTCCACCTTTCAATGTCCCATGTTTGATGCTCCCTGGCAAAGTGTAAACAGCAGCTGGTTACGTACAGATGCTGCAGCGGGCATCCCTCATGACTGAGGGCCCTCGTGTGACAACAGCAGGGTTTTTCAACAGGACAATGCTGCAGTTCACAATGCTCCCTCGACGAAGGACTTCTTCAGGGAGAATGACATCACTCTTTTGGACCATCCTGCATGTTCCCCTGATTTAAATCCCATAGAGAACATTTGGGGATGGATGGCAAGGGAAGTTTATAAAAATGGCCATCAGTTCCAGACAGTTGATGTCCTTCGTGAAGCCATCTTCACCACTTCGAGCAAGTTCCCGCTAGCTTCCTGCAAACACTCGCATCAAACATGCCAAAATGAATTTTTGAAGTGATTAACAAGAACGGTGGAGCTACTCATTAGTGAGTCCATTTTTTGAGACCGGTCTTAAACTTTTGATCAGATGATAAACAGCCTATTTCAGTTTAATTGTTTTCAATAAATTACTTTTTCAAAGTGTTTTTGTCACACTCCCCCTCTTGCTTTTGCATATTGTAGCTCTACTTAAAGCTTCATTAAGATCCAAATGTGCAAAAGGTCAATTCTAGCTATTTTTCAACTTGTACTTATTATGTGCTGTTGACATTAATTCCAATGAACGTCTATGGGGGCACTGCAGTCAGGACTGTGATATTGACTGATATTGGAAAAGGTTTGAGAAATGTTACAAGGTTTGACCTAAAATGATTTCATGGCAAGGAAGTATTGGGACTTGACATGATGTACTGGTGGGTGGATTTGAAACTTTGAAGAGATTGCAGTGAAACAGGAATTAGTTCTGTAATCAGCCACACAATTAATTCACCGTAGGACATGCAGGCATTCGGAACGGGACCGGCTCAAATTAAAGGAATATGTTAAGTGGGTGCAAAAAAATAAATAAATCCACCTAAATATTCTCCTTTAGAATCATGACTAAAATGATGTAAAATAGATCTGTGCTTGCACACGGCACACTAAAACTCCACTGCACCTTATTTTGGATTAAGGGACTTTTAGGGAATTAAGGGAATTACTGTGAAACACATTGGAACGTAGATGTCTTAAACCATGGCAGTATGGCGCCCTCTGTTAAAAGTTTTACTTCACTGCTGAGCCAGTGCATGATTTACACAATATATAGTGCAATTGCAATTAAGGGTGGTTCCACTATTCCACTATTGGAATTTGTTTACAGCATAATCGATACATATATGTATTATTTATTTTGTGTAAAGTATGTGGACAGGTATTACCTGTACAGTCGTGCCTCGCCGCTTTGCGTCTTTACTGTATCACGACTTTTCCAAAATATATTAATTCAAAGTCATGCTGTTTCATAGTTGAATATGGCCTATTTTTAGTCAAAATATTGACGCTAATGCTTAAAAACTTATATTTCCCAAGTTCAGCATTTTCAAGCATAAACATGGCTAAATGAACTACAATACAAATAGAAGGCATTCAAAAGACGCAGTCAAATAATTAGTATTCTACAATAAGGCTCTAATTTTGTGGGTTGTACATCTTGGCACAGGCTGCGTGGTGGTAAATTGAGGGCAAGCACTGTGTTACGCTGGACAAAATTACCACTGCACGGTCTAATTTGGTGGACCGAGTCACGCCGCGATGGGTGTGGCGGCGCAGCAGCGGCAGGTGCCGACTGATTCACCCTGGCGTAGTGACAATTTCGTGCCAAAAGGCTTCGCCAGAGGTGCGCTCAAAGCTTCCCAACTCCAACCTGGTCCACTCTCGACGCAAAGCAAAGAGCAGTCGGTCTAGTGGTAGTTTGGCTGACTAGCGCAAAGTGCGCACATGTCACCGAAACCCTACAGGCCGGATTACACAATGTCAGGCGCATTTAAATTCGTTTGATAATCACAACAACCACTCTTTAAAGTAACTATCTAAATCAGCACATACATTTTGATCTACAGTATATTGACTGTCCCGTCTGCCTCTGTCTCGCCGTCTCCACCACCTCCCATGTCCCCGTGGCTGCCCCCTCCTCCTCCTCTTCATCAGTTGCCAGTGGATCTGATATGGATGTAGTTAATTGTAATAAGTGCTTAATCAAATGTATTGACATCTTTGATTGTGTAACCAAGAAATGCAAAAATGATCATAATGAATTGGGTAATACAAGTTCATCTCACATGCAAACACAAGTGACAAGGGCCAGACCACAAACTTGGCAATGCATCTTTTAAGCACACTTGCTTCGGATTTCATCACCATTATGCATAGTTTTTGTTTACTCATATTAGATATACATATTATATTACATATTCATATTACAAATATAAGTTACTAAAAATTTGTGTTTTTATTAGTTGGGAAAAAATAGCCACTATTGTGCCTCCGGTGCTGTGATAGTTTTTGTTTTGCCCTTGTTTGACAACATTGAACCTTTTTTTTTTCACTGGGCAGCGGTCCTCAGTACATCAGGACAAACCTGATTTACGATACTAGCAATCTCCTCCCAGGCCACTTTTGCCTCATCAGTCCATGAAGGTCTGCTCGCGTGACCATACATTCCGCCACTTGCTAGCTTGGACCTTCCATCCATCCATTTTCCACCGCTTATCCGGGTCCGGGTCGCGGGGGCAGCAGCTTCAGTATGGAAGTCCACACTTCCCGGTCCCCAGCGACCTCTTCCAGCTCCATCGGGAGGACACCAAGGCGTTCCCAGGCCAGCTGTGAGACATAGTCCCTCCAGCGTGTCCTAGGTCTTCCCGGGGGCCTTCTCCCGACTGGGCATGCCCGAAACACCTCACCAGGGAGGCGCCCGGGAGGCATCCGGACTAGATGCCCGAGCCACCTCAACTGGCTCCTCTCGATGTGAAGGAGCAGCGGCTCTACTCTGAGCTCCTCCCGGATGGCCGAGCTCCTCACCCTATCTCTTAGGGTGAGTCCAGCCACCCTACGAAGGAAACTCATTTCCGCCGCTTGTATCCGCGATCTCATTCTTTCGGTCATGACCCATAACTCATGACCATAGGTGAGGGTGGGAACGTAGATCGATCGGTAAACAGAGAGCTTTGCCTTCCGGCTCAGCTCTCTCTTCACCACGACGGTCCGGTACAGCGACCGCATTACTGCAGATGCTGCACCGATCCGTCTGTCGATCTCACGCTCCAACCTTCCCTCACTCGTGAACAAGAACCCGAGATACTTGAACTCCTCCACCTGAGGCAAGACCTCACTCCCAACCCGGAGGGTACAGTCCACCCGTTTCCGACTGAGAACCATGGCCTCGGATTTGGAGGTGCTGAGTCTCATCCCAGAAGCTTCACACTCAGCTGCAAACCGCTCCAGTAAACGCTGAAGGTCACAGCCTGATGAGGCCATAAGGACCACATCGTCTGCAAATAGCAGAGACGAGATCCTAAGGTCACCAAGCTGGACTCCCTCAACACCTTGACTGCGCCTAGAAATTCTGTCCATGAAGATTATGAACAGAATCGGTGACAAAGGGCAGCCTTGGCGGAGGCCAACGTTCACCGGAAACAAGCTCGACTTACTGCTGGCAATGCGAACCAGGCTCCTGCTTCGATTGTACAAGGACCGAATGGCACGTAGAAGCGGACCATCAATCCCGTACTCCCGGAGCACCCCCCACAGGACACCACGAGGGACACGGTCGAATGCCTTTTCCAGGTCTACAAAGCACATGTAGACTGGTTGGGCAAACTCCCACATACCCTCGAGTACCCTTGCAAGGGTGTAGAGCTGGTCCAGTGTTCCGCGACCGGGACGAAAACCACATTGCAGCTCCTCTAACCGAGGTTCGACTAACGGTCGTACCCTTCTCTCCAGCACCCTGGAGTAGACTTTCCCAGGAAGGCTGAGGAGTGTGATCCCCCTATAGTTGGAACACACCCTCCGGTCACCCTTTTTAAAAATGGGGACCACCACCCCGGTCTGCCAGTCCAGAGGTACTGTTCCTGACTTCCATGCAATGTTGTAGAGGCGTGTCAACCAACACAGTCCTCCAACATCCAGAGCCTTGAGAAATTCTGAGCGGAACTCGTCTACCCCCGGAGCCTTGCCACTGGGGAGTGATTTGACTACCCCAATTACCTCAGCCACGGTGATAGAACTGTCCACGTACGTATCCTCAGACTCTGCTTCCTCTATGGAAGGCATGTCAGTGGGATTGAGAAGGGCCTCGAAGTATTCCTTCCACCGACCAACTATATCCACAGTCGTGGTCAGCAAGCCCCCGTCCGCACTGTAAACAGTGTGAACTGGGGGCTGCTTCCCCTTTCTGAGGTGTCGGACGGTTTGCCAGAACCTCTTCGAGGCCGACCGAAAGTCGTGCTCCATAGCCTCACCGAACTCCTCCCACACCCGAGTTTTTGCCTCGACCACCGCCGAAGCCGCGTGCCGCTTGGCCTGCCGGTACCTGTCAGCTGCTTCGGGAGTCCCGCAAGCCATCCATGCTCGATAGGACTCCTTTTTCAGCTTGACGGCAGCCCTAACCCCCGGTGTCCACCATCGGGTTCGGGGCTTGCCACCACGACTGGCACCGACCACCTTGCGGCCGCAACCACAACTGGCTGCCTCAGCAATAGAGGCACGGAATACGGCCCATTCGGACTCAATATCCCGGTCCTCCCTCGAAATGCAGGCGAAGCTCTGCCGGAGATGAGAGTTGAAGACTCGACGAACGGGAGATTCTGCCAGACGTTCCCAGCACACCCTCACTACGCGTTTGGGTCTGCCAGGTCTGTCCGGCATCCTTCCCCGCCATCTAATCCAACTCATCACCAGGTGGTGGTCAGTTGACAGCTCAGCCCCTCTCTTCACCCGCGTGTCCAGAACATACGGACGCAGGTCTGATGATACGACCACAAAGTCGATCATAGACCTGCGACCTAGGGTGTCCTGGTGCCAAGTGCACTTATGGACATCCTTATGTTCGAACATGGTGTTCGTTATGGACAAACTGTAATTCGCACAGAAGTCCAGCAACAACACACCGCACGGGTTCAGGTCAGGGAGGCCGTTCCTCCCAACCACGCCCCTCCAAGTCACACTGTCATTGCCCACATGGGCGTTGAAGTCTCCCAGCAGAACTATGGAGTCACCAGCTGGGGTGCTCTCCAGCACCCCTCTGATAGACTCCAAGAAGGCTGGGTACTCTGAACTGCCGTTCGGCGCATAGGCACAAACCACAGTCAGGACCCTTTCCCCAGCCCTAAGGCGTAGGGAAGTAACCCTCTCGTTTACTGGGGATGACTCCAACACAGAGGCACCAAGCCGGGGGGCTAACAATAAGCCCACACCAGCTCGCCGCCTCTCCCCTGCGGCAACTCCAGAGAAGAACAAGGTCCAGCCCCTCTCAAGGAATTTGGTTCCAGAGCCTAAACTGTGGGTTGAGGTGAGTCCGACTATATCTAGTCGGAATCTCTCCGCCTCTTCCACAAGCTCGGGCTCCTTCCCCACCAGAGAAGTGACATTCCATGTCCCAAGAACCAGATTTGGCCGCCGAAGACCAGGTTGCCTGGACACCCGCCCTCAACCACTGCCCAAATCACACAGCACCGGACCCTTATGCTTTCCCCTGCAGGTGGTGGGTCTGCGGGGGGGTGTTCCCGTGCGGCTTCTTCAGACTAGGCCCGGCCAGGTCCCACGGGTGAAGACCACCAGGCGCTCGCCTGCGAGCCCCTCCCCCAGGCCTGGCTCCAGGGTGAGGCCCCGGTATCCCACGTCCGGGCGAGGTGCGGTCACTCCTCTTGTTTTTTTTCATACGGGTCTTCTGAATCATTCTTAGTCTTGCTCGTCACCTAGAACCTGTTTGCCTTGGGAGACCCTACCAGGGGCATAAAGCCCCCGACAACATAGCTCGTAGGATCACTCGGGCACTCAAACCCCTCCACCGCGGTAAGGTGGTGATTCACAGAGGGGTAGCTTGGACCTCCTGTACCAAAACATTACTTTCCGTCTGGAAGAAGTTTGACCATCTTCCGCTGTCTTCATCCATATCCAACAAAACTTGCTATGCGCTTCGTCGGCGGCGAATTTAAAGGTGAGAAGAGGAGCTCATTTGATTGGTAAAGATTTGTGTTAAACCCAGTCATGCCTTCTCTCTTCCCTCTTTACCACTTGCACTGGTAGGAGGGACGGAGGCGTACTTACGCCAGGCTGCTCGTGGCAAAAAGTTGCAAAATGCACCTAAACGTGCCCGCTGGCGAAGCGCAAGCGAAGGTTATTGCAGGTTTGAATTATCTTGCAGCTGGCACAATTATCACTAATAAAAATTCAAAATAAACACACGAGGCTAACACACAGCAAGCTGAAACTCAATTCCGCAACCCTGAAGTAATACAAGTGAAAGGGGGCGGCCAGAAGTCTATCAAACTGTAAACAGTGGTATTGCTACTATAATTGACGTAAGATGAAAGTGTCAGTGTGTGAAGCAGGATTGGAACTGCACATGCACATCCTTTATGTAAACCTTGTAATCCTACCTGCACGTGACATTCCCAGCGTTACTCATGAAACTGTTATTTTTTGTCAAAGTTCAACAGCTGCTGCAGTGTAAATGTTTCAAGCAGTAGCTGTAGTAATTTTACATTTAATCAAACTTACTTAAGATTTGTCAGATTAAAAACCGATCATTGCATATGACTTCTATTAAATGTGGTAACGGTGTCTAATTCGGACCTAATTCCTCGTACGGCACTCTAAGCACCAAGGAACCTGTAGTTCTTATAGCATAAACATAAAGCTAATTACTGCAATCTGCAATGTATTTTGTTTGTGTCTTATGTGTCTTTACACAAATACCATAACGTAATTGATAAGTAGTAGCAGCAACAACTACTGTCATTGTTTTACCTTTTTTCATATTTCATTTTTGTTTCAATTTGTGGAAGGTTTACCATTTAAAAGACATCATGCTCATGTCATGCATGCAAAGTTATAAAGCATCTCAAAACGTACCTACATTGACAGTTACATAAAAACGTCTGTTTGTCCAGTCCTGTATTTTGGCATTGCAGTTTTATTAAAAGGAGGGCTGTCAAAGTTTAAGCGAGTTCATGGAAATTCCCTTTAACGCCACTATTTTTCTGACACGCAATTAACATGCGGACGTTTTGTTTAACCCTCGGCCCACACCGTAGTATCCAGAAATGTAGCAGTGTGGAAGCTGATGTGGAACTACAAGCAGTACCAAATATTGAGGGTATTTTGAATAAGGACATCTTAGATAGAATATATAATAAATTTAAAAAAATATTCCACACTGTGATAAATTAAGAATTATTAGAAGTTAACTATGAACAAGATGCGATTAATCGTGATTAAATGAGTTGATTGACACCCCTACTTGAAAGTAATGTCAAAATATAGTCCTGCCTCTTTTTCGTGTCTCGTCTTGAGAGCTGAGTGTACCGTGACCCCCCTAGTGGGTAATGGGTGCGGTGCAATTCTACTTACAAGATTTGTATTCATAAAGGCAGGATCAAGGGGCAGTTAAAGCCACACCACCAGAACAATTAATTGTGAGAAAATGTTAGTGTAAGGTTACGGAAAAACCTCAAACTAATATTATGATATATATATACATATATTATATTAAGTTGTGGTTGTGAATGTCAGAATTCCCACCCCAACTTAAAGTCATCAGTCTGAGACTTGCAGCCACTTTTTACTGTATGCCACATATTAATCAGTAACATACACTCAAAGTATTGGAGCTCTGTATTGTATTATGCTAGTGTAACCAATATTTAACTGAAGCATATGCCACAAACACACATTTCTTCCATTTTAGTGAGAGCCAAACTAGCTTTCATTCATTTATTGGGTCGTCTGCTGAGAGACAGAGGGAAATGAAGAGCTCCACTCTGGGTAATACAATTTTTATGCAGCAGCAGGGGATACACTGGACAAATTTAACACATGTGCAAGTCTGGAGTGTCTAAAAATACAGCCTGAGTTGAGGCAGGTCATCTTCAGCTCAGCTGATACGAAGCCAGCCCATATGAGCTTAGTACACCGTTGCTGGCTGTGTTCTTCCCCTTGTGTTAGCCTTGATTGTCATTTAGGGTGTCTCGTTATTCAAGCTGCTGCTGCCTTGTACTGCTTCCCAGCATGTCCAATTAGAATGACTCCCCCTTGAGAGATCAACCACTGCCGGTCCATACATATTTCTAATTTTCCTGCTGACAATTCAGTCTGTCCAAAGTGGAGGAAGATAACTATTAGGTGGATCAGCCTGCACTTTCATCTGACAAAAACAGCAAGAGTCGCTCCAGCCTGTGCTTCCTATTAAAATGCATTTCCTGGACCATGCGAACATTCATTTCATTATGAAAAGAATACGAGACGACATTTATTGTTGTTACTACAAACCACAATCCTACCCTTAGCATCAGGTACAGTAGATCCCCACTAGTCACAAGGTTTACCCACAAAAAAAGCCCTTCAAATTTTGGATATTCCAAACCCTATTCGTCTTGCACGTATTCATCCATCCATTTTTTATGCCGTTTATCCTCATTAGGGTCACGGGTATGCTGGAGCCTATCCCAGCTGACTTTGGACGAGAGGCGGGGTACACCCTGGACTGGTCGCCAGTCAATCACAGGGCACATATAGACAAACAACCACTCACACTCACATTCATACCTATGGACAATTTAGAGTCACCAATTAACCTAACAAGCATGTTTTTGGAATGTGGGAGGAAATCGGAGTATCGGGAGAAAACCCACGGGGAGGTCTTCCAAATCTCCTGACTGTGTGGCCATCATGCTAACCACTTGTCAAAGCATCTTCCTGCTGGAAAATGTTGGTGCAAAGGTGCAGCACTAATGTTTTTTCTGCCATCGAAACACTTTATAATTTCTATTCTATTTTCTAGGTTATTATTGAAAATAATAATTAAGAAGTTAAAGTTAAATACGCAAGAGTTCAAAAGCTGGTTGGCGAATAGGAAGAAATCCAGTCCTAGAAAATGTGAAAAGGTCTTTCTAAAGACAGTACCTCAACAGTAGAGTACCGTAAAAGCTGTACAATTCGGAACCTGAAGAACCAACAAAAACATCACAAAAGACTTTTTCATACCTGACTGGCACTCAGGTCATCCAGCATCCAAGCATTAACCACATGTTTGACCACTGACCAAATTACAGAATGATCCTACATAAAAGATAATCCCCTCTCGTTACCTAAATGTTTTTGGAAAAATATTTTCTATCAGTTTGTCATCAGCAGTTGCCTCAAAACTGTTAACACGTTTTAATAATTTTACAATTGTAGTTTTAAATGCATAAAACATTTATAAATGCATATAAATGACAAATTAACTGTTCGAAAAGACAAGATGTGGCAGCAAGATCATCCACCACCACCTTCCAGTTTTTTCAGTCACGTCAACCCCTTTCATGCATTTGTACCAGAGGTCTCAAACACGTGCCACAGAGGGCCGAGACATTGCAGGTTTTCTTTCCAGCCGTTTACTAAAGAAGGTGATTTTAATGATCAACATCTCCTTCAATTTAAAGGAAGAAGCTCATCAATTAAAACCACCTGCTGGAGAAAATGGTTGAAGAGAAAACCTGCAGTGTCTCGGCCCTCCACGGCACAAGTTTGAGACCCCTGATTTATATGTACCTATATGCATTTTGAATTATTTAATATAATGCAATAAAAAGCATCATAACCCCTCCCCTGTCGTACTTGACCAACCTTTGAGACACTTTTTCACATGTAAGTCTCTGTGCATCTGTTGCTGCATCTGTTTGTGTTTTGTGGGTTTATGTGAATAACTGGAAGAAAAGCTCTTCCACCTATGAACTACAGATTAGTTATATACCTATTATTTTCTGTGGGAAAATTGTGTTGAAATTTGGTTGATCAGTATCCCAGAATGAATGATGTTCAAACTTTAAGGCTCCACTGTATGCATATTTTTCATTTGTCTTTAATCCTAGGAGATAAAGTCCATAGACATTAATTAATCCATACAAGACACCATCAATAAGATGAGTTGCACGTTCATGAAATAGCAGCATCTATAGTGTAAATGGTTATATAGCTGAACAGTTTTAATTATTTAGTCAGTTGTCAAAACAGAAATAATAAAACAGAGTGGGTTTAAGTACACAGACCAAGGCAGTTTGTGTCTGTCTTGTATTTTTTTTTTCTCATTCTCCGCCATTGTGACTTGGTACCGCAGCAGCGGATCATCTGTGAGCCTATTAATTAGTCCAATCACTGGCAAACAGGCCTGTGTTATCATTAAAGTACAACATTCTTCCCGAGCTGAAATTAAACTCTGCACGCTGCCATTGCCAGGGAGAGTAGTGGTTTAGCTCCACATGGATAAACCAGCGCTACAAAGCCCTAGTACTGGTGTGACAAAGAAGGAGAGGTAAGATAAAATATGAGGCTTATATGGCAAAAGAGACCATGATGGCAAAATGATGATGAGCACTTGGCCTCAAAGTGAAAGCTCTCGGGACAGTATGTGAGAGAAGGTGGAGTAACTGAGAAGTGAATACAAAGGCTGAACTGTTGAGACTGTTTAAGTATTGGGCAGTCTTGGTGCTCATATATCGAGACAAGACAAGTATCTGGGAAACGGTGTTTCCCAGCTTAGAACCTATATTCTCCCTAAAAATGTAGATGTTGGTAAAAAATCCTTTTTTGAATTTATTTAGGTGGAGTTGGGTTGTACCTCACTTTATTGGAGCCATCTATCATCCGGGTCTCCTGAATCAATGGGATGCGGAGGAAAGCAATGTCAGCACCGAGGAAGAAGAAGAGCACTGAAGCGGAAATTCATCAGCACATCTGTCACTCTATGTGCATGTGTGATGAATTTTGTGTGTGTGTGTGTGTGTGTGCAAACTCACTTCATGTTGTTGAATAGAGTAGTCTGGAAGGAGTCCGCGCCAGTTTGCAAATAAATGCAATCAGGTAATTAATCTCACTGTGTATGCAATTAGCATTCAAATATGCTAGGTTATGCTGTATGGATCCAAGGGTGAAGTGCTTCAAACCAAACCCATCTGGAGAGCACCCTCCTTGGGATTTAGTCTCCCGTGCAAGAGAAGGGCGGTATGTGCCACGGTTCCACAGCTGCTGCATCCTACAGCTCAGCCAGCCAGGTGCTTGTTAAATAAGTTTCAGCCCGGGGACGTGAGCAAAAAGGATATGGAAGCAGTCTGGCGCTGCAGCGGGAGATGAGAGAGCGCGGAGAGAAGAATTTCAGTGAGCAAAGTGAGAGTAGAAGGGGATAATTGGTCAGCTGGTAAACTCCATGTTTGTGGCGGAAGGCGAGTCTGTTGCTATGCAAACAAACATCAAAAGGCAAAAGGTTGGTTTTTTTCCCCCTTTTTGTAATTGTTGCACCTGCGGCCTTTTAAAAGGAAAACTGCACGTTTTTGGAATTTTGCCCATTATCAGACATTAACACATGTATTCCTCTATTCAGTGCGTTCTAAACATAAAAACTAGGGCTGTCAGTAATAATGCGTTAATGCCCGTGATTAACTTGAAAATCTTAAGCGTTAAAAAAAATAAAAAGGCAATTTAATCACTATGCTTGATGACAGCGTCACCGCGTAGTCCTCCTTTGCAGATGTTTACATTCCTTAAGTTGAAAGGTGAAAGGCGGGGAAACGCCAGCAGCGTTTATGGAGAAAGGGTCTGCTTCAAGAGAAATTTCAATTAAAAAAGCTACCTGATGTAGGTCTGGATAAAACCAAAGTTGCGTGTACATGTGGCGGTGATGAGTTGTCTTTGGTAACGTTAACAAGGATGCAAAATATGGGGGATCATGCCGTGGGCCTCAAGCTACACTGGCGGAGTGCACCTGACTCGGACTTATCCCCAAAAACACAACAACTAGAACCTTATACACAAATTCACAAACTGTATGGAAACAAAAAAGCAAAGAAGTTGGACCAGCTGGCCAAATCGATGCTTGGTGCACTGCTAGGAGACCACCGAAGAGCAGTAAGCAATCATCACTACCTTGAAGTAACAGCACTTCTGATCGATGATAGTTGGCGGCTGCATTCATTTGCATGGTGTAGTGAAATTAAACAAAAGATGGATGGGTGGTTGAGGGGATGGATGGATGGATGGATGGATGGATGGATGGATGAATTAATGACTGAATTAAGTACTAATCTGGAAGATTTACAGTGGAAGTGGCAAACAAACCCTTTCCCAGGCTGATATATATAAAGAAAGTGACTTATTTGTACATACAGTATAAGAGTGTTGATTTGTCCCCTTTTTATGTGTTGGAACAGGATCAATTAAGCACTGTGCTGTTCATACAATGATGCATTCAAGCACACTTTTAGAGTTAGGCTTCCAGACATCAATCTGATCAGTCAAAATACTGACACTATTGTACATCTGCTCGCTGGCCCCCTTAAGCGAATCTGAAATCTGACTGCCTGAAGATACAGACCAATTACTAATAGTATTTAAGCGACACGGGCCAGCACTACTGCTTTTGAAGGCCCTGGGCAGATTGACATGGCAACCTATACACCAAAAAAAACATACAGTGGAAGCAGTACAAAATAAAGCTAATGCGCTACACAATGAAGATAATAGTGTTGGTAATGAAAAAATGCAATTATATAGAACTTCGGACCACCAGAGAGCGCTAGCATCATCAGTTGAAAGTGACAAAAGCACTGAGCAGTGTACAAATTCCCCTCAGATTTATGTATTCAGTCCGCCTGTGTCAGATATTATAATCCCTGAAGGTTTGATGATCAGTTCAAAGTTGTCACTGGTAGTGCCCTGATTCTACTTTTGACCTCAGCTACCTCAGTTACAAATAGAGTATGTTGAATATGTAGGCATTGAACCAAAATGTATTTAGCTCAGTTGCTTAATAGGGACTACAGCGACAATTTCTACAGCTGCACAAACAAGGATTGTAAGAAGCAACACTGGTTGGAGGAGGAAGCAGACGAGTGCAGCAGCATTATCTGTCAAGCCTAACAGGAAAGCTCTGAGGCATACATGTCCAAATAGAAGAACACACGGTCTATCTGGGGAGGCTTGACAGTATTTATTGAAGGGTCAATGCCCACAAGACATGAGCTTGCAGGAAGGTCAAACACGTACACCACTCCTGTTATTCTCATAGTGCGTAACCATCTTTCACCATCCCTAATTCTGATCCATGGCTGTCATTTTCAATTACGACAGCTTAATTACAGGTAACGTCAGTGAAAGTCCAAAGTCACACCCAGCCTAAATGAATACTGAGCCAAGTCCAAACAAAACATGACAGCTTACAACATGTTTCCTAATGGCTTTGTACAACTGCGTAGTAACGATTCCAACATGTCACAGCGATCTTACGTTAAACTCTCAGTGGTGTTATAGATATGTTCTGGTAAAACCAAGACCCTTGTATAAAACAAACCTGTTGAGAAGTCTAACAAAAGCACTAATTTGTGAATTTTGAAGACTTCGCTTGCCTGGGAAAGATATGTGGCAGCATAATGCTCATGCATAAATCATGCAATCATCATCAATGCATATTCAGAGTGGCGGCTGCTTCTCTATGGGAGATATGAAGGCGCGTGTGACAAAAACCAGATGATTACATCTTGATGGGGTTTTTTCCCGTTTCTAGCACTGACAAAACAACTTTAAACTAATTATGAAACCATGACACTGGAGCAAAGAAGTCTAAAATTTCCATTGGACCCTAAAATTGGACCCCGATATAGGAAATGTTCTGATGCAAAGTGAATGAATTCAAAAGTAACGGGGATGCATATTTTCAATAATTGACTTCCCTCTATTAAATATGAGTCAGAGAGCCATAGCCAGTACACCAGCTCTATTGAAAAGTGAGAGGAAGGAGGGCAAAAAGACTAAAACATAAATTATCCACCAAGCTCGAGCAAAAAGAATGTGCCCGTGCCAAAATGAGCGGGAGGATATTAGCAAATCTTAGATTTGGTGGGAACCTTTATACGCCTGTGCTGACTTCCCGTTTCCCCCCGTTGCTTGACTGGGCTCATGATGCAGTGCTCATATTTCTCAACACAAGGCCTTAACCTTTACGGTCTTTTTCATTAACAATTAACCAGTTAGTTGATCAAGGACATTTGAGCTGATACCTCAAAGTGACAGCACTCTACTTCCACCTTTGAGATGATGCCCAAGCCACACACCGGGTATTATTTCCAGTGCTTCACCTTATCCGACAGTGATCAACTTTCCCAGGCGTCCTTCAAGCACACGACTGACGGCTGACGGCTGACAGTTATCAGTCACACAAGTTGTCACCTCATGTAGAGGAGAGGGAGTGAGTCATTAGTACCCTCAGTCCAGGTATGAACAGACCTGACTCTTATTCATTCATTCATTTTCTATACTTCTCATCCTCATTAGGGTCGCAGGTATGCTTGAGCCTATCCCAGCTGACTTTGGGCGGGAGGCGGGGTACACCCTGGACTGGTCGCCAGTCGCACATATAGACAAACAAAGACATACAACCAGTCACACTCACATTCATACCTGTGGACAATTTACTGTAGAGTCACCAATTAACCTAACATGCATGATTTTGGAATGTGGGAGGAAACCGGAGAAAACCCACGCACGCAAGTGGAGAACATGCAAACTCCACACAGAAATGCCAAACGGATATTCAAGACTTGATTCTCTTGGGTTTAAAAAACTGCACACCGACCGCGAGGCTAAAGAGCAAGGCCTGTTGGGATAGTAGCCAGATCGTGCACACAACTGAGGTGGCGGTTCAGACTGTCACAGACTGTTAGGGTCAGTTCATTAACCTTTTGGTTCCAGCCCAGTTTTGACCAGATGTGCAACAGCAGACTCTGCTCAAAGTAGCACCATCTGTTTCAAATGCAAATCCAAACTGTTGCTGTAACGTCTCCTAGGAAAATATATAGTTTTTTTTGTTTGGACTTACAGCACACATCATAAATGTTTGATATAAAGCGTTGAGAAATCCATTGCTAGTGTAATTAGGCCCATGTACTGTAATGTCATCAATGTAAGTCTTGTCATCATTACTCTTGCTAATTAGACAATAAAATACACGGACATCTCATATATGAAGGTGCTGTTGTACTCCACCTTCCCTTAAAGGGATGGGGGCTTGTGTGAGTTGGAATTTGTTTGTCACTGCCATCATTCTATAGAGAGGAAAAGCCAGTATCGGCTACCCACGATCAAGGCAAAGTGTTCAGACTTTTCCAACAAAGTAGTAAAAGTTGTAAAAAGATGGGACCAAAAAGTACAGTATATGTATTGAATCCTAATTCGTGGAAATTCACTTATGGTATGGAACCAATTAACTGCAATAAAGGAGAACTGTCAAAACATTGTTTGTGACTGACAGCCACAACTTCTCAAGTTGTACATTTGGTCACTTTTCTTAATTCCTGTTTTAAGACCAATCGGTAACTGGGTAAGTGTTGTCCGTATACAGAGGATGGACCCGAGTCACGCGACTTGGACTTGAGTCAGACTCGAGTCACAATTTTGATGACTTTGGACTTAACATGACAGTACCATCAAAGACTTGACCAGTCTTGTTTTGACTTGGACTTGGACTTCTTTACTTGAGGCTTGACTCGAGACTTCAGATTAAAGTCATGAGATTTACTCAAGACAGGCAAAACACTGACTTGTTCCTACCTCTGTCCGTCCGTATATACTGCATGGAAAGCACCGCCCCCGAAGATTCAACTCAGTTCAAAGTGAACCTGCACAGTTCATGAACGACAAACATCCGGATGGCAGACAAATCTTAAACTGATGCCTGTTGACTTTCATAATTTGTCGACCAAACAATGAGGAATTTTGAGCAATGCAGCTGTCGACATGACTTCATCTTGTCGACCACCCGAGAACTTGTGGTGAAGTTTGATAACACACTGTGGTTCCGAGATGACCAGGAAGTAGAGAACATGTCTCATCAACCACTTTGGTTACACTATAAGAGCCACCAACGTCTATATCCAACTTGCCCCTTGGTTCAATTACCTGGAGTGATGAAGGGAAATATTCATAGCCACAGGACATGAAGAGTGAAGCTGGAATGAGATGAGGTGTAGGTGCTTCATGGACATAAATGTACATTTAAAGATGCATGAATCTGGCAGATCTTCTTTCAGCCATATACTGTACCTCAAAGACATGCCGGGATTTCTCATTTTAAGGCTCATCTTCCTTTTTTTGCATGTTCGACATTTTATGATAATAGAAACTGGGTCAAACTACACTCTTATATTCCGGTCACATCATTGCCATGGTGAGTGAACTTTTGAATATTTTCATTGTACTGTGGGGTGCTGGAGAGAAGACATTCAGCACGTGCATTTTGGTGACTGTTTTCCCAGCAGGAAGGTAAACTTTGTATACAGTTGAGATATAGGAACTGAAGAAAATAAAACAGTTTCAAGCATTACTTCTGCTCCAAGACTCACTTAAAAACAGGTTAACAAAACTAAAATCTCAAAATTACACTGAACTTTATACTGAGCAAAAACGAGAGAAAAATAATAGAAGAATTCCCATTTTGGAAATTCAATATGAGATCAGGGATGCCCCCAAAGTAATTTACGTATAATGACCCAGCATATGAATAATGTGCAAAGGCCATGAAATGGTGAGAAAAGAACTTAAATGATTTTTACAGCAGCATCTACAAAGTATCCCTAGAGATGTGACATTACAAAAGAGCCATATGGAAAATGCAACGAGCGAAGCAATAAAAGCCCTAATAAACTTGCTGACAGCAGTAAATATGACATGTAGTTTAGCTGCTGCTGAAAGGCATTGACGACACCGACTGAAGTGACTTTGTCAAAGAACTTGGAAACCACCTTTATTAACGGAAAAACTTGTCAGAAGAAGGCCTTGACAAAAAGCTCCATGGCAGGGAGAAGCGAGTGGATAGAAAATAATAGGATATGCCAAAGGGGAACAGGAAAATGATTTTTTTTTTTAAAGAAAAAAGTAAAAGAGCAAGATAGTAAAAACATGAGCCAAACTAAATGTGTAAAGACTACAGGCAACTTTGGGACCTAAGGCAGGTTGAGGTGAACTGACCTCCAAAATGGATGATGGGGCTCAGTATTAGCTGGCATTTTAACTCTCATTCCTGGGCGATGGTGGCCTTTTATAGTTGGTCAGTCTGACAAAGGCACTGCTCCATTCCCCTGCACCACTTCTAGATGAACAGGGACGAATGCATAATAAGGTGAGCTGCTCCTGAAGCCAAATACCATGTAGAAGCATAATGTCAGTGATTAATCTTAACACCCATTTAATGTGTATACAAAGCTGCATAGACAAAAATGTGAAATTCAATAATTTTAAAATGTAGAAAATATAAACATTAGGGCTTTCAAAAATAGCACCTTAATGGTGGTAATTAATGGATTTCTTTAATTACTTATACTATACTATAATTATACTATAATTACTAATTATACTATACACCTTTGACTAATTAACACGTACACATCATGACAAACGGTGTAGCTGCTCACAGTCACACAGAGTCTGACGCACTTTTTTAAATTTATTCTGACCTGAACACATCAACAGCAGTGCAATTCCAACACTATGTATGTATCTCCAACTTACAAACAACACGTCCTCACTGTCACTGGACAGATTGCGAGGTGCATTCACGGACCTGAACAGAAATTAACAATAATTGGATATTCAATTTATAACTCTTTATGTGGAAGTACAATATGCTGCATTTAAGTATGCTCAAAAATCCACCAAAATTCACTCATCGCTTAACTTAATTTACATTTTCTGTTAATTTGGTGCTGTTAATACATACAAGTACATATAATCCTAGACGAAAATCTCATATTTCAGAAATAATGAGACATGGTGATTATTTATGATGAATTAACTTGAAAACTGTGATTAATCTGATTAGAATTTTTTATAATTTGACAGCCATAAAAAACATGTTATTATACTCATGTCCTGTTAAAAGTACGTAGATGAGCTCCCAATAAAAACATTTTTTTCAACGCCTTAAAAACATATACTTCATGTGTTTGGGCTGGGCTACAAAAACAAGTTTCCCGAGAGCGGGCCGATTAATCTGGCCAATTATGACTCATCACAGATGAACCAATACTGGGGAAAATGTACCCAATATAGTAACATTTTTAAACCATGGTAAGTTGTGACTTTGTAAAAACAATATAGAACTACCACGCTACCAGGGCCCATCAATGTTTTGAAGAGCGTATTATATCGTTTTAACGTTGTGTAAGTTGCATCTCTGTGAGATAAACAAAGATAGATACAGTGAATCCACATGTCCACCATTGCCTAAGACTATTATGTACCTTTTTAAAGTTAAATAAATATATTTGCAAATTATACACAGTATCCCACTTCACTTCATAACTTAATGCCGGTTTTCCAGGGGAAAAAATGGTGTAACAGCAAGTAACAGCAAGTAAAACAATAACGCTCAACATCAGTCTGCCACATTACCTGCAATATAACTCCAGCTAAACTTCCCTACATGCCTGAAAAGGCCTCCTTTTAAACCCCATAAGCTCTTCCTATTGGCTATCATTGGTTGACTATTAGACAATGAAAACTAATTTATTTAACAAAACAGGCATAATGTGCCACATACAGTATATGCTTAATATAAATAATAAAAGCAAACACTAATAATGTGACTGATGCATTTGGAAAGTTATGAAATCGCAAAATTTACATATTTTTCCAACCCGGAAGTATTGATCAAGTTTGGCCCGGGAAACGACAGAGGTAAGTGTGTGCATGTGCATATGTATGAGATATAGGTAATGGAAGACAAAAGACTGCACCCTTGGTGTATATTATCAACGGGGAATGAGGGAGGAAAAGACGTTGTATGTGTTTGGAGAGAAATACTAGCAACACGGTGGGAAAGTGAGCGAGGAGCGTGAGTGATGCGTGTGTGAGTGCGTGGGTGCGTTTTAATGTACTGCCGAAAATTAGTGATGACTGTGCTCCGTCACATCATCCCTCCACCCGGGAAGGTTGCCACTGTGAGGCAACCTGGACAAATAATCCGCAACCACATTGCTCTTCCCTGAGCGGTGGCGGGTTCGAAATTTGAATGGCTGCAGGGCGAGGTACCATCAAGTAAGTCTGCTATTATGGTCATTGGTGGAGTGAATCCAGGTGAGGGCACGGTGGTAGGTTTTAAGGTCAAATTCCTTTCCCAGTAAATAATACTGTAGGCTATCAAGACCAGGGAACCATCCTTTTCGTAAACAATCACCACTGGGCTGCACCATTTAGAATTGGATGGCTCATCATCCAATGATTCCCAAATCCCTCATTTATTGTATTTCCTCATTGAGCTTTCCCACAAACTGCTGTGGAACCTGTTGTCCTTCTTTCAGTTGAATAGTGTGTTCAACTCCGGCTGCTCTGCCAGGCTTTGCGTTGCACAATGCTCCTATCCTGCTAAGTGGTGGAAGGACGCTCCCAACTTTGATGAAGCAGATCTATCAGCCCCTGCACTTCCCAGCCATATAACAGCTTTAAATGGTGAAAATACGGTAGATGCTTGCGGTACCTCTCGGTAGGCAAATAAATCAAATGGCAGCCAACAGTCCCAGTCTCTGCACGTGCATTGCGCAGCATCCACTTGAGTGTTTGGTTGAACCTCTCGACAAGTCCATCAGTCTGGGGGTGAAATGAAGTTGTTTTGATAGATGTAATGCCCAGTTGTTTTTGGAAGAGGTGCATCAGCCATGAGGTGAAGTTGGTGCTTCATGGAATCTCATCTGGTATTCCGACCTTGGCGACCTGTGATGGTTCTGAGCGGAAAAGCCTCGGGAAACCGGGTGGCGTAGTCACAGATGACCAGCATGCACTGATGACCACTGCTGCTCTTGACCAAAGGCCTCACAAGGTCCATTGCGACCCTCCGGAAAGGGTTGGAGATAAGTGGAAGTGGCTCCAGATAAGCACGGTCAGATATATGGGGAGTGCATGTTTTCTGACATGTGAGGCAGGTGGCGCAATATTTTTGGATATCAGTGTGCGTTGTTGGCCAACAGAAACGCGAGCTGATACGAAAGAATGTTTTATGGCGACCAAGATGACCAGGCCAAGGGAGTGTATGTGCTAAGTGCATTACCAGTGGTCTACAGCTTAATGAAACAACAATGCATTTGCATTCATTCCTCACAGGGTTCTCACCAGGTGGCATTGCGGTGGAGCGGAACTGCTGGCGGTAGGTCTCGGGTGAAATGTCAAACTTAGCCAGCAGAGCCGACTTCAAGTCTGCATAACAGTGGGACCTCTCTTCGTCCATGGCAGTGTAGGCCTCCAATGCCTTGCCAGTCAACAAAGGAACCAGTCGACAAGCCCATTCACTCTTTGGCCATCTCCAGGTTTTAGCTACTGTATATGCTCAAATCGTAATAGGTAATTCTCCAAGTCCTTGCCCACTTGATACTGGGGAATTTTATGCTGAGTAAAGTGCCTCCAGTCAGTTTGTCTACCAGCCAGGTCTGGTCCATTTTTCAGCGGCCTCTCTACTGTGTCACCTTCCATGTGACTCCCACGGAACCCACATCTTGGGTCTGGTGTTAGCAGTCCTATCCTGGGGATACTGGCCGTCCATGTAGCTGATGTGTCTTGTGGAGCAGGCAAGGGTGGTGCAGGTGGTGTCTCAGGTGGAGCTGGATGCGGAAGTGGTGCAGGTTGGGACACACTTCCTGTTGTTAGGAGAGAGGCCCTCAGCCCTCTTAGTTCCGCCAACAAACCTTCTTCCGGTCTTTGTTGGCCTGCCAAAAACTCCCTCATCAGGGCGAGCATTTCTCCACCGGGCCTTGAAGGCGACATAGGTGTCTCACTTTTTTCCTCAGAGGTTGTCTCTCATGCTGCTTCTGGAGCCGCTGCCTGTCTGGTTTGCCCCTGTCGCTGTGACCGCAATCCTGTGCGCTTTGGACGAGCACTTTGTTTCTGACTTGCCATCCCACCACTGCCACCAACTGTCGTGGGTTCTCTTCAGAACTCAGGCCAAGTCAAACGTGAGTGCTCAAGTAGTCTTTATTACCACCAACCAAAGTGTAAATCACAACGTATCAGTGCAACTATTAACAGTGGAAAAACAAAAAAATATTTACAGGGATGTATGTATTTACAACTAGGCCAAGGAAAAAAATGGTGTAACAGCAAGTACAACAATAACGCTCAACATCAGTCTGCCACGTTACCTGCAATCTAACTCCAGCTAGACACCCTTACATGCCTGAAAAGGCCTCCTTTTAAATCCCATAAGCTCTTCCTATTGGCTGTCATCGGTTGCTTCACAATTTGACACTGAAAACTAATTTATTTAACAAAACAGGCATAATGAGCCACATATAGGCTTAATATAAATAATAAATTGAAGCAAACACTAATAATGTGACTGAGGCATTTGGAAAGTTATAAAATCCCGTCACGTCATGTGACTAACATGACGCGCGAAATTTACATATTTAACCAACCCAAAAGTATTGATCAAGTTAGGCCCGGGAAACGACAGAGGTGAGTGTGTGCGTGTGCATATGTACAGTATGAGATACCGGTAATGGAAGATTGGGAGAGTGAGCAAGGAGCGCTTTAATGTAATGCCAAAAATTAGTGACGACTGTGCTCCGTCACAGTGAAGTAACAAATGTAGAACAGATAGGCCAAGGAAAACATCAGAAGATGATGAGAGAAACATTGCGAGCGCCGTAAGAAAGACCCTGAACCAACTCCTGGTGACATCAGCAACAACCACCATAGGGCAGGAGTGAAGGTATTACTATCTACAGTTTATGGAAGACTTCCTGAAAAAAAGGTACTTTGGTTTCACCAGAAGATGCAAACCACTCATTAGCAAGAAGAAGAGGAAGGTCAGAGATGAGCCTAAACAATTCTGAGTCAAATGTTTTATGGACTGATGAATTTGGGTGGGTTCAAGCAAAAGGTCTTATCTTTGAGGTTGCATTCAATCCAGATGTAAATACCTAGAAATAAAAGCTGAAAAAAAATTTATATTGCTCCTAAAAAAAATGTTAGACAGCAATGATATCAAGTATGTGTCTATGAGTGCTATGATCTTCCAACAGACCATAAATCTTCTACATGAATTGAGGAATACATGTTTACTCCAGCCGCACGGTGGATGAACGGGTAGCATGTTGGCCTCACAGTCAGGAGGTTCAGGGTTCGAATCTCCGTTGGGCATCTCTGTGTGGAGTTTGCATGTTCTCCCCGTGCGTGGCTTTTCTCCATTCCAAAAAACATGCATGTTAGGTTAATTGGCGACTCTAAATTGTCCACAGGTGGGAGTGTGAATGGTTGTTTCTCTATAGGTGCCCTGCGATTGACTGGCAACCCGTCCAGGGTTTACCCCGCCTACTCCCCAAGATAGGCTCCAGCATACCCACGACCCTAATGAGGATAAGCGGTATAGAGAATGGATGGATGAATGTTTCCTCTACATAATTGGGAAGTAGGATATTAACATCACAGGGTTCGCTGGGTAGACAGGGAGACAGCAGTGCTTCAACCAAATAGCATGGTTGAAGACCAAGTGGGTATTTGCTGTGTTTGTGAAGACTGACAATTTCTCTGTCGGCAGCCCTAACAACAACACTATTTTACCAAGTAGCTTCATGCAGACAAGATCTAGTGTTATACCCTCAGTCTAATTTCCATGTAAAACACGGGAATATACAGTATTCTGGCTTTTCACCATCCCTGTTGTGTTTTGGTTTTGTGTGGTTTTCCTTGTGCTTTGCTCTGCAGTTCATCTGTTTAATCTGCTTATAATCAGTACCGTCTGCCTGCAGGGGACAGCACTTTGTTGCAAGAGAGTTCCATCTTGTCTTGGGAGCAATCGTGATGTGTTGTGCCAACTTTTGGTAGCACCGTTCGCGGACAGCTGTCTTGTTTACGGGTTTGTTGTTTCCTGACTTTGACTTTCTGTCTTGTCTCTCAGCATCGGTAATGACTTCAGATTGCTTTCATTCCTGTGTGATTAAAAGACATTCTCCGTTGAAGAATAATATTGTTTGAGTATATATTGTTTCAGTCCTTGGTTCAGTCAGTCAGTAATGACCCGGCCCTTTTTTGTCTCCTGCCTGATTCCTCTGCTATTCCCCCTGCACTTCTAATATGAAAACACAAGCGTCAGCCTTTCCCAGCCTTCACCTCACATCTTTAATATCTCCTTGATGAAATCGCTTGCTCCTTTATTCGGTGTCCTCTTTTGGCCTTCAAGTTAAAACTTTAGCTTTGGCTTACAAAGTCGGGACACAAGCACATCTCGCATCCTGCAAACTGAAATACTTTTAAGAGCTACTCCTTGCGTCGGCATGGACTGACATTTCTTTGTGCCTTTTTGAAAAGAACTACCTTTATACAACCTTTATGAAAGCCCGCATTTCAGCAGTTCAGCCCAAAATTCCTTTTACTCCACCTGAGTCTCTAGAGTGCTCAGCAGAATATCAGAGGGCCCGGTGCTTTTTCAATCTCAACACACGGCACCAAAGGCCCTGCTAACAATCCGTGTATCAAATGTGGCTACCGCCTCAAAAAATGATGCCTTGCTGTATCTTCATGTCAGATCTGAGAACAGCTGAAGAGCACTCCAAATATCTTCTTCAGACGAGTATTAAACTGTCTAACCTGTCGTGGGAATCTATGCCTTGGTTGGCTGAATCTCTTCCTGGTATCAGCCCTAATAAGCAGCAAGTTAATCGAGAGCACAGCCCAACACGGATTGCCCCTGGGAGAAGCAAAGTAGTGCGGCTGACTGCAGTGCTGACAGCCAGAGAGCATTAAGCACACAGCGCAAGGACTCGTTGAACCGTGACGGTGTCATTTCTTTTAATGGGTGCTTCTTTCGCCCTCGTAGCCTTGCTTCCTCATTCCGCAGTCCTCTTTTGCGGCATCTTCTCTCTCCTCTATGGTACCGCCCACCAACAGGCCGATTTCAGAGTAAGCATCCTTTGTTCCCTCAATCCCGGACTTCGTCGGGCTATTTAAAATGCTGGAAGCAGAGATGCTGTTGTTGCCGAGAACCCCAACGGTGCGTGTGGAACTTTAATTGGTTTGTTTAACCTTCAGAACACAATGAGCAGGCCGTAATGAAGGTTTGTGATTCAAGGCCATGTAATAAAGCTGAAGAGGGCCGTTTACCCAAAGGTGCCCGCATACTTTAAGGAACAACGGCTGCATATGGGATTTAACACAACATCAGGAGTGTGTTGTCAGCTTTGGGCTAGTCTACTGAGAGAAAAGCATTCCTTTCTGGCAAGTGATTTTCATCAATAACATGCCAGCAATATGGTGACCTGGTGTTGATCATTTACATGCTGCATGCCAGAAGGGAAATGTATTTGGGAGTGTGACAACATAAAGCTTTGCAGTCAGCAGCTTCTTAACACGAAATCTGCCTTTTTTGCAAACAAGACATTCTGCGACTTTCCCTCATTGCCTCGAGCGAACTTGGATCCCATCAGGGTGTTCTGACAAAAGGCTATCAGAGTGACAAGATATCTTACACCATGATAGCACACCGCACTAGAGTAAGGGAAATTTATCAGCACCGCACGGACCGCCCCCCCTCCCAGAAGGTTGAATTAGCTTGTGTGAGTATGTGAGACTGTGTGTGCATGTTTGTGTTGTGCATCTTTGATGAGTATTTTTAATGAACTGGCAAACTTCCTCGGAATATTGCTGTGTCAGGGTACAGTCTGCCTTTTAAGGGCTTCTGAATAAGTTATGCTATTTGGAGAAATAATGAGATGGAGGGAAAGCGATAGGGGAAGAGAAAGGAGCTGAGATCGTCAGCAGGAAAAACTGAATGCAAAGTGACAGATGAAGGTCTGATGGACTTTTCCAGGTCAAACTGATTAAATACAGTTTGTGTCTAACAAAGACATTTTGTGTGATAAAGTACATTAAAAACACAGCTGAACTCAGGTTCAGCGTGTTAATAACACAATAAGATGCAGGAAATATTGTACACTAACCAGAAATTGTATGCAAACACAGTTTTGGCGAAAATGTTCAACATAATTTGAAAACCAATTTAACTGGGATGTGTATTTGAAAATGGGCATTTCTAGCAAGTAGTTGCAAATTGTGATTAATCATGATTAATTAACTAAACAATTAATCATTTCATTGTGGGGTTTCCAAATCAATCTGTTGTCAATTATGATGAAAATTTATGTTAATTGACCCTATCAATTTTCTCACCATCAATTTCTTGATTTCTTGCAAATATCTCTTCTGCTTTTTCTAAACAGAACAATTTTAGTTTTACTTGGTTTTAAGGATAATCTGTTTTAATCAAACCATTTTTTTAGTCATTTCATCTGAAACTTTTCTTATTAGCTCTTGTGTGTTTCCTCCAGAACAAAAGGTGGTGGTGTCATCTGCAAATAGTACTAGCTTAAGGTGTTTTGTCACTTTGCAAATGTCGTAAATGTATAGTTAAATAATAAAGACAAGAATAAAATACTAGCTTTAGGTGTTTTGTCACTTTGCAAATGTCGTAAATGTATAGGTTAAATAATAAAGACAAGAATAAAATATTGTGAGGATGGAAAATAAAAGTAATGGAAACTGCACAAGTAAAGTAATACAGTCAAATAAAAGGTGTCTGGCCACTCTTCTAACCACTGATTGGATGGCTGGCCACAGTGAAGCGCCCCCTGGTGGTGGACAGAGCTCTGGCTATTGCAGTGGTTAACCTTTGGCCACACAGTGAGCTCGCCCTTGCTGAGAATGTGCATTGTAATTTATACAAAAGGTGAAATAATGTGTGATTTGGACAAGTGACAACATTTTCTTGATCGAGAATGGTAGAAAAAAAAACCAATTAAATGATCTGAATGCCAATCTGGTATTGACCAGAATAATGGTGTCAATGTAGAGGTCATTTTGGATGTAGAAGAACTTCCGATGACTGATGTTGTTATTCTTAAGAATGCAAACTCTGTGAGAGTGAATTAACACAATTGTTTTGAGACGTCAGTAGACATTAATGCCCATTCCTAATTGTGACATTTGCTACAGAAATTTTAGGCCTTCAACACTTGGTGTGACGACACCTATAATACATTAAAAAACTTCACATCTACTGTGAGAATTATTTCACTGTATGATTTCAATTAGATTGAAATTCTAACTTAGGCTGCATGTGTTAATTACTTGTGACAGAACTGTAACAATTGAAGTGCTCGTGAAATCCCGATTGACTAAATGCCACGACTTGACTGCTGTTTTCATCCACTTCAGTCCAACAGATGTCAAACTGTTGTTAAACCACTGTGATGCATACCATCCATCTGCCATCTATCATAGAGCATGAACCCATCTAAAGAGGCACAGAAGATATTTCACTTTCAACATGTTTCTTTCTGGGCAGCACAGTGGAAGTGTGGTTAGCCCATCTGCCTCGCAGCCACAGCCAGGTTATACCCCACTTCTCACCCAAAGTCAGCTGGGAGAGGCTGCAGCTCACCCGTGAAACTGAACAGGATAAACGGTAGAAATGATTGAAGTTTCAAACTCTGACTGTGCTTACAAACATGAAGCTTCAGTACTCTGTAGGACTGGACATGTTTATGCCACACTTTAATGAAAACTATCCAGTGTCACATTTCACTTGGGACCAATGTGGTGGAATGACATAGTTATTTTAAGATAACATATGCTCGCCTGGTGTTGAGCCTTTCAACTGAGGAAAAATGGAATATGAGCACATCAGAATTGTTTTTTTTCCCCGTCGCTGTCACTTTTGGTTGTGTCCAGTCACGTGGATTTACATGTATTAGGGTTATAAATGCTGTGCCAAGCTGCACTTGAAATGACCCTTCTCAAGTATAGGCCTAAAGCACACTATCTCCAAAAAGGTTTGACTAACAGGCAGCCAAGCATGACAACTAACCATCAGTAACACTCAAGAAAACCAAAAAGTCTCTTGGCCTTCAACTTTTAATGTTTTTGCAAGCTCTATATTCTGAATATACAAAGAATACGAAGGATAGTTTCCAGAGGTGGGAGCAAGTCACACATGTACAAGTCCCAAGTAAGCACCAAGTTTTTAGCTGCAAGTTACAAGCACGTCCGAGTCAATCTTTATGAGAACCAAGCAAGTCAAGTCGAGTCGAGTCACTGCTTTTTGTCTGCAAGTTGCATTATGTCATACTCGTTTTAATTAGGCCAGTTTTACAGATTCAAAGTTTAAAAACAGGAGTTATAAACTTTTAGACTTTTTTATTACATATTTGACAACAAAACACTCGTAGTGCCAAACAAAGCGGAGTTTACAAAAAAACAATAAATAAATGAAATAATAAATAATACAATTAGTTGACCCAAGTGAAAGAATGAGGTTACAGGGAGAAGAGATAAAGAAGATGGAGGATTTTAAGTACTTAGGGTCAACAGTGCAGAGCAATGGCGAGTGTGGAAAAGAGGTGAAAAAGCGTGTGCAGGCAGGCTGGAATGGGTGGAGAAAAGTGTCGGGTGTGTGAGAGATAGAAGAGTTTCAGCTAAAATTAAAGGAAAGGTGTACAAAACTGTGGTGAGACCAGCGGTGTTTTTTGGTTTAGAGACAGACAGTGCCGCTAAGGAAAAGACAGGAGGCAGAGCTGGAGGTAGCAGAGATGAAGATGCTGAGGTTCTCTTTGGGTGTGACCAGGATGGACAGGATCAGGAATGAGCACATCAGAAGGACAGCACATGTTAGAGGTTTTGGAGATAAAGTCAGAGAGGCCAGACTGAGATGGTTCGGACATGTCCAGAGGAGAGATAGTGAATATATTGGTAGAAGGATGCTGAGTTTTGAATTGCCAGGCAGGAGGCCTAGAGGAAGACCAAAGAGGAGGTTTATGGATGTAGTGAAAGAGGACATGAAGGTAGTTGGCGCAAGAGAAGAGGATACAGAAGACAGAGTTAGATGGAGGCAATTGATTCGCTGTGGCGACCCCTAACAGGATAAGCTGAAAGGAAAAGAAGAAGAAGAAGACAATTAGTTGACCTGGTAATTTAAGATTTTGAGATTTAAAGTAAATTGCGTAAATGTGTAAATTTACAACATTAAAAGTGGTAATTTTACGTGTCATTGTGTCAGGGAAACTACAGCATATTTCTTTGGGGGCGGGGGGCTTCCCTCTGGCTTCAGGCAAGCTTTTATTTATAACGGGACAAAAAAACAGAGTAGCTGGTCACAACAGGGATGACATGACTTACATGACATGACACGGCTCTCCGATTCATAGCGTTCTCAGGCAATGCCTGTAAAATAAAGTTACGACTTTTATTCCCGTAAAGTTACGTTTGTACTCTTGTAATATGACAT
The DNA here is from genome assembly GCA_024372805.1 of Oostethus manadensis. NCBI lineage: Eukaryota > Metazoa > Chordata > Actinopteri > Syngnathiformes > Syngnathidae > Oostethus > Oostethus manadensis. Next base: position 2,858,837 of record QODF01000001.1, read on the forward strand.
TCTTTTCTCGTAAATATACAAAATTATTGTCGTCAATTTACAACTTAATTCTTAAAATCTTGATGATTTTAACGTTTCATTTAACAGGCATTCCCTGAGACAGCTATAAACACTTCAGCGGTAACTGAGGCTCTTTAACAGGAAGAGGACGAATAAAAACAACTTTTCTGTTATGTTTGAGCCGTTTGACTGCCGTATTACGGGCACTGTTTGGAAACAAGGTATATAAACAAACATTCACAAAATCTTTGTGTCGTCTTTTCCTTCCGGTTTATCCAAGTTGCATTCTGTCAAATTGCGCCAAAGTGAGTGCATGCGTAAAATAATGCAGCCGAAAGCCGACTTGTTAAAATACCGTCATACAGGTATATTTTTAAACCAAAAACAAGTCATTTCAAGTCAATTATCTGAAGTCCGCGTTAAGTCTAAAGTCAAAATCATCATGTCAAAGTCAAGTCGAGTCTTTTTGGAACATTTGTCAAGCAAGTCCTAAAAATTGCGACTCGAGTTTGACTCGAGTCAGATCATGTGACTCGAGTCTCCCATCTCTGATTTTCTAATTTCCTTCCAGTCTTTCTATTTAATGTTTGATTAGGTCTACAAAGCACCTGCACAATACAATGGAGGAAGTGTCGGTGGATTTATGGATGTATTTATTCGGTTAGATAACGACTTAGTCAGCATTCAAAGTACTGTGGGCCAAGGAACAACCTTTCAAAACTTTCTTGTATGCAAGAAGGGTGCTAGAATGCCCAGGCTGGTGCCAAGGCCAATCTGTTAACAAAATGGACAATTCCTGGCTCTGCACCAAAATTGAATCTTTTTTTTATCTTGATCCAAGACCCACCCTGTCACAAATGCTTGCCAACATCCAAATCAGCAAAATACTTTGCGTACTTTTGGACACACCCAAACAAACTGATCAATAAACTGACACAACCACAATTTATCCTGCCGGAGCCCTCCAGTTGTGTGAGACTTCATATGTACCACATAACTTGCTGAACAAAACCGGGTTCCAATTATATGAAGTTTTGTCAAGATATTTAAAAAGGGAGAGATTGAGCCGTAATTAATTAATCAAATTAATCCCACTGCATTTAATCTCACCTAAGACCTTCTGAGAAAAGTAAGTCTTGAGGTATTTTCCTATCAATACTTTACATTATTGCTACTATATCTCAAAAGATTGATATATAACAAGCAATAGTGACTTTTTAACAGACTTGAACAGATGCACTCCTAGCTATTTACTTTCCGCTGTATTTGAGACTAGTCCCAGGTGCTGCCTTCCAACTTTAGTTTCATTCAGGTGAAATACTGCTTTACTAAGTCCATCCATCCATCCATTTTCTATGCCGCTTATCCTCATTAGGGTCACGGGGATGCTGGAGCCTATCCCAGCAGACTTTGGGCGAGAGGCGGGGTACACCCTGGACTGGTCGCCAGTCAATCGCAGGGCACATATAGACAAACAACCAGTCACACTCACATTCATACCAATGGACAATTTAGAATCGCCAATTAACCTAACATGCATGTTTTTGGAATGTGGGAGGAAACCGGAGTACCCGGAGAAAACCCACGCACGCACGGGGAGAACATGCAAACTCCACACAGAGATGCCCAACGGAGATTTGAACCCAGGTCTTCCAGATCTCCTGACTGTGTGACCAATGTGCTAACCACTCAGCCACCGTGCGGCCCGCTTTACTAAGTCAAGCTCCAAATAATTACAATCACAATCAGAATTCCATCCATCCGTTTCCCCTGCCACTTGTCCTCATTAGTGTCGCGGGTAAGCTGAAGCCTATCACAGCTGACACCCTGGACTGGTCGCCAGTCAACCACAGGGCAGACAAACAACCTTTCACACGCACATTTATACCATTTGACAATTTAGAGTCGCCAATTAACCAAACATGGATGTTTTTGGAACGTGGGAGGAAACCAAAGTACGCGGAGAAAACCCACAGACTGGGAGAACATGCAAACTCCATACAGTGATGCCCAACAGTGATTCAAACCCTGGACTTCCAAATCTCCTGACTTTGTGGCCAATATGCTAACCATTCGACCACCGTGCAGCCCAGAATAACAATTATGAAACAAAAATAAAAGAAAACATCAGGTCCATCAACTGGGGAGCACGCCCCTTAGGGGGGGCCCGGCATTATGACTGAAAATAATTTCATCTCCAAAAGGGGGATGTGGCCAAAAAAGTATTGAAGCATTGAATGAACACTTTTCTGAACAAAAGTAAATTTAAATTTTAGTATTGAGCACTGAAGGTGTTTCTTTTCCTCTATAGAAAATAAAGCAAACAGACCCAAAAATCACAGTTCATGAAAAATAACATTGTTCATCAATAAAGTGTCCAGTCACCAACATATAGCTGTGGATGCCAACTTAGACTCCAGTGATCTTTGGCTATACCAACACGGTCCATCATAATGTTAGGTTTGGTTTTGTTTTTGCTGTCGCACATCTTGCTGGTTTTGGCCATCACCCTAGACCTCCACGGTGGTTTGTATGATGGGCCACGTCTGTTAACCCCTCGTTTCCCATTACGTGTGTCGGCCTGCAGTTCATCACAATCCACTTGACAAGAACATTCAACAGCCTGTCGCTTGCAGACTAGCTCATGTGCAGGGTGTTCTCTTCTTGTATAGTTTGACAAAGAGCTTTGCTATGGGTCGTTGAATTGCTAATGTCTTTGCTGTTAATGTTAGAAAATAAAGCATATCACTCAACCTTTATCAATGTTTTTTTAAATATAAATTCCCCAATCATTGAACTGACAACTCTCACATGCTCCCCCTGTTTTAATGTCTTCTCTCCGCAGCTCATGCTCATCACCGTGCCCTCCCAACAACAACGGGAGCCAATCAGCCTATCCCAAACAGAATGACAGCCAATCACTGTCTACTCCAGGGTGTACCTGGTTATTGTTTCCACCCCCAACAACACAAGAAGCCCGACACATTAAAATATTTTTTTAAATAAAAAGGCAAAACACAGATTAGAAAAAGAGATTCATTAGATTAATTAATTATAGATAATGACTTAATGACTCATTTTTTAAAATCTTTTGACATAGCTGATTTAAATTTGGAATGGGCAAATGTCTGCCTTTCTGTGTGGTTTTGATTTGTTAGCACTAAAGATCGACAAAAAGCACTAAATGAATGGAAGGATTCTACAAAATTGTCACTGCCACACCCGAAAGGAACATCATCCTGCAAATGCAAAAATTACACACAAAGTCAAAGTAAACGTCTTTTAGAAATTGTCCACAAGTCACCTTCGAGCAAGATTATACATTCCTGTGATGAAAATTTGCTTTTTAACCTCTGCTGAATATTAAAGTTTAATGGACTGCAGTGCACAGTGAAGCCAATACAAGAAGATAGGTAGAACTGCAAAACATAAAGGGGAGGCATCATAACTCTAAGCAATTTCCTCAGTTCACTTGTTTTTGTGTTTTTCTAGAAAGCGCTACAGGTGACCCGTAAAGCGCTGCAGTGCCTGACACACAACAGTCCTCTCAGTGAGCGAATTGGATTAAGTGAGCGCTTTAAAGCAAATTAGTTCTTTTCCAGTGATTGAACCTGTGTCCTCCTACTGACATGGGCAATTTAATATGTTGCTCTTTTGCTGCAAACAACTTGTTTGATGTTATTTCTTCTCTCTGGTGAGCACAGCGGCAATTATGTTCTTTGGCTGGCCCTTTTCACTTTCCCATTCACATTTTTTGTGCCTGTCCTTTCAGGTGTTCAGAGGAAGCATGATTGTTAGATTTAACACACTGCAACCATTTCCCGGTCTGGGAGCTCAGGTCATTCATCTTGTAGAGTTCAGGTGAACAGGAAGAAATAATGTGCACACTGACCCCAGCAAACCAACATTTTTCCTCCATCAACTGACTGCTGGAATGCGGAGCTATCCAAGTTGAGAATATGGGGGAGATTGAGGGAGAACGAACAAAATGCTCAGTTGATAGTTTCGGAAATAAACTAAGGTTGTTGAGTCCCGGAGAGAAAATGGGAAACACTGACCTATGGGGTTGACAATTCTCACAGCAGGATATTGCTGAGCATAGAAGGCGAATGAAGAGGATGACACTGCACCCATCTGCGGATTATTTCAGGGAACAATCTAAGCAAGTACAAGAAAAAAAGACAGAAAGGCAAACAATTACCTTTGATTTTGCTGTTTATTGGGGCTGGCGAATGCGACGAAGCAGCCCATGAGTCCTACAAGGAGCAGGCTATCATGGATGTCTGGATAATTATCATCCAGACCCATACAGTGTAAAAACTCACATAAACATGCATCACACTCCTATTTCAGCTCCTTATTGGACTTAGCTTTAGTGTCTACAGGAAGATTATTGTCTTTATTATTGCATCTGCTGTGTGTGTCTTGCCCTAATGGGCCAATTTAGGAATTAACAGAAAAGGTATACAATCTGACAAATCAAACAATCATCTACAGAGCAGTGACATATGATGAAGTTCATGGCTGGTGAGGCTCAATAAGAGGACAATGAGAAAAAGAAGACACAATGATGTCACACTTACGATGAGGATGTAGAAAGTTATGCTGTGTAATAAATGTTCCCGGAACATTGTATTTTTGGTGACATGCTGATAAACTGGCAGGCGCCATGATCCAATGAGTGTAGTGCACACTCAGATGGTAGGAGGAGCTTGCGCATGTTTGATCAGGAAATGTATTATTCAGCAATTTTTACTTAAGAAAATTAAAAAACTATAGGAATCATACAGAAAATACACTTATAATACATTTGACTGGACAAATATTAATATGCCTGTGAGTATTCTCATTCATCCAAATCAGAGCATGGACATGTGTCCTCCTTGAAAGGTCAAACACACAGGATGTTGCCCTATCTAGTCTGCCTCGTATTTTCCCGCCGAGTCTTTGAGCATGTCTAACCGATACTAGCCAGTGCGCCTGCACAAGTGTACGTTGGTAAACCTCACTGCCTTAAGAGCTTCGCTGAAAGTTGGGTCGACAGTTCGGGCCTTTGGCCGAACGATCAGCGCTCTTGTCTCTCATTCTGAAAGTCCTGTGTGGAGCCACATTGCGGACAGGCTGAATAGCAGGCGGGTTACATTGGGGCCGTGACCCAGATGGAAGTGAGGTTTGAGGGGGTGAGTGTAACGAATGTCAGCTAGTGCAAGTGAGATGCTGCCTCACCTGTCTCTCCTGACCACATATAACTTGTCACAGCGTCTTTCAGTGCGTCTTCCGAATGCCATATATTTGTATTTTAGCTCATTTAGGCTCTTGTATGCTCAGAAATGCTTCAATCCATCCATCCATTTTCTATGCCACTTATTCTCGTTAGGGTTGCGGGTTTGCTGGAGCCTATCCCAGCTGACTTCGGGCAGGAAGAGGTACACCCTGGACAGATCGCTAGTCAATCGCAGGGCACAAATAGACAAACAACCATTCACACTCACATTCATACCTATGGACAATTTAGAGTCGCCAATTAACCTAACATGCGTGTTTTTGGAACGCATGCACGGGGAGAACATGCAAACCCCACACAGAGATACCCAACAGAGATTCAAACCCAGGACTTCCACATTTCCTGACTGTGGGGCCAACATGCTAACCACTCGACCACCGTACAGCCCTCAGAAATGCTTAATTTGGGAAAAACATTTGCTTAAATATGCATTTTTTTTAACCAATAATAGGCCATATTTCAACCACATAAGAGCAGTTTAAAAAAGCGTGATATAAAACCACAAAATAAAGCCAGAAGAATAAAGCCACAAAATTTGAAGCGCAAAGTAGCGAAGAGTGACTGTTTTTTTGCATTTAGCCAAACAACCACTAAAGCATATTTACTAGTAGCATTATAAAAAAAAAAAGTGAATCAATTTGCTGCCGTGACTGGCCTGCAAAACATGTCAGTCCATTTCCCATTTATTTGGATTGAAGTTTTGGTATATTTCTAGTTTAAGTTTGACTGACTAAATCTAATAAATCAAATTTGACTATTCAAATGCTTAGTCGAAGACAGCGCTAAACGAGGCTTAATAGGATCAATAGGAGTATGAGTAGAAAATCAAAAGACAGAGCATGCCAGTCTGCCGGGGCTCACACCTTTCCCATCCAGTGTGCCGAAACAATGACTACTCAACAGTCTCTTCGTAGCTATGAATCACTTCAGCTCATATGCATCCTTAGAATAGCAATTCCATGTCCACTCTAGAGTGTGCAGTTGCACGGAAGAAGACAGTGACATACTGTGAAGCACCTCATACCTGGGTCCAAGGCAAGCATCCTCTTCTATTAGTGAGCTTTGGCCCATCCCACACGTCTTCATGGTTTAAATGTAACATATCTATTCTGCAAACCTCATATGGCAGGGAAAGCTTCTAAATCTTGTTATAAGCTCAGAGAGGATCGAGGCCCACCATTCATACACACCGTATCCAGGCCCGGCGGATGTAAAAGGAATTACTCCTGCTTGCTATTGCCTCAGAAAAATGGTTTTAATTGTCATTGCTCTTCTGTGTTTTGGGTTCATGTTCTGATTCTGGGCCAACTAACAGAAATGTAAAGATTCATAACATATCACCATTTCTCTTGCAAATTTGTACAATATGTTTACCCAAACAGGACATTCATGTGCCGGTCATTGTGAATGAACTGCTTCTCCCAGTCATTGTGCATGTTGCTCAAATGAAGAGCATAACCAACAGGCTTAGACTGAGCCTTCACGCACTGGCAGCCCCTATAAGGCTGGCTGTTCTTGCATCCCTCCCCTGCGATCCCCCTTCATCGTTTTCCCCCTTAAAAGAAAACGAGGGACGACGCTTCAACTGCGAGTGCAAAGAGACGCTCTATGAAACTATACATCTGCAGTTAAAACCACAACATGCTCTTTTCGTCTCATCAAACGCTGCATAAATTAAGCAGTGATTGCTGATAGTGTAAGTTGTGTTAGCAGATACTGGTGTGCTGTGTTATTGATTTATGGCTTGGCAATGCTGCCCTTCAGTGGCAAATGAGTAGAATCACTTTGGGGTTTTTTTTTAAGACACAACCCAAAGATGAGAAACAGACAGCGGTACAATGACAGTCTGAACAGAATCAACCACAATACATATACCCGGAGCCGCATGCATTCTTAAAGTAATCAACTCCATGTTGAGAACATCTCTGTGACAAGTACTAGCCTTTCATCTCAAATTGTCTTGTTGTTCTCCGTTATTCTGCTTTTAAACACACAATTACTCGTGTCTCACGTGTAAGTCAATATCACGTACTTTGTGATGAAATAAACATTTTGCAACCGTTTCCAGAAAAGCATTCCACAATGGTCATCCATTAAGGCCCAAAATTCGGCATCTTTTTTGGAAAATATTGCCTATCCTCCACAATCCTTATGTTAGACATACACACATATGTTCACTTTTCTCGTTATGGGAATAGGAAGCACCTATTCTGACTATGAAGCCTTCTAAAAGTCCCTCCAAAAACAGCCAGCAACACTCCATTTATATATTAACTAAGCTACAAGCGACATTGTTATGACCTTCGCCAAGTGCAGTGTGGAGGTTATATTTTGCTGGCGTTTATCTGTTTGTGTTCAAAATAACTATGGTCATGAGCTTCGGGTAGTGACCAAAAGGACAAGATCGCGGGTACAAGTGGCCAAAATTCGTTTTCTCAGCAGGGAGGCCCTCCCTTAGAGATAAGGTGAGAAGCACTGTCATCCGGGAGAGACTCGGAGTAGAACCACCGCTCCTCCGCATTGAGAGGAGCCAGATGAGGTGGCTCGGGCATCTGGTTAGGATGCCTCCCGGACGCCTCTCTGGGGAGGTGTTCAAGCCACGTCCGACCGGCAGACGACCCAGGACACGTTGGAGCGACTGTCTTTCAACCAGCCTGGATTGGACCATTTTTGGCATTTGGCATGTAACTCCGGAATGAGCAGAGCCGGAATGAATGTATATTTATAGTATACAACAGATTCTACAAAATATTAAAGACGGATCTAAAAAATGTGGAATAATTATTTTGGTGTGAATCGCACTATGGGGGGAATCTACGGTGCTTAGCGGAGGTCTGTGCTGTCCGAGTGCTTTCGGTGTTATTACTATAAACATTGTTACGCCAAACTGCTGGCGTTGCAACACCTCGCCATACCTTCACCACGTGCTCACAATGCCTCAGACCACGGCAGTAACGCTACAAGTCGGATCTGCTGCTACTGCTGCTGTGTTTTTGGTTTTGAGTTAGGAAAAGTTAACACTAGGTGTAGCGTTCGTTTCTGTGTTACTAAGTGAAATCAGTGTGCCCAGGAAGGAAGTTCCAGTAATGCTCATCTCATTCAATGCCAGCCCCCAGTCAGTACCGACCTTTTTAGACGATTTTGACTGATCTTTCACGGCACACAGGATAGTGTGTTCTATGGTTATATAAACATGCAGCCTACCAAAGAAAAGATTACTTTCATCAGAAAAAAAAAATCTTTGTTTCTACCTTTTTCCTTTCTTTAGTAATCAGCAATACAACGTTTCAGGAACATATCAGTTCCTGACTAAACCAGCTTTTTTGTGAGAAGATACATTTCTAGCATAACTTTGAGACATTTTATTTTTTGCTTTTGTGACAACAAATAATTAAACAACTACAGCACAACATACATTTATTTACAAATTTAACACCATAAACTAGTTACAATTTTCATATATATGGAACTCAACTGTATGTGTGCTCGTGTGTACGCATGCATGTAAATGTCCCTTTAATGTGTAACCTTCTGCCCTACACTCCTCCATAGTTTTCCACTTCCTCCTTGCTGTCATGTATGTTTTTTCCATTCACATGATCACTGCCAAGCTCTTATCAAATGCACTTCTGCCATTTAGTAGCTGTTTTTATTTCTTAAAACCGCTGCTCAGTCACATGCATTAAAGGGGAGTTGTTTTATCACTTCTTTTAGCCTCTTATGCAAAAAACATCAAATAAATCATCTTTGATCGTCGAGCGTTCGGGTTCATAAAAATGTATAATTATATCTTTGGTAAAAAATGACCAAAAAACTGTAAGTATCACATGTCAGCGTGAATGTGCCTGTTACTACATGGTTACAACATGTATATAAAACAATAAAACTTTATTGGAGGTTTGGAATAGCGAACCTCGTGTCCCATTATGTGCATTAATTACCAGTCTCTTTGCAAAAGAGAAAGATGAATGTTCATGTCTTGCATAAGGACTGTGACTGATGGGCAAATTAAAAGAAAAAAATGCAGTTTCTCTAAACTCAAGGATCAGTGGTTCTCTTTGCATCAAAAAGGTCATTCTCCACATCGTGTTGAGAACAAAGCTCTCTACTGAGTGATGAAAACTTTTTAAAAAAGACACATTCAATCATGTGAAAGAATTGTCCATGGCTGGCTTTTTGGAAGAAGTTTAGCTATTCCCAAGTGCAGCTGAATGACACATGTTCCGAGAACACAAAGCACAGCTGACCGTGTAGTGAAACTGGTGGCTGACATGGCCCGGGTAATGTGGATGCACTGTATATTTACAATGTATAGCGTGCATATGGCTGTCACAGTGGGGTAGTGGTTAGCAGGTCTGGCTGACAGCCGAAGTTTGAATCTCTGGAGCATTTCTGTGTGCTTGTGCGGGTTTACTGTAGGTACTCTGAATGCTCTGAATATTAGGCTAAATGAAGACTGCAAATTGTCCATAGGTGTGAAGGTTTGTCTATATAATGTGTCCTGTGAGGGTGTTCTGTACTCCTAAATCAGATGGCCCACTTGTGACCCTATTGAGGATAAGCAGTGTGGAAATGGTGTGCATAACAATGTGATGATTGTCCTCTCTTTGCGTGTGAAGTGCATCGTTTCAGCCACACCTGTCCCTTGCTGAGCCTTTGTACCACCCACATAACACAAAGCAAGGTGCCAAACAAAGAACCCTGGTGGAAAATAGCACGTTGAAAGCCTGCACAAACAACATGCATGGCGTCGGTTTCCACTCCAGCGTGTTCACACCCATGTAACAGTAACTAAATCACTGAATGTGGAAACAAATGAGTTTCTTCTCCGTGTCACAACAATGAAAAATCTCCCAGCACCTAATCAGTCACAGGTGTTGCGGTAACATACTTTGTCCGTTAGATGTCGCGCTATCGCAGGGTGTAAGGCTTCCAGGCGTCCAACCACTGCCTTGGCTTGCAGACCAATCAGAGAAAAGGTGGGCGGGTCCTACAGTGTTACCACAGAAGAAGTTTGCGCCGACGTGCCGCGGCTGCGGCTCTCCTAGCGCATATGAGTGTCCTCATAAATAAATAGCCGCGGCGGATTATGCCGAGTTAATGAGCTTCTAACTTGCCCTGTCCAATGATGGCACTCGATGTTCTACCCGTGGAGGATTTCCCGCGTAAAGTGATACCCAGAGGTGACCCCTGCACGTGCAACGCCAAGTGCCGGAATCGGAGCAGCAGCGTCGTCTTCCTGGGATTATTCATGCTGTCACTCTCCCTCCACGCTGTCACGCTTGTCTGCTACTTGGACCTGCGCTCCGAGGTCAAACGGGAACTAATCCACCAGAAGCGGGCCTCCTTGTTGACGCTCGCGGGGAGTGATTTGGCCAATCCGGCGTCAGCAGCGCTCCCGAGCGGCCCCCTGCGGCTCGACCCCGGCAGCAGCCGCGCCGCAGATGATGGCGAGGTAAATGAAAGGCGTGACAGAGAAGCAGAAGGAACACATATTTGATGCTTGTGTTGGTGTGCTGTCGGGATGTTTCTCAAAACTTTCTCTACACGACACTGAAATGTGGTAATGTCATGAAACGGGAGCCTTTGAGTGTAATTATTAGACAATGACAAATACTATAGTGTAGAATACCCTGAAGTACCTGAAGTTAAACACAGCTTTGTGGCACAGCTTGACTTCCGAATTGTTTTAATCCTTCAAAGCATGGACATACAGTATAACTGCAGTGGAACCTCCACAGACCAAAGTCCAAAAGCTGTTTTGCTTTTTCTTTGGCTATTCCATGCTTATGTCATACCACCACAGAAGGGTACCCGTAATGAGAAGATGAACAATATGATGATAACCATAGAACCATAACTGGAAGCCACGCTGATGTAGGAAGTACACTTACAAAAAACTTATTTATTTAACCAAACATATTTATGTTGTGACCTTCTTGAGCCACTTGATTACACGTATTTGCGTTTGCTTTGTTTGTTTGTTGTTTACTAAGAAAATATTTATTGCGTTGTGACTGGCTGCACTGAGAACTGCGTTTTATGTATTCATTTAGAAAGAATTGAGTTTTTTAATAATGTATTTAAATAACATATGTTCCACTTTCATTATTTTCTATCACAGTTGTGTGAAAAAGTTTGTCCCCTTCCCGATTTCCTTGTTTTGCTTGTTTGTCACACTATCACAAATTTAATTATTCGTCATTGACAACTAGGGATGTCCGATATTAGCTTTTTTGCAGATATCAGATATACTGATATTATGCAACTCCGAATTTCCAATTCATATATCAACCGATACTGATTTGTGTAACATCACATATCTTCCTCCTGTCATGGAATGAATCTGTTGTGAAGCTAATGGATATAGCATCAGCAATTAGCGTCTCTACGTGGCAATAAACCACATAGTACAACATAGCAAAAACTGAGAAATACAGTACTTGGGATTGGGCGTGGCTTGAGGAACTTTACAAGTTTGGTGAATCAGGCGTCGTACAGTACACGATAGTAAAGGGCTGGTTATCCAGTGTGATACACTGCATGATTTTCCCATCAATGGCTTTAAACCTGGGAATGGGAAGCATTGAAGGAAGAAGCCTTGGTTCCACCTCGCGTAAGCAACGCTTTGCAGTCATTGCAAAAGTGTAATATCCACAGGAGACACCACAGACATAACATTAGTCAGGTACAGCGCGAGCTAGCTCGTTACTGCAGCCACCAACGCTTGTTTACAAGCTTCAGACACGGTTTGAAGCGGTATAGAAAATGAATGAATGAGACGCGGTTTGATGAGGTCATCGTTTCTGTGCTGGAAAACATGCAAACTCATAGGCCTATAAACAGTAGTTTTTTTTAAATGGTTTTCATTTCAGGGAAAACACAATATCCACCTGATATTGCATATCAGACAATTGTAATGACAACGCAAGTGAACACCATATGCAGTTCTTAAATGAAACATTTTATTTAGGGAGAAAAACAATCCAAACCTACATGCCCTGTCTTAAAACATACAGGAGATTAATTTAAATAAAAATGTTATAAAGCCACAGTGAACCATATCCACAAATGGCAAAAACAGTGGAACAGTGGTGAACCTTCCCAGCAATGGACTTGTGGTGATAAATGGCACCTTGAATTCTGCTGTCAATCAAAAAATCCTGAAGGAAAATGCTTGGCTATCTGTTGTGACTTGTGTGACAAGCTGAAACAAACATTGGTTCTCCAGCAAGACAAGGATCCAAAACACATCAGTCAGTCCACCTCTAAACAAAACAAAGACTTTGGAGTGGCCTAGTTAAAGTCCTGACCTGAATCCAATTGAGATGATGTGGCATGACCTTTTAAAAGGTGGTTCATGATGGAAAACCCTCCAATATGGCTGAATTACAACAATTCTGCAAAAATGAGTGGGCCAAAATTCCTCCACAGTGCTGTAAGAGACTCATTGCAAGTTATTGCAAATGCTTGACTGCAGTTGTTGCGGCTAAGAGTGGCCCAACCAGTTTAGTTGTGTTCAGTTGTTTTGTTATTGACTAATATTAAATTTTTCTTTTGCTGATTTGCAACAATTATTTGGGACAAATCAAGAAGGTGGCAAACATTTGTTCACACCACTGGATATGGTTTAGAAACGACTGTTCTGACGTGACTTTTTTTTCTGTTTTCAATAAAGATATTTTAAAACAAAACATTTTAGAGTTGTAATTAGAGTACCATAAAAGCGTGACAGTTTCAGTCAGAATCTCAAACTGGCCCATGCCCAGTAGTATAACACAAAATCATAAAAAGATCAAAGACTGAGCAAAACACACTTGTGGAGTTCATCCTTTGAGTTTTTACTAAACTAAAGCCTTTTAAGGCATGCATTTCCAGGAGATTTAGTTTGAAGTTCAAACTGTATGACTTTGGAGGTTCCTCTGAGCTCCAGCTAATGAGAGTCGAGTCAATGTGCTGGAGCAGGTGGTGAGAAAACGAAGCAGATCACCAGCTAGCAGGTGCGGAGACCTCGGCTTGATGTACATTCATTGGCAGTTAGATGGGGCAGTTGGGAGTGTAGCCAGTCCAACCTCACATGTGTTTTCTTGTGAGGCAATGGTTTAATTTGATTTGAACATGCATGTAAAAGACATTGGAATACATCACTTAATACAATCCACAGTTCCACATGTCCAAAAGGAGTAGGAAGAAGCAAAGCTTATTTAATCCTACCCCTGTAGGTTTTCCCCTATGTCAATACATTAGTAGACTTCCTGCAGTTAGTACATTTAAAATGCATGAGTAAGGTAATGTGACAGTGTGTTGAATAGTAGTCAATGTCCTTATCATCACAAATAACTTATATTGCAGTTCTGATGGATGATAATCATAATTATAGTAATGAGTTGAATATACACAATTGTAACAGAACATTGTTGCACTACAATGATCTCACTAGGAATGAAAAGTTAATGATAAGGTGACAGTTATTAGACATAGCATTGACAATCATCAGACAGAAAATTGACTCTCCAAGGAGTTAAATAGTAGTAGTAGTAATTAAATGGTAATAAAGATGTGCACAATAATTCACAGCTCTCTTCCTTGTATTTTGTAAACATCCAAGTATTGTTTGATGTTGTGATTTTGTGTACATGCTTCTGCCATTTATGTGGATAATAGACAATTTATTGCCTGTGTTTGGATTATTGTTCCTCCGTGCAGTAGTGACAGTCATTTTTCGATGTCAAAAAAAAAAAGTTTGTATCCGGATCTGTGTCTTTTTCGAGATCCAGATGTTTGTGGTCTCTAAGACTAAAAGTGTTCAGTTGAAAGATCTTCTTGTCCAGTGAGCTGTAATTTTTTGACGTGAGTGTCATTAATTGTATTTTGATGGATTCTTAGTTCTAATGCATCTGCTTGATCAGTTCCTTGGGTGTTGCTGAAGGCATTTCCAATTAATGTTGAATGTAATACTTCCCTCTGCATCCTTCTAGATTTTTCCTTTTCCATGTTGTTTTGATGCAGACTTTAGTATTTTTAAGTCCTGCATATCTTTGACAACAAGCACTCTAGCTTCTGGTCCTTCATTTAGCTTAATGAATATTTTGCAGTTGGCGCTCCAAGTGCCTTCGATCTTCCCCGGCTTCCTCAGGTCACGTGGTTGCTAAGCAACGCCGTGTAGCGGTCAGCCTCTTCACTTGACTTCAAACTGCCGTCACTGCAATTCGTTTTTTTTTTTTTTCCAACAATTCCGTACTTCTCGCCAGTGCAAGTTGAGCCAATTTTTGTCAACGCTCTCCTCTGCTGTGCCGGACGCCAAGGTATGATGTCCTTTGGCTTGTTTGTTCTTAACCTCCGTTTGGCAGCCAGGCAGGTAGCTTGCTTTGTAACGGCTGTCAGCGCTGTTTTTTAGTTCTTTTGTAGTAAAATGTGCCTCTTACCCGTTCGAGTTAAGGCATAAGTCTCGGAACCCTCTTATGGATGTGCGATCATCATTTTTTATCAATAGATTCCAGAAAAGTTTACAAAACTCCAGTGGCAATAGCGTAGCTCTTGCCGTGAACGTCTGTTCAGCAGGAAGTCATTTTTTTTTTGAGGTGGTGGCTGAATTAATAATATTCATTGTGTTGTTTGTAGCTTTGGAGCACTCACTCCCCACCACCTCCAGCCCGTCTCCTTACACTGCATTACACGCACCACCTCCACGTAGTCTCCCAGCTCCATCAGCATGTCATGTTGCATTACACACTCCAACAGCTCCTTTGTTAATGGTTGTGTAACCTTTTTACACATATTTGACTTGTCATTGTCACGCACCTTCACAAAAAAACCTCATTCTCCTTTGGGTATACAATGGCTCGTCCCTGGCAGAAGTCGTTGAACCTTTGACACTTTTAAGGCCTGGAACAGATACCCGTAGTCCAATAATTAGCCCAATGGGGTACACTAGCCCTATTTCTGACAGTGTTATATTATTCTATTATGTTCTTCATCTCTTAACATTAGCTGTGGGTCGGCCAATGCCAGTGTTTGCCTTGTAATATTTTCCTTAGCCATGACTCTTAATATAGTCTTTTACTACACTTAATGTAGATAGTCGAGGTTTCCCTGGCATAGGCCCAGGAGATAGGCCTAGTATTCAATCCAGATGGTGATGCTTCATGAAGTGAAAGACTGTGGGCCAGATGTCTGCATTAAACAACTCTGATTACACATCCCACAGTTTACATAGTTGGAGAAACAGGAGCATGTGGCATTTGGACGCAGCTGCCGCACTTGTTAGCTTTTGAGACGTTTCCTTTGAAGAATCTCTTGGTTTTTTTGGAAGGCCAAAATACTTTTCACTGGATTTTTTGCTTAAAAGCATGCTAGCAAGAACACAACAATTGAAAGAGTACAGAAACAGAGATGTGCAGTAGGGGATGATAAAACAGAAATGTGCTAAAGCGATTACGAAACCTGAGCATAACTCTAACATGCCAAACCTGAGGCATGTTGGCTGTTTCAGTGTATAGCAGTAGGACTGCATAAGGTTTGTGACTTATGTGAAGACAACTTTACGTACCACATTTAGAGCATGTCAGAATTAATGTAATATATGTAAAACAGATTGGGCAGCGTTGAACATAATTCAGCCTTGCCAGGACTTTTTTGATGCCATTATTCTCTAAAGCAGCTTGTTATATTTAAATTAAAAAAACACCTTGCTTTTTTGAGATGGCTTTAAATGCTTTATTTACACCTGTTTAATGTCACAATATGTAAATGTCATTGTTATTTAGGTGGATAATTTAGCGTTGAGAGCCAGACAAAGGGATCATTCTGATTATTCAAACATAGTATATATTTCCCAAAATAAAATCCTTTTCCACATTATTAGACAGTAAATGCGACCAGTCCAGGGTGTACCCAGCCTCTCGCTCAAAGTCATTCTGGGATTGGCTCCAACCTACCCCCGCGACCCTAATGAGGATAAGCGGCATTGAAAGTGGGTGGATGGATGTTAACATAAAAATGGTGTCATGCCACAATATGACCAGTAGTGCATGCAGAGTTTTTGGTGTTCACACAAACCATCCATCCATCCATTTTCTTCTGCGGGGGCAGCAGCATATGCAGGGAAGCCCAGACTTCCCTCTGCCCAGCAACTTTGTCCACCTCCTCCCGGCAAATCCCGAGGCATTTCCAGGCCACTTGAGAGACATAGTCTCTCCAATTTGTCATGGGTCTTCCCCGAGACCTTCTACCGGACGGACGTGCCCTGAGCATCTCCCCAGGGAAGCAATTGTAATTGCTAAATATAAACAACTGATACAATTTCAAGACAAAAAATTGCTAGAAATGTGCAATGTTGGATTTTAAGGGGGTAGAGATTCAAAATGCAAAGAGAAGAAAAGAAAAAAACGAGACAAGAACATTTGAAAAAATCAAGTTAAACACGCTGTTCGTCAGCTGATCAAAAGTTTAAGACCATTTCTTAAAAAACTCAAAATCCCCCTAAAATAGAAATAACGAAAGTCCAAAAAGGACTCAGTGATGAGTATCGGTGCCATTCTTTTTAAAAAGCTCAAAAATTGAAAATGACAGCTATATTGGAAGCTATCAGGACCGTCAAGGTTACATTTTTTCTCATCAGAAAATACAATTTTCTTCCACCTTTCAATCTCCCATATTTGGTACTATTGTGCAAATTCCAATTCCAAACAAGCAATTCTGTGGCTTTAAAGGAGACAAAGCCTTTCCTAAAACCCTTCTCTCACAGATGCTGTCTGATGGTTATTGGAGTACACTTGGCACTAGTAACAACCTTCATTTGGGCCAATGATTGTACTGTGTCTTGAGGAATCGTCCGACTTAGGTCCAGTGACATTTTTGGGTGTACCTTTTTTTCCCCATAACCCACAGGATCTTTAAAGAAATTTCACATAACGGTCACTGCGTCCAACCTCAGCAACAACAGTGTGCTGCAAAAGACTTTGCTTATGCAGCTCACCAATCTGTTTGTGATCAAAGAGAAAAAGCTTTTCTGCCTTTGCCATCAAAACCTGATCATCATACCTGATTGAAAATGACGTTGTATCCACATTTTGCCAATATTTAAATGATGTGGACAACACCTCTCACTCCCATTTCTTCTTCTTGCATTTTTTCTTGCAATTTTTCAGCTGGTCTTAAAATTTTGTTCTGGAGTTTACTGTACTAAAACAGTAAAAACCTGAAATCTCACTTTTCACTGTTGTAGCCCGTCTTACCCTATATGTGCAGTTATTCGTGTCACTGGTTAAGTCACAAGCCACATACAAGCCACAAAAATGTGACCACCATTACTGCTATTAAAAAATAAGATTAATCTCTATGTCAAACATGTCAAACATCCCAATTGATTCTAATCCAGGACTGTCTGTATTTAGACATCTTAATAGCTTTTGCTGGAGATGGAAGCTTTGAGCTTTTTATCTTGTCTGTTTCAACAGCATGCTTGTAATATGACATTTTTGTATGTATTTAAACCTCTTTATATTTAGATCCAGAAGTTTATCAAATTTTATTAGATCCAGTCAAATTTTAAAAAAAAAAGTGTATTTCAACACAAAAGGCTACTGATCTTCCGAGATTTTGGGACTTTAAAACAGATAACCTATTTATTCAGTTTGGGCATGGGGTTATATCCGCAGTAACATTTTACAAATGATTGTAGTCACATAATAACAATGATGCAGATGATTTGATCATGTATATACACAGTGTCCAAACAGTCCTCCATTCAACATGTGCTGTTAGTAAACCCCCGAGTAAATCTCGGCTGTCCAGTAGACCTGCCTTGTTTTGAACAGCAAAGTGTCTTGGCTGCATGTTGCACTCAAATTTAGAGCTAAGCATGATACTTGCTGACGCAGAATAACATTAGTTGGACTCATGCTCCCTTACAATCTCTTGAGCTATTTGATTAAATCTTCAAGACATCAAGTGATCTGATTGTAGTATTTTTTCTTATAACCATCGCATCAAATAATTTTCTGCAAAACAATTTTCTGCTCAGAAGTGTGCCTTCAAAGTCCTGAACAAACCAGATGTTAAAACATCTGGAGCCCTGTTAACAGCTATCACAAAGTCAGCTTGAATGGGGCACCAAGTCCAGCATGCATGCTGTGAGGGCACCAGGGTGGGCTGTCACCAGCATCTAATTTAAAATTGAGCCTCCAATAAGAGACATTTATCAGTATGGAAAGGAAAGTCTTTTTAAAATGAACGTTGACAAGCATCTCCCTAATGTTGGGCAAGTGTTCCTCACACTGTATGACTAAATTGCCTGTGATGGTAAGTTAAATATAGTGATGGAGGCACTCACAAAGTACAAACTAAAAACCCCAACTTTTTTGTTTTGCAAATTAAGAAATGTTCCTGTCGAACAAATACATGACTTCTGGCACAATCTTACTGCTGTCACAGGACTTTTGGCATAATCTTCCACCTTCCGGTTCCACACACAAATAGACAAAAATGCATTTTACCACAAACATTCTGAGAAATGGCCTGTAACTTGCAAAATCACAACAGGTGGCGGTGTTGATTAAATTTAGGGCCGCCACGGGGATTTTAATTGTATTAATGTTCATACGCAAACTGAGTGTGTATGCGTATTCGGGGGTGTGATCACCAGCGTCAGCAAAACAAGTCATGAGTGATGTAAAAGTGTTGATGCTGAAACCAGAATAAACACACTGTGTAGTGTAGTGATGATGGAGACTGCAATTTAGGTGACTTTTTTTGTATGTTGGTGCCCTCATATAGATCAATGTGAAAAGGATGGTTTATTACAGGTGCTGATGGTTTCACTTATGACTTGTTCTGGTCATTCTACTTGCCTTAGTGACAATTCCAATCTCGCTCCTAAATACACTTACCCACTCAGTTTGTTACGTCTCATAACATGAGGCCTATAACATTTATAAAACATTAATAAAATAATTCCCTGCGATTGACTGTCGACCAGTCCAGGGTGTACCCTGCCCCCCGCCCAAAGTCAGCTGGGATAGGCTCCAGCATAATGAGAATAAGCGGTACTGAAATGAATTAATGAATAATAAAATAATTAATAAAACAATTAAAATTAAAATCCTGTCCTGGTGGCCTAAAATTGAATCAACATTGCCACCTGCTGTTATGCTTTGCAAATTACAGGACAGTTGTCAGAAAGTTGACATTTGTGTGCAAATCAGAGTGCATTTGTGCATGGAAGATTAGGGCCAAAAGTTACGTCAAATTGGTAAGATTGGGATAAAAGTCACGTGATAGCGGTATAATTGTGACAAAAATCGCGTGACAGTTGTTCGTAGTTGAAGAATTGATTTCAACTCTATATTATTGTTGCGGACCCCCCACAGCAGTCAGAATGGAGAACCAGGATCACCTTGCTCCAGCTGGGGTAAAGGGACAGTGAATAGGAAGTGTTGACCGTCATGCCAACAACAGTGTAGCATAAGTCCTTGAGTAAAATGGTAGTGTTTGTGGTGCAGATTGTTAAGAATTCATGATTCATCATCATTTAGAAATTGGACCACATAAGAGTGTGAATCAACATTGTTTTTAGATCATTTTTACGCAGCCGTCTAAGATAGGCTAATGTTAGGCTTAATTCACAGTACATTCCCAAAGTGTGGCCCAAACGGCACTCACAGCTGATATTGACTAAGATATAACCACAGCATTTTGTAGGAGAAATCAACTGTTGTGAATTCATACTCCCAATACAATAGTAATAGTGATCGGTAGCTCCCACTGCGCATCTGGCATCTTGAACTCCATCCCTCAGTTTCTACCTAACTTTTCCAACTGCAAACTTATTGTGGTTTTCCTCACAAGAATCTATGTATTTGTGTGGGCAATGTTAGTGAAACTACATTGAGGGTATCATAATTTAATAGATGTGTTTCCCTCTGATAATCATCTTAAAATGTTGGCGCAATCTAGTAGTTTGAGTGCAGAACAGGAGAGAAAACACAAGCGGTTGTTTTATTCTGTGTTAATAGGGCAAAAAGAATCTCGTTATCACAGAAATACACATCCCTGGGGTGATTTAAATTTAGTCATATCCTCACAGAACAACAGGGAATCGTGTCGTCGGTGCACACCATCACCCCCCTCGCTTTGAAGATTTGAAAGCCCTGTAATTATTAGCATTTTCTTCTTGTCCTGAAAAAGAATGGTTTACTCAATAGTTGGCACTCGGCGTACATACCAACACATTGTCGTCTTGATTTACTGTAACTCTGCATGCTTTTGAAGGGTAGTCAAGCTGTAAATGGTCTAATGAAGAGAATTCCGATAGTCTTCATGAAATCATTTCATGTTGCTTTCATCTAAAACACCAGCTTCACCTTAGTAGCAGCTTGGCAGATTGCTTGTTTGTTTTTTGGCGTTGGTGTGCAGCTTCATCTCAGGCCAGAAACTGGCGGTGGAATGATGTTTGGCTGTCAGAACAGAAGAAAGTTTAATGCCATATGCCTAAACGTACACCCAGAATTCTTTGAGAGGTAACAAGCCTTTATATGCCAACAGCTGGTGAGGAGATGTGGAGACACCTGCACAACAAATGAACAGCAAACATCTGGAGGTTTGTGTGACGAGAAACCATAGTTTACCACACTCCTCCATCAGCCTCTAATACTCAGGTCAGACATGTACAGGTATAGTATGTCAACTGGTCAAGATATAGATTGCGTGTTAAGAGGGCCCCATCGAAGGTCAACCAGTCTAATCTAGGAATTAAAATAAAAACATTTGGATCTGATTGCTAGTGACAGTTTCCATCGATGCTTGAGACTTACCTAACCCTAATTGTCATTTTATTCTGTGACGGGCTGTGCATTTAATTCCACGGCCTTCAATGAGTGCTAAAACAGATTCCCCACATTCTCAGTAACACTAATAATTTTTTTTTTTAAAAGATAAAAACTGTTGTGCAGGGGTCTTAAAGCCCGGTCATCAGTGTTAAGCGCCAGCAATATTACCATTGCAGATACTGCAGTACAAAAAAGTGCTGCTGTCACTGCTGGCCATATTGCTGGCCGTGAGAGGTGAATCTGAAGTCTGATAGGCTAAAAAAAACAATTGACCGGACTAAAAAATATTTAATATAACATTTTCTGTCATGCGCCCCGTGCCCCCGGGGAGAGAAATGTTTTCACAATGCTCCTCTCCTGATTTGAAAGACTATTGTGGGGAAAAACTGATAATGTTTATTTATTTTTATCTGTACTGTACAGCCTAAACTTGAAACTGAAACCAGGAAAATGCAACAAAATGGAGAGCTGTGAAGCACAGAAGCACATTTAAGAGTCAAAGTGTATGTAGAGTACAATAAATTTGTACATGTTGGCAGGTCTGCACTAACTTTGAAAGTACACCCTGCCAGCGAGTTCACCAGCGTACATTTTGGTTTGAGTCTGACCTTCTGCTTCCAATTATAATGTTAAATACTTTTGACAAATTCAAGTTTATTGCTTTTGATATGGTGTAGTCGCATTATTATGCAACATAGTTAATAAAAAAATTGTCTGGAAAAATGTTATCAATAATATTAATTATCAACAATAATTTGTAGGACAATTATCGTCCAGTAAAATGTGTTGTCGTTAAAGGCCTAGAGCTAAACAGCTAGCCTCTCAATTTGACTTATTCTAGAAGAAAGTGTTTCAAAAGAAGTGGAGAAGTAGTAAGAAGCTAAAAACTTACCACTTCCACACATAGTGGGAAAACTTTTTTTCACGCTATAAAACAGTGATAATTTATCAAATATCTTTGGAAAAACTGTGATAGAGTGAGGGAGTGATGTTCAATCCACCGTGTAGCAAAGGATGAGGGTTTAAAAATACAATACTGTTTATAGTAGAAGCTATAATTAATGCTCAGTTTTAACTTTAATGCCAAATAAACATCTAATGTGAAGGAAATGCACAATATAGAAACAACAGATGTTGTGCAACTTTGGAGGTTAACTTGGGTTTAAGTGTAAAGTGTATGACCTCAGGTTTCATTATCATAAAAAAAAAACATTTTCCAGCTAGTCACTAGTAATTGTACTTTAACACTTCTAGTTGCAGAGTATTATGATAGCATTGCACTGCTAGATAGCATGTCTTTTCCAACTTAATGACAGGTAGGGTAATAATGTAAATGTACTAAAGTAGTGGGGCTTTCACCGTTAATGTAAACCGCACAACATAAAACCTTTTCAAAGAGTATGATCCAGTCAGCTTTGCTTTGCTTTGCTTTCACTGGCACTAGAATGTTTTAGATGTTCCTAGGATTGTGTGTGATGTACAATTGCCAAGGACAAAAGGCTGTGTCCTTAAGCATTAACAGAAAGGAGGACCACATTGTTGGTAAATTTTGAAGGATCCTGGAAATTCCTTTGGCAGGATTTGGTTACATAGCGTCATCCTTGAAATCCATCTGCTTGAAGATCCTTCCTTGACATTGATAAACACCATCTAACTACTGTGGGCTTTTGTCTGTTTTCTTATTGTGGTGTTTCAGTTGCTCTGCATGCAACCACAAAAAAAGAGGTTCTGCAAGTTCATACAACCTGGAGAAGAATTGTTTTCCTCTCCATTGGGGATTAACTATAGTTACTTGAGTTATGTTAACTTCATCCAAAGCCAGATGACTAAATGATAAGGAATTATTTACAGCCTTTTGAAACATGTTGAGATGCTGCACGTGTCATTGCTTTCGGGATGTCCATTGCACAACCTCCAAACAGATGTTCAGCCTTTTACTCTCTGAGACCATTATTTATGGTGCGAAGTGTGACCGAACGCTGGGTTGACCTATGGGTGGTCTTGTTGAGTTTCTTGTGAGCATCTTTACTTTCAGATTCTCTTGGACAACAGTAGCTCAATCTGTAAGGAGTTACCTGTTAGATTATACTTTGTGAACAGAAGGTGGCAGGTTAAATACTCCTAATGGACCAACATAAAACTGAGCAAAAGACTTGTTCTGACCAGTAAGACTGATGCCAGTTGCATATGAGTAATATTGTATGAGTAAAAGGTTGTTCTTTTCTAATGATGCAGTCATCAAAGTACTTTTTGAGATCGCACTCCAAAACTTTAGACGGTTATGGCAACACAGTGTTTAGAGAGTTCATGTTAATGTTGCTACACAGGCCAGAGTCATGACCCCTGGGAGAACACTAGTAGCTCGGTTTTCCTCTGCCACATCAGCCATTTCATTGACTCACATTTTAGCCCATTTATGTTGCATCTGCGCATGCATGGGTGCTATGTGAATGAGCAATGATCTCAGACTAAACACAATTTATGACTTCCGTTTGTAAAAGAACATTAGTTTTCCAATATTTGTGACCAGGAAGAGGACTAAAGCAGACAGTCAAAGTTGACTTAAGTTACAGTTTAGGTTACAGACCCAGTGGGACAGACAATGACTTGCCAGTTTACCACTCAGGTTTGAGCTTTAAGTTTACTCTATAACCTTTTAAAAGGAGCCTTTGGCATGGGCTTCCTTCTCAAATTTGATATCCCCAACATTCACAATAAGTTTGTCCAAAGTTCCTAAAATCCTCAAACATGAATCATTTTTTCAATTGTAATTCCAAATGCTTATTTTTTTTGCACCAACAACACACCCTGCTCATGTATCTGTGAGACTTGGACATTAACCAGTGACTTTATCCATCTGCACTTTAGGGTTCCCTGAAAAAACCTTGGATACATTGTGTTTATGATACATTCATAAACACCAAAACACTACAATTTACTAATTTCATGCTTTACAACCTGACCGGCCTTGATCGTGTATCTCAATAGAATACCCAAAATTGTTATAAAACTAGTCCTGAACAAACACTTTTCATTATGTTTGTAAAGGCAGAACAATAAATGTGTTATCTTAGAACATTTTCTATTGTAATAAATGAAAGAATAGGAAATACCGTAACATTTCTTATTTTTCCCCTTTTCTGTAGGAGAGCTCACTGCATAGAAATAGAGACATCCTCGCCACAGAAGATAACAGGGGTATAACTCAGAGGGCGAAAAGAAGTCCCGGCAAGCAGCCAGAAATAGGTAAAGCTTCATTACTATTTAAGAGTTTGGGTTGGGTTTCAGTCCATTATTAATTTTAAAAAGAGAAGCAAGTACACCTGAAGCTTCTTGAGTTGTTCATGGTAGGTAAATGATTCCTCTTGCTTAATGTTTATGTGGAGGGGCTTCAGCACAGTGTAAAGAAGAGTGTGACAGATTTAGGATTTGAAGTATTGCTAATAGGTTCTCACTTTGAGTCATACCAGGGTTTCCCCTGATTTTTTAAGCTGTTGTGGTGTGCTGCATGGGGCTTCCTCTACTGTAATTTTTTAATGACAAATAGCAAATTTTTATGACTTAGTTATTAACTTATTTATTCAACTTTTTCCAACAACCAGCATTTCCAACATAAACTGAGTACACTGCAAAACTGTTGCAAGCAAAGTTGATGAGAGTTAAAGGGAGAGTCTAAGATGTCGAGCCTCCTTCTGTTACCTGACCTATTTAGTCCAATAGCGTGAATAGTACAATAGTTTTTTACTATTTAACATCAACTTACAAACTATTTGATGCCTGTTTTAGAGTAATATGACTATAGGATGATTTAAAAGTAACTCCCTATTTTAAAATATTTTTAACTTATTCATATGTTGTAATATTTTTGTCAATTGTTTGTATATGTTCTATCATGTATGGGCAAGTCTATTCTACCAAACCAATGATTTTGGAAGAACTCGAAGGACGAATACGAGAAGTTTTGTCTTCCATCCCACAAGAGTTCCTGGTGAAATCAGTTCCCAGTGGACCAGGCGGCTTGAGAAACTGGTGCAGATGCTGGTGCCCATATCAAATTTTAAATAAAAATCCATGCAATACACTTTCTTCTCATGTTCATTTCTTGTAAGAATTATAGTTCAGAAATACTTTACAAATACTGAAAAATAGGGAGTTACTTTTCTATAACGTTGTACATGTGAAATCAATTGTTTGATAATATACTTAGTTCATAAGATCACAATTAACAAAAACAAAAACAAAAAAACCCATTTTAAATAGTTTGGTATAGAAAACTTGTCTTTGGCTAGGATAGCACAGATGTATCCAACATGCAGCAATGTTAAATCCTTATTAAGTAATCTTTTTTTCATTCATACAATATGTTACTTAGAATGTTTTTCAAGTTTAAAAAAACAAAAACTCAAACCCCAGACCCTTTCAAGGTGCGGCCGCTTTTATTTTGTAGTGGGGCACAGCCATGATCAATTCCATGTAGAGGAAACCCTGCATACCTAATAAAGCTGCTGTTCCACATTATGTTATGTGACTGAGATTATACACTGAGATATCAAATGAAATTAGGTTGATTATTACTTGGATTGCAAAGTTTCACCATTTTTGAAAGACGCACAAAAGCCTGTCTTGAGTTCCCCTTCCTAAAATAATATGACATCCCTGAAACATCTTTTAGGGATTTCCACTGAGCAGATATGCTCAATGTTGTTGATCAATCTCCACTTTCAGTACATTTGATATAAAAGGGATAATATCTTAGAGCATGCACTTCTTCAATCAACCGTGCACTCATTCAAAGTCATCATCCGAGACTGCGGTGGCTTTTAGGAACTAATTCATCATAATCGATGGCTCAACAGCAAACCACATGGGGCAATATGTTTGAATTAGCTTTAGTAGCATTTTTTGTTTAGAATGTGAGCTGTGCATTTAAAAAAATAGCAAAGTCTTTGAAGTTTCATATGGAAGCGCAACAAGTGCTACATGATCATAAGGCATTCTGACGTCTGTGGCGTGACACTGACTCCTCGGGAGGAGGAGAATTAATGATTGTGTTTAAATTAGAAGAATAAACTCACCTTTGAGACTTTTCTACATAAATCAGTAAAGTTCCGAGCCTCTAAACACTAATCATTCCCAGCTCTCTCCTCTGCTTGTACTCAGACAAAGGCTTTTCTAATTCCAGCCTGAGATGTGTGTATATATATGTGTGTGTGGGTAAATGTGTGTTCGCTGCCCTCCTAACGGGCACCAGATTTCAGATAGGGCTGCTCATTAAGTAAAATCTACGTGGATGCATCCAGTCATGTAGCCAGAGGAGAAACCCTGGCCATATGTTCACAGGGGACTCAAACTGTGAGGTTTTAAGGTTAAATGGCCTTTGTAGTTGTAATGGCATGGTAAACACAACATCAGCAAGACTGCCTTTTGAAAATAAATCTTCATCTGCATGAAAGTAAGTATGTTCACGGGCACGTTGTCGTACACTCACTGACATAGATGCCCCACCGTCGTCTACATACACACACACACATACACGCACACACACCACACATACATGCATGCATGTGCACATGGCCGTAAAAGAAAGACACACATAAACGCATGCACATTCACACACTTTCATCTGCATTCTCCATCTGGGCTTAATTCAAAGAAAGGGATTTTGGCAGGATAAAGTATCTCTCTAATGATCTTCTCCAGTTCCATTGCCTGTGAATGCTTAAGGCACTTGTTCATACAGATGAGGTGAAACCACACTTACAAATTGCTACACTAGACAAACCCACAGGACTAACTCCAGTGCTCAATGGCCAACATGTAAGCATAGAGAAGATACCTGCACAGAATAAGCCAGACTCTCAAGATGCAATCCGAGAAGATGATGATTGGTCACGAGAGCATTTCAAGCTTAATCACTTTGTTTTTCCTTTCTTTCAGAATCGACAGGAAAAGAGAAAAGGAAAGAAAGGAAAAAAGGTAATCAGATATTCAGTCAGACAAGTTTGTGTGAGGATGCTCAGTCGTCTGGCTCATCTAAGGAGGGTTGAAATAAGGGAGACTGAACACTAAACCCAGTTTTTCTGTGTAGATTCCAAGTCATCCAGGTCATGGTAATACCCCCCAAAATGAATCAAAAGCTTTATTTCTGGAAAGACGTGCAGAGGCCTTGCAGTTTAATGGTGAAATAGCTTTGGGAAATCACCTTAGGTAGCCAAGAAGAAATCTAACTGCCTTTGATTTAGCCTTTGTGTGTATAGCCAAGTCAGTTTGTTTCCCAAAAGTACCATAATTTCCGGTGCATAGGCCCCTAATTTGTGGTTAAAACTACATTTTCCATGATTCTCAGAGTGCAGCTTTAGGAAGTGGACGAGTGAAGTGGAAGCTAATATCACGTGTTAAGGCTTATGCAGCGATCTCTGACATATCTTACGTAAGTTCGATCAAGTATAGAATTACTACAGGTTTTGTTTGGACTGCTCGGACTGCCAACCGTCTACTCTCACCAAAGGGTTTCGCAAAGCTGGACTAATGCATGATGAAGAAGTAAAAACAAGGGCAACAACGAAACAGAAGAAAGACTGCCAAAGTGTGATAAAGGATTTATTAGGCTGTTTAATTGTGATACTGAAGAAGATGACTTTAGTGGTTTTAGTTCCCAGGAGGAGGACAGCAACTAATAACTTTTATGGTAGACTACTATTTAACAATGCATAATACACACACTGTTCGGCATTGTTTGAGAAAAAAAAAACATTTTTTACTATATCAACAGTTAAAAATATCTCTTTGTACTAAAGATACCATGTTAGGACGGTGACATCCGTAGCTTACACACTGGCGCGCCATTTATATGTACAAATCTTTTTTTGTCTTTACATTTAGTGGGTGCAACTCACAAACCTTTGCGCTCTATAGTCCGTAAATTACAGTAACCATATATTCAAACTCAGTAATTCCAATTCCATTTATGACTCCCTCATTAACCCCTGCCTTTCTTTTTTATCAGACCTATTGTGAAGATGCTTTACGATCTTACAAGTTCATTGTCATAGTACATTTCAGTCATTTATTTTGAATTATTTTCTTTTAGGGAAGAAACGAATAATACCAGGTCCCCCTGGTCCTCCGGGTCCTCCAGGCCCACAGGGGCCACCGGGCATCCCTGGAATTCCTGGTATCCCAGGAAGCAATGCTGTGGGTCCCGCAGGACCACCCGGCCCCCCTGGACCACAGGGGCCTCCAGGCATTCAAGGCCCAGCAGGTACCAAGTTAAAAAAATAGAAGATGACTGTTATCATATTGCAATAGCCAAAACTCAAGCCCTGTTCTTGGATTACACAGCATGAGCCTGCATGTAGCCATCTTCCCACGCTCTTAGAGGAGCTCAAGTTGTCAAAATGAATAACCCTGTCATTTACAATGAGACTTTCTAATGCAAGATGTCAAACATTGTATGGGATAGCAGTGATATTTTTGTTTCTCTAGGACGTGACTTGTTTTGTTTCAGTAAACGTGGTGTCGGCTCTGCTTGAACTTAAGTTAAGGCTCAGAACCGCATCTTTCTTTTTGTTTTAGGCGTTCCTGATAGGACCAAAACAAAAGAATTCCAGGTATGCTGTTTCACCTACCTAAAACAGAATTGTATCCCCACACAAAAACATTAATTGGAGCGCTTTTTCAGCCCTATCAATCACAACATCTTTATTTTTCAGCCTGCAGTGGTCCATTTGCAAGGGCAGGAAACTACCATTCAAGTGAGAGAAGGTGGGTTGTTTGTCTTATTATAGCACTCTTTAAAAGTATAAATAAATAAATAATAAATATACAGTTAAACTGCAGATATTGGTGTGGCCTTTTATTGTGGCCAACCTTAGGCACACCTGCGCAATAATCATGCTGTCTTGATATACCGCACTGTGAGGTGAATGTACTGTGAATGCTTACAAACACAGATTTAGACAGATTTGTTAAAAATATTTGAGAGAAATAATCTTTTTAAAACTTAGATTTTTTTTAACTTGTGAAAAATGGGAGCAAAAAGTGTTGCATTTCTATTTTTGTTGAGCGTATAGAAGACCAATTTCCATTAGTTGTTTAAAAGAACCGACAGAAAAGAAAAATGTCAGAATTTTTCAAAATTGCAAATTAAATTGAAGCTCTCTGTAAACACGTGCATGTGGCACATTCACAGAAGCAGTCCCAGACTACTAGCAACTCGATGGGCTGTGTATTCAATGATGGCTAACGTTAGGATATTAATTTTGCCAAATCTTTATCATTAGCTGACATCAAACATGGCTAGTGTGTGTGCCTTTGTGTGTGTGTGTTGCGTGGCTTGCATGCTCGGAACAGGAAGAGCGCAGGATATGATGCTTGCAGCACGTAAGAAAGTTACATTCCATCACGTTTTTATATTTCAGTATGTTGTAGTGGATTTCTATTACACTAAAAACTGCAATAATAAGCATATTGTAACACCTCTCTGAGCAACAGAGACACAGCACAATTATCTTTGTAAATGTTGCATACAGATGATCTCATTTGTCACAACAATACGACAGGACCAACCTTCATATTTTCCTTTTCTTTGTTTGCTGTGACATGTTTAGATCTTTCTGAAGGCATCCTCAGGAACTGGAAGATGGTGTCCATCCATCACCGTGTGTTTAAAATGCACTCTCGCTCGGGGGAGCTAGAGGTGCTTTTGGATGGTGTCTACTTCATATATAGTCAGGTAGAAGTGAGTACGGTCCTTGACGTAACTCTTATACCTCTTACTGGTCTAATTCACTATCCAAATCCCTTTTTGCTTTGCTTAACCATACATTTCGGCTTATTTTGAAAGCTACATTTGTTCTACCATCGGTGTCTACCTGTATAATTCTGTAACTAAGTCCATGTCAGCTACTCAACTACCCCGTCCGTTTCAGTTGGACATAGTATATCTTGAATTCATGAGCCCTTGCTGTTGTTAATAAATCTCTCGCATCTCCACCAGGTGTACTACCTCAACTTCACAGACATTGCCAGCTACGAGGTGATGGTAGATTCCAACCCCTTCCTTCGTTGCACCTGCAGCCTTGAGACAGGCCAGCGCAAGTTCAACACCTGCTACACAGCTGGGGTGAGTCTGCTGCGTGCTGGCCAGAGGATCTCCATTCGTATAGTCTATGAGGACACGCTCATCAGTATGACCAACCACACCACTTTCCTGGGAAGCGTCAGACTCGGGGAGGCTCCATCTGCTGGACAAAATTGATCACTACACAAGTCTACCCTCTCATCACCAATGCATCATGCTGACATACTGTAGATTTGCTGAAATTATAAGATCTGTGTATCGAAGCTTCCAGCATTGCCCTGTGAGATCCTGCTAGGACGATAATGAAACCTTATGCAGTGATAAAGTTGGAGAGTGTATCTCTGTGCCACGGCTCTGTCGTAAAAACGACAAAATGGACTGTAATGCTTGTGCTTCCACTGACTAAGAAGTGCTATTGACTTTGATGAACTGAATGTGTGTTTGCTCATCAGGTAAACGTCACTATTTAAAGTCACCAGCACCTCTCCACCTGTATAAGAGCAAAAATACTGTACACGCAGGTCCATCATATTAACAGTTAAATGCTGCCAAAAGATAATTTTTGTATCACTCAAAAAAAGAGAGATACCACATTGTGGCATTTGCATTTTTTAGACTTAATTTAACTTTATAAGTAGCTACAGTTGTGTGGTTTTCATAAATGCCTTGAGTTACAAACAAATTTGTTCAAAATCCATTCAACTGGAGTTCTAATGTATTTACAGAGCAACAGCACTATATATTTTGCACATATTTTGCACTACAGCATCCCTGCAGAATATCAGTGATATGTTTTGTGACAGTGCTATTGTTGAGTTACCGTATGAATGCATACGTGTGGAAAAATGATTGTCGTTATACGTCTGTGTATATATTGTATATAAAATGGGATATACTTTTGTAAATGAAGTTGACTGATGAATTAAAATGTTTTGTTCTGTCTAAATGCCTTTATCAATTAAGATGTGGTTCTTGATTTAAACATGTCCTACTTTGCTTTTATGTTGGACTCTGCTGAAACGAATACTGAAGTCAGTGTTCTTTGAGTGGGGTCCTTTGTATTTATTACAAAAATATAGCGCTCACCAACTTGATGATACATATTTTATATATCTTTACACATAAGCTCCATTCAGGAAGCCATTCAACCTATATTTGCTGATGTGTGATTTAATCCATTTGATTATAAAACAGCATCCAGACAGTGTTTGGAAATGTGATATGTATTAAAAACTAAAAGTAAAATTATAGGAGGTAAAATCAGGACGTGTCACTAATTGAGTCAGGATGAATGTTATCTTCTTCTTTTCCTTTCGGCTTATCCCTGCTTGTACTACTGAGAATTACATCACTTGTGAGTATCATGCCAGTGAAGCTATAAAAATAATATTGAATGCTTTCCTAAGGAATTGTTGCTGTGAACTGTCCAAACAGCTCTCTTTTTAAAATATCTTCAAGGAGGTTAAAAGAAGAACATACGAGCTGTAAACTGTTTCAGTTAGTTACAGTCTGATAGAGTCTTAAACTGTATTAGTGAAGGTAATAAAGATGGTAAAATGCGCTTCTTGGAAAAATATTGTCCTCTTAACTAAAGCATAAGTACGCTCATGTGGACCAGATTTTGTCCTGTAAATATTTAGCAATCGCTATTCTGAATCAAGTAGTAATAATTCGGGGTCCCACAACAGGCAAGGAGTTCAACAGTCTCCCTGCACTGCTTGCAACAGATGTGCAAGACAAGTCGAGAACGCTCCCCTACCGACAGTTGCAAATTTCCTCGCCTAAAATTCATCAAAGGTCTAGAATTGATTCCAAGTTTAACATTTGCATGTGTTACAAATTCAGGAGAACTTAAGCGGGCCAAAGTGGTGTCAATGCAAGTGAAAAGAGCTCATTCAGCTGTGAAATAGACCCAAAATAAGCAGAAATCGGAGGAGACAAAATCAATAATCTGGAAGGAATGTGCTGGCGAGCTCAGCAACACCAAAATACCTGGAAGACCACTGATGACAACTAAAGTGGATGATCACAGAAGTCCTTCCTCAGAGGAAACCATAGCTTTTTGCAACATCCAGCCAGGTCAGGAACTCTACAGAGAAGCTTAGTGGATGATTGTCAAAGTCTATAAAAATAGACGCCTCAGGGTGAAAATCACCAAAAGCAAAAATAGAGTTCTACCTTGCCAGAAAGATTTGACACATGATACCAGCAACTTGTATATGAGTAGGCACAAAAGACACAAACATTTGTTGTAAAAGATAAAGAATACAAGTCTGCCAAGCAACGGATCATATCATTATCTCTTAAAATTGTCAATACAAAAGCAGTTGAAAATCATGCATACTCCTGATCGAACAGACCACTTGAAAAATTTGCAAGTGTTTATATATATATACTGTATAAGTAGAGCTTCCAAATGCATAAAGGCAAAATAGGAGTTAGACAAATTTTGACTAAGCAATTTAATGCAAACCACCATTAAACTGAAGTTGGCTGTTCTTGAGCTGATCAAACTTTTTTAAAGACTATAGCTCAAAAACCCTGAACCCTCTAAAATATAAATAAAATGTTCAAGAAAAGATTCAGAAATAAGTAGCTGCGCCATTCTTGTTAAATACCTCAAAAATGTAAGATGGCATGCTTGATGCCAGTGTTTCCAGGAGGCTAGTGGAAATTGCCATGTTTAAAACATCTCAGCTAGATCTCGTCATGCCAGTATCAGTGGAAATCATCAGGACCATCAAGGTTACATTTTTTATCTTCGTAAATAAAACTTTCTTCCACTTCCAAAGGGGGAATTTTGTAGCGTTGAAGTAGAAAAGGACTTTGAAGACATGTTTTTGCCTTTCTTTCAGTTGCTGGCTGATGTTATTATACTGCACTCTGCACCAGTATCAGTACCTTCATTTGAGCCAAGGACAGACAGACAGCTAATTAGATCCTGTAGACATTCTTTTGGCTCTACCACTTGATTTTTTGTGCTCCAAAATGCTCAGGAAATTTTAAGAAGCTTAAAATGACTGCCTTACTAGAGTATCAAAGGCAGCTCACTAATCCGACCCCATTCATTCAAAGAGAGAAAGCTTTTTGCCTTTGCCATCAAGAGATCCTGACAGTGTGAATACCTGACAGAAAATGAAAATGAATTGACATTTTTGCTAACATTTCTTCTTTAGGACTTTCCAAATGGTTGTACTAGCTATGAACAATATTTGTGAATTGCTTGTAATTTATTTTACTTGTTTTTCTCCCATAGACAGCTATCTGGTTTCATGTTGTTTTCACCTATAAGCTATCCTACCCAATTGGAAACTGACCATAGACATTCATTGCTGTTTTTAATGGTTGAATCTGCAATGTAATATAACACATCTGGGCAACTGAATACACCTGTAAGTCCCATGTTACAGTAATTTTGCTTACATGAAAAATAGGGTATGTTTAAACAAAAGGTGTTATGTTGTTGGATGCTGTTGTGCATCTAATCCAGATGTAAATACCTGGAAATAAAATCTAAAATGTTGCTCTCGGGTGTGGTGTTTATCTGATATCAAAATCAAATGTTTTTAATCTACAGCAAAAAATAAGAAATTGACCTCACTTTTCCAATACTTCTGGAGGGCACTGTATCACTAAGCATCATACTGTTGTCCTCCAAAACACTGATAAATGTAGAATGGCTTTATTGTGACAGTATTGTTACATTTGACAAAGTATAATTTATATAACATATTGTATCTTAAATTGCTGACATTTGTGTCTCTTATACTGTAAGTACTATATAAATAGCAGTGACACAGAAGGGGGAAAATAAGTCAGCAATTTCATACCAGCAGCTGTATTATTAGAACCGCAACAGAGGCAGGACCCTGCCAGTAAAGGAGGGTATCACAAAGCCAGGGCTAGTGTTTGAAGTGACACCTCATAGTCACCTATTCCATCCTGTTGTGTTGAACGCAACTGTCATTCCAGACGCTGGTACTGACATCACCATCAGCATCTAATGCTGTGTTGCTGTGTAAAAGCGTACATTTATTATCCCTGAGTAAAAGGCAAAAGTGGATATTTATAACCTTAGTGGAATTCAACTATGATGACTCCACAATCAAATAAAATACACTAGCCTTCTAGGATGAAAATGATAACTAAGAAGCCTGTTGGAGGATGCAGGAAGTGAATCTGCGTATGGGACGATAACAAATGGACTGACAGCAGCAGGAAATCTACTAACATGCAAGTTTTAGTAAATGATACTTTGGCTTTAAGGCATGATAGTTTTTTCTCTTTGTTTACATCTGCTAACACCTCAGCCTATTTTAGCATGCTTCTTTGTACCTTGCCTGTGGGTTCCGTTGGGCTCCACCTCCACACTGTCAGTTTATTTGTTCCTCTTTGGGCTGTTGGAAAATCCCTGCTGTTTCGCCCCTGTCAAAAATAAATAAAAATAATTTTTATAAAATACATAAAAACTCTCCAACTAAGAAATTATATATGCTTCAGTAAAAACACATACAGTATATTTATACATCTGTATAATCCGTCTATTGGGTGTTTTTTATATTTTTTTAGCTAAAAGCTAAATTGTGCACTCTTCAGCATTAGTTGTTTAAATATAGTATCCGAAAGCCTATCTGGTGTCCACAGCTTTTTCTTCCTCTCTTTTTTTTTTTTACAAACCGGGGCTGTAAAAAGGGTGCGGAAGAGGGTGTCAAAAGCACTGAAACAGCCGAGGGAACATGGTCAGATACATGCTTTTTAATCTCCTACTACTGTGGTCATTTAGCCATGACCTTTACACGACCGTCTTAAAGGATGATGGGCCAAAGGTAGGCTTGGAAACGCAATTTGTAAAAAAAGTATTGCTTAATCTATTCATGTTTTAGACCATATATTTGCCCTGTGATCTTAAAGGTATGCACTGATGATGATTAATGTTTCATTTCAAGGAGCAATCCTGGAGTAACCAGAACCTATATTCCGTCCCCCTGGATTTGGACGTGAGGCTGCGAAAACTCGATCTATCCAATAATTTCATCAGACAGTTGCACACACTTGATGTGCTGTACTTGGAGCAGCTGGACTTGAGCTGTAACCAGCTGGAGCTCATCGCTGAAGGGGCGTTTGACAACATGGCTCTGCTTGAGGAGCTGAATTTGTCTGTAAATGCACTAAACAACAACATTGACAGAAACAGCAAAAGCCTCCAATCTATTGGTCGACTGAAGAGTTTGGACATATCGATGAACAGTCTGGGGGATGAGGCGGTGAAACTGTACCTACAAAACAAATCTTCTCTCGAGAAACTTAAGATGACTGGGAATTCTTTAACAACACTCACACGCTACTTTTTCAAAGAGAGTCAAGGTCTGAGGAGCATTACGATTGATGACAATCTAATATCAGCAATTGATGTGGGGACGTTTGAACTGCTTGGCAAACTAGAGCGTTTACACTTGGCCAAGAATAACCTCGCCCATATCTGTGACTTTAAGTTACCACAAGTTAAGTATTTAAACCTAAGTAGAAATTCTATACAGTTCTTTGTTACTGCAGAAGATTACCAATTGTACAATCTTGAAATTCTTGACATAAGTCATAACAAACTACTATATTTTCCAATTCTCCCAAAACTCAATCAACTGAAGTACCTCTATTTACATCATAACATGATAGGCACCCTAACTTCAGAGGCATCAATGGTATCAGAGGTTAATTCTCTTTACAATGACATCGTAAAAAAGGGTGACATTAGAATTACAAAAAATTACCTCCACTCAAACTGGAGACTGACGCCATTAATCTATATTGACCTCAGCTATAACCACTTTACATCTTTCCCTCTGGAGACTTTGAGCCTTCTTTCTTCATTGGAAGGGCTAAGTTTCAGTTTTAACTGCCTGCGAAATCTCACATGGAATGTCCGGCATGACAGTGAATCTGAACACTACAGGCAACTCTACTTCCCTTCCTTAAAGTACCTGAACATGCAAAGCAATGGCCTCAAATCGGTTTCGCCGCTCTTTCTCCAGGCGCTCACACAAGTCGAGACAATAAATCTCCAAGACAACTCAGTGAAGCCTTGCGCTCCCGTAAGCCAGCTGCAGAGCTCTACATCACAGCAGCAGCTTAACTTTAACTCATCATGTGTAGCCTTTAGAAAATTAAGAACCCTCAAATATCTCAACCTTGAAGACAACGGCATCAGGATCCTTCATGCAAACGCTTTCCAGAATACCTCCCTGATATCACTCAACCTAGCAAGAAATTTCCATATGGTCATGCAAGCTGGAGCACTGGAGGGCGTGCAGGCAACTTTACAGTCATTGATGATGGGTGAAGTAAAGATGAACAGTTCTGACATGTACCTGCCCTGCCTACCAGCACTGACACATCTGAACATATCCAATAATAATCTAAATGTCTTACCTAGCAGTTTGAGTTGCTCTCCTCTGACAGAACTCAGCATAAAGAAAAATAGCTTTTTGTCTTTAAACCAATCATTGATTCTAACTTTATCAACACATCTTCATGCTATGTACATTAGCGGAAATGACTTTAACTGTTGTGACGCTCAATGGCTAAGGATCCTAAATGAGTCAAGGATTAAACTGCCTGACATCAATCAAAGTGCATGCTTCACAGATAACACCAGAATTCAGATTGGCGAATTTTTGAGAAGTTCCTCTCTGTATTGTTCACCACACTTAAAAGGGATTCACGTGGGAGAAATGATTGTAGTTGTTTTGTTTGTAACTGTAATGATAACAGTGTTGATTATGTTCACCAGAAAATTGTGTTGCATCAAAATATCATCGTTTATAGTATGAGATCCAATATAAAATCTGCACCCGAAAGTCTGCTTGGTTTAAATTGACGAAAATAGAAATTCAACTGACCTGAATATAAGACGACCCTCAATATAAGATGACACCTTTTTAACAAAAAAGACGAACATACCTGCAGTGTGACTCAATTGAGCATTATACCCTCGTCCACTGTCACTAATGTCTAAAGTGTTTAAAGATTGTGTTAATGTCTAATGTCATAACATTTTAATATAACATCTTTTAAAAATACTTGTATAGTAAATTAATGTTTGACTCTGGAATAGATTATTTCTATTTCTATTATGTGATATGCAAAAACGATCATTCAAAATGTATTACCAGTGGTAGTTTAATACATTGCATGGTATTTGCAGACTGCTTTGTCTGCTGGTATATGTTCATCTAAATAATTTTTTTTAAGTACTTGCTTAGTTCTTACTCGAGGAATGCCCCCTAAAAAAAGGTATTTTGAAACATTGTTTATTTTATTTTTTAACCACGTTTTTTTTGCAAATTACAAACACTCAAAGCAATTGGAAAGGCTTCATTATGTTGACTGATAGAGACATTAACCTAACAAGTCGGTGTGTGCAAGTGTTCAGTCTTCTAACTGCCACACAAGTTGCCCCCTGCTGGTCATTAGTAAAAATGACACTTATGCATTTGGGATACTGAGTTAATCATAGCTTGAATTATGGTCATGTGTAATTAAATAAATAATCTGTAAGTAAATTCATGTTCACACTATGATTAATTCTAATTTAAGTAATTAATTAATTTGAATGTACTGTATATTTACATTTACTATGTATATTTGGTTAAAGATACTGTAGGTGGAAGCATTCTGACTTTTGTCCATGTGAAACAAATGGACGCAAACCATGTTTTTAGCGACTACCTCTATCTGGGCACAAAGGCTACACTGGTAAGTAACCATGTTTGTGAGCTTGCAGACACATGCTTCTCATTTGAACAGTGATATACAATATGTTGTGCTCATTCTATTAATGACCAAAAAATGCCAGTATGCTCTTGAGAAAGTGCCCCACCTAATTTTGGGTACTTGATCAAGTAGCTGCTTGACAAGTCTGTGCAAAGAGAACAGGAAAGGTGATTGTGTTGGTGTAAAATAAGGGGAAAGTAAGAATCAAATTGTTAATATTCGTTCTTAGGTGGTGGTGATTACTGGTGGCTGGCATTCGAAGATATAATAGCCCATTTACTTATAAACTAGTGAGGACTTGTCATCCATGCCTAATTCAACATAGCTAAACAAGCCTACACACAAAATTTTGCTATATTTAGGGTTTCTTTCTGCCCTGTGTTATTTGTGGTGATAGGTGCCATTTGCTAGTGCTCAAACATAGTGAGTTGAAAATAAATATTGTACTGACCCAAATAAAAGAGCAGTTGTGTCCCTTTTTTGGAAAAATATTTTAAAGACAAAATCAAATGTAAGGGCCTGTTGGCTTCCATGCAAATTATACAACCCAACTCTTTTCCTAAAAAAATAATCTTATATTCTGGCCAATACAGTAATTGTCCTTTATTCAATCTAGTGTATTCTATTTCAGAGAAAATGGAAGTGTTGCCGAAGACACCTTGTTTCACTTAATCAGTTGAATTCCTGCCCTACAATTGTACAAAAGATGCTTACGAGATAACATTGTTATTGGTGTGACTATGCAGTGGTTAAAGTTAGTATTTGATGATTTGGTAAGTTTACCCTTCAGTCTCAACAGTCAATCAAACATGGGCAAAACCAAAGAACTGCCAAAGGACCTCAGGAACAAGATTATAGACATAAAGAAGACTTGATGGGCTTTTAACCCATCAGCAAGAAGCTTGGTGAGAAAAAGACAAAATTAGAAATACCCAATGACAGTCAATAATCATCGCTCTAGAGAGGTACACAAGATTTTACCC
Organism: Oostethus manadensis; assembly: GCA_024372805.1. Classification (NCBI taxonomy): domain Eukaryota; kingdom Metazoa; phylum Chordata; class Actinopteri; order Syngnathiformes; family Syngnathidae; genus Oostethus; species Oostethus manadensis. The sequence continues at coordinate 2,897,783 of QODF01000001.1, forward strand.
CATGGGATAAGGATGATTGTGAGAAAGGTGTGGGATCAGCTCAGAACTAAAAGGGAGGTGCTGGTTAAAAATCTCAAGGGAGTTAAATTTATTTTTTCCAGCATAAAGTGTGTGCCTGGCCGCACGGTGGCTGAGTGGTTAGCACATTGGCCACACAGTCAGGAGATCTGGAAGACCTGGGTTCAAATCTCCGTTGGGGATCTCTGTGTGGAGTTTGCATGTTCTCCCCGTGCGTGTGTGGGTTTTCTCCGGGTACTCCGGTTTCCTCCCACATTCCAAAAACATGCATGTTAGGTTAATTGGCGACCCTAAATTGTCCATAGGTATGAATGTGAGTGTGAATGGTTGTTTATCTATATGTGCCCTGCGATTGACTGGCGACCAGTCCAGGGTGCACCCCGCCTCTCGCCCAGAGTCTGCTGGGATGGGCTCCAGCATCCCCGTGACCCAAGTGAGGATAAGCGGTACAGAAAATGAATGAATGAAAGTGTGTGCCTTTTGGGATTAGTAAAAAAAAATGTCTGTTTATTTAAATGAAAAAATCCTTACATTGATTGTAACAATACATAAATGGACAAAAATGGTTTTGCGCCACCCCATTTGATATACTATTGACAACTGATAACATCTATGTATTTATCTGTACTGTAGAAGCTGAACTCTTCAAACTGAAACCAGGGAAATGCAACAACACAGAAAGCTGTGAAGCATACAAGTGTATTCAAGAGTCAAATTGCATGTTGAGTATGATAAATTTGGACATGTTGGCAGGTTTACACCAACAGTGAAAGTAGTCCCTGCTTCTCAACCCCCCCCAACACTTCCCCGTGCCTCCCCAGGGGGGCCCGCCCTACTATTTGAGAAGCACTGTACTACACTAAGCTTAGCCTCGGCCAATTTTGTTGACTCAAGGTTTACCCACCCTGGTCTATAAGAGCGACATGTGACAAAATTGTAACATTACTTTTGAGAAGTACAATGAAAAAACATATGCCGAGATATTGCAATTTAAAGTATTGATTTAATTTCTACTACATTACACTCTTCTGCGCCACCAACAAAACCTCTTCCTGCATGTTTAGAGGGGAGGGCCAATATTTCAAGGCCGGCAAAATTGTTTCACTTATTTTGTGCTTAAGTAGTGTATTTATTACAATCATCCAAGGCCTAGGCCCACACAGCATTTTCTTTTCCCAATGAGAACTCTTGTGATACCCTTGTATTTTCTTCTTTAAGTATTTATTTATTATTACTTTATTTTGACAGGGACATTGTACATTAATAGCATGACTGCAAATGCACCAGAATTAGCCAAAAGGCTATGTTTCATTTGTTAAGTATTCAGAGTGAGAGATTTAGAAGTTAATTTAGCTATGATTTTTGTGTAAGATCCGACTTACTTCAAAACCTACCTGAATGGAACTCGTACGTTACCCAAGCATCAAATACTTATTATTTTACTTGAACCGAAGACGGATCAACCAAGCTAATGCTACCTGTGCTAGCTAAGAGCTAATAGCTAACCATTTCGACATTGAGTGCAGTTCCTTGATGGACTACAGGTGGAGTACACCGTTGAAAGATGTTTGACCGGCAAAGCAGCGAAGGACAGGGTTTCGTCTTGAATTTATCCAACAGAATTGAACAAACAAGTAGTATTGCTCAAAGCTGGTGACAAGTAATCTGACGTCTTCTTTACCTGGGCGGAAGCTAGCTGCTCAGTGCTCACAGCGGGAACCGGATAGTCCCGCCCGAACAGCCCGACAAACAATGACGGCTCAGCTGCTCCCCCTCCATGGACAGCCGCATCCTTCCCGCGGCCTCCACAAACTACAGATACTTTTAAAAGTTGTGCTCCTGGAAGCCGCTAGGAACAAGCTGGAAAAGGAGCTTCGAGTCGTCACCAACAAGGTATGCGCGGAGTATTTAGCTAGCATCAACAGGTGGTCACAAAGGCAGAATAGCTATTCATACGGCTATTAAAAGTCATATGTTACGTTAGTAGCCTTGTAACCTCGTTTCACTTGCTTCTTATCTTGTTACTTTTTACTCTTGAGTCTGACATTTTTGGAGCAACTTCAGCCTATTTGTGTTATCGGTTGTTGTGTTTACTGGCTACTGACGTCACCTGCACAAGAATAGTATCGAAAACTCAATGGCTAGGTACATTTTATCTGTGTTTTTTTCCCCCTTCATTCGTTCATTTTCTATAGCGCTTATCCTCATTAGGGTCGCGGGTATGCTGGAGCCTATCCCAGTTGACTTCAGATGGGAGGCAGGGTACACCCTGGACTGGTCGCCAGTCAATCACAGGGGATATACAGTAGGCTGACCATATTTTGATTACCAAAAACCAGGATACTCAGCTCTGCACTGAGATACTCAAATACTCTCATGGATTCCATCACATGCAGACTTGCCAACCTTGAAGAAATTCTACCTGGAGAGCAGGCGATGCATATTTAAGGTTCAAAATGCATGCAGAGTATGAAAATTGCGTGCATGTTGGCAGATCTGCATCAAAAAAAACCGTTCACATCTATCGACAATTTAGACTGCATAATTTTGGGATCTGTAGTATCGGCAGAAAACCCACACAAACCCGGACTGATGTTCCAACAGACATTTAAGCCTAAACATTAAGATGCTTCCTAACTTTAATTTACCTTTCCTATAGGCATATGAAGATGTTACAGGTTTCCTGATGTCATCTTTTTCAACAAGTGTCTTCAATGATATTTCAAACACACTTGATGAGAGATGTCAAACTATAGACAAGCTCTCATCATCTCTTTTTCAGGACCTGTCACTAAGTAAGTCCAAAAGATCCTAGCACTGAAATTGCCTTTTACATTAATCCTATTTTTGAACACTTCTCTTTCTTTTGCCTTGTATGTATAGAGCCGCATACGTGTCTGCTGTCTTTTCACAAAAATGGGGTGAGGACACACCAAGGTCATTTGCTAGGGACCCTGGACACTGATGCACTCAGGTTTGGGCCTCTATTGCAGACCTTTATTATGGCCACGTCCATATCCAAAGCAGTCCAGGTGCTTAGAGCCAAACGAACCCTACAACAGTTGACAGGATCACTCATCACCCTCCCTCCAGCAGCCAAGATGGATGAAATTCCCAATCAAAACAGCTCTGTTGAGACTGTCAACATGTCATCTGGCTGTAAGGATGCAGAAGAAGAAGCAGAAGTTATTCTAGAGGAGAAATGCCTAGCTCAGGCTGAGATTGTTCCTCCTGTTGTCATTGGGCGCTCAGAGGTAATCACGGAGACAATGCCGTCATTCATTTGGGGGCGTGAAGATGTTCTGTATGTGCAACGCAAACAACAAACATCTGACCAGGAGCTGCACTTCCTCAAAGCATACTTCAAAACTGTAGACGGGCTGGGGGTTTCTGTCAGGCCGCAGACTGAGCACTCTTCACAGCTGTTGTTGCCCACCATGGAAACACAACATTCTACGATAAGGCAGGTGTCACATGGTCAAATCAACAGTTCTCTTCCAAAAACATTGCTTGCAGATAAAGTAAGCCGAGCTCCTGTTTTCAGAGTGAAACAGGTGAATTCAGATTGCTCGCTCACATACGCTTGTATGATTGTAACTGAGACTGAATTGTGGGATTTTGGAGACATCATCACCAGAGAGGCGGCACAGGGGAAAGCCAACAACAGCTCTTTTGACAACAAACACTGCCAAAACACAAAATCTGAGCAAGAGAAGGCCTGCAAAATTAAAACCCAAACACTCAAGTGTACAGATTCTGAAAACAACAATGATTCCGCAAGAATGCCCCAATACAACACTTTGACCATTCCCAACTTCCAGGTGCGAAAGTTTGAGGAACATGAGGTTGTTGTCTCCCACATTGTGAGTCCAAGCAACTTCTACATCCAGCACTCTGACTCTATAACCAAACTGCAGGCTCTCGTTGCTAAGTAAGTTGTTGACCGCTTTTTCATTTTCATCTAATGTCCCATCTGCTTATTCTCAGTGTTTTACAGCAGCCATTAATTCCATGATCACATTTACAGAACCTAAAGAACCATTTATTCTTATTGTTCATTAATGTTCTTTGTAGCTCAACCCCCTTTTTTTAATATTCCACATGTTTCTGGTTATTACTATGTTTTTTTTATCCCTCATTTTAAAGCAGCTGTGAAGCCAGTAGTTCATATGCTGAGCAGAACTGCATTCCAGAAATTGGAGCCCACGTAATCGCTTGGTTGCCCAAGCAAGAACAATGGTGCAGGGCTCAGGTGACAAAGATATGTGGCATGGGCAAAGGTGGGTCCATATTTTTGTTTATGTAAAGGTAACCTCTAGGTGGCAGCAGCACCTCACTTGTCTCTTGATGGGGACTCAATGCCTTCTCTGTTGATACTATCCTAAGATGACGCCACTGATGAAGCCAAGGGTGAGACCTCTATCAAAGTGGAAGTGAAAAAGCTGGATCACGGCGACACCGCCTGTGTGTCTCTGCGTAACATCAATGAGATGAGTCCCAAAATGGCCAGCTTACCACTGCAGTCAATGCAAGTTTCGCTGGCAAATGTGAGTAGCTCCTTAATAATTTTTACAACAATATTGCCTTCATGATGTTCCATATGCATGGAAGGTCATCAAAAGCATCAAGACCGTATTAAGAACACATGTGTGAACTGCTCGATTGGTGTTAATTTTCCTTGCAGTTCTGTCAACGGTACTGAGGCATAAAAACAGTCTGCAATAACTTTTTGCGACCCACAGCATCTCAGATGAAAGAAAATCTACTGATGCCCGATCTGGTCTGCTTTCTATCCACATGCTGGAGGCGGAGGCTCAGCAGGCACAACTGCTCGCAAAATGACACATTCGTCATCATCTAGTGATTATGATCTAGCGCTGCTCATACACCAGATCTTTGGTCGCTATTTTATTTTTTTTACAATGCCAAGAAACTTAAAATGAAAAAACAGGGTTCCACTGCCTCATCCGGGAGGCAGAATGCACTTTTATGATTTTCGCATCTAAAAACACGTCATCATGCAATATAGGCTACTTCTCACTGCATGGTATAAATGACATGTTTTATGTGATCCTTCACATTACCAAAAAAATGTGTAGGAGATTAAGAAGAAAGAGGGCAAGATTTTTGTCTATGCCAGTTCTTGGAGAACTTGGTCTGATGTTGCTCCGAAAAAATTGGAATTGTACTGTTCACACTGATATGAAAAAAAAGACCTGCATTGTGAACATAGACTCACTTTGTTTAGTGTTCTTAAAATGTAATACAATATATTACAAAATAGTGAAGTGTTGCACATATGTTTATTTACTGTTCTAGATAATTGGCATTTTTATCCGATTAGTTGTGCTTACCATCACCAAAGATAGTAACAGTAAAGGTTTTTTTCCCCACTAATCTCCTTCATGCTATTCTGTGTCTGTGTCCCTCATGAGGTGAGTCCCATAAATGAGACAAACTGGTCTGACGAAGCAGTGGACTGGTTCAGAGACATGGTGCACCACCGGATGTTCTACGCCAGACTTTACACGCAGGGGCCCTGTGTGACAGTGGAGCTCTTCTTGGAAAAAGGGAAGCTTGGAGCTATGAGGTGCTTCAGTTAGCATGCCACCAGTAAAACCTCATCAAGTTGGCAGAATCTACAATGTCAGTTTGTTTTTGTTCTTTTTTTACTTTGTCTAAAGCATAAATGGGATGCAACCTCAAGTAATGTTGTTAGTGCCTGTATGTTTAATGTACTACTTATAGTACATTTCCACAACCTGTAAGAACTCAACTGCAGCGAGTACCTGGCGTGTGTGTGTGAAGTAAGGCACTTTCCACACGGTCACAAACATTAGGATCAATGCAAAAGCAGGCAAGCATGAGTATACACCTTCACAATTCACAATGTAACAAGCAAGTTCCTTTGTATTGTGCAAAAGTCTTAGGCCACAACTAATTTCATTGTTGTAATGAACTTGTTCACACTGACGACGTGAAACTGATTTCCCCCACACAGTGTGGAGCGGTGGCACATGGACCAAGAAAGATAAGATAAGATATACCTTTATTAGTCCCGCGAGGGGAAATTCCAGGTTTACAGCAGAAAAAGTACAAGAGCACACAAGAGCAAAGTACGAAAGTACACAAGAGCAGTGCAGGTGTATAACAAGGTAATATTAATTATATACAAGTTATATACAGTATTTACAGCTGTATGCATGCTGAAAAGTTATTGTATAGTTATTACATGGCTATTGCACAGTTTCTTGCATTTTATTACATGACTATTGCACGTTTATTGTACGGGATTTGGATCAGTTTGGGTTATAGGGCCTGACAGCTGCAGGAAGGAAAGACCTGCGATACCTCTCATTTACAAACTTTGGATTGATCATCCTGTCACTAATGAAGCTCCTGAGTGCAGTGAGTGTGTGTTGGTGGGGGTGGGAGTCGTGCATCATGGAGGACAGCTTGGCTGTCAACCTTCTCTTGCCCACCTGTTCTAGAGGCCATCCCAGGAAAGAGCTGGCCTTCTTTATCAGTTTGTCCAGTTTCTTCCTCTCAGCTGCTGTGGTGCTGCTCCCCCAGCTGACCACACAAGAGGCTACAACAGGGTCAGAAGTATTCATTGCATGTTGAGATGAATACCTGGATAAAATGGCTGAGACAGAAATGTATTGTTACAACGTTTTTGTAATATTCTGTTATCAATTCTTGGTTGAGGCCTGTGGTTTTTAAAGTACTAATAGTGGCCTAAGTTTTGCACTGGACTGTAGTTATGCTTGTACCGTTGAATAAGTTGTGTGATATATGCGCTGGATCCATTCTAGGAGAGGCCCCCCATTGTCATTGCGGCTGGCCAAGAATGGACATGCCAAACACAGTCAACTGAAGAATATCAATTTAGCCAGAAAAAGTAAGGCTGTGATCAAATCATTTAAGATGCCCCATCTCCTGTGCAACTGTGATGTATGTGTTATCCACTAGCCTAAAGCATGTCATTTGTTTTTCAGACTGTGCCCAAGTCCAACTGAAGCATAAACAAGATGCAGAATGGGAGAAGTACCTCATCTCACGCTACACTCGGCGGATGACCTAAGTCAAAAGCAGGTGTCAAATTTAGTACGATAGTATTTTACACTTAAAATTATACGTGAAATTAAGTATAGTATTGTAAAACATTATTCTTAAATGAGTGCTATTTTGTTTATTCTAAAAAAATGGTAACGCTTCTCCAAAGTGTTTGAAAGAGTGTTTTCTTTTTTTTTTTTTTTTTGCAACCCTAGACTTGTACTCTGCATTTTGATCATTGTACACATTGCTGCTGTCCAAGTACGCATTTTGTTGTATTTTGTCAGTGTCAGTTTGGAGTTTTGTCTCTGAAACCTGGAATATGCTTCTGTGTCGAGATACCAGCATATACTACACTGGCACGGTCCTGCCCCCACAAACTCTCTTGCGTACTCCTCCAGAGTACTGCACTATCTGTGCAGTAAATGGCACTGCAACCTCAACTATATAAGCCAGGGGCAACAGGTAGTTGCCAGGTGTTGACCTAGAAGGGCATACAAGTTTTTGACTGCCGTGAAAGGTGCCTGTGTGCGCACATGTGATTGTGTCATTGTGTTACTTTTGGACTTATAGGACTTAGTGCCCATTCATCTTGTTGTAGACGAATAAATGGGTGACATTGCAATGAAAAAGGTTACCCTTCTGGACTGATCTTTTATTTGATCTTTTACCCAAGAACAGGTAGCACATTAGCTATGTAGCGCATCATAAAGTGTCTGGGTATTTAATGTGTGTGCGTACGACTCATTTAGGGGCGTACAACACTCCTCCTTGGTTTTGTCCTCAGTTTTTCAGATCAACATTTGCAATAAAAGATGTAACACATCTGGCTGCAATAACATTATACTTCTCTCTTTAATTACCATCATCCCCTCATGACGAAACAAGCTAACAATATAAATAGTCAACGAGAGGCAGCACAGAAACTCATAACTACTATCACCTGAGACCCAGTGACATCATTGCCCTGTCTCTTCTAAAAGCCCTTGCCGTCTATGGGCCAAAATTCTTTCAAGTTTAAGGCAGCAAGTGACTGGAACTCCATTCAACCCTTCCTTAAACTTTCAGCTCGTCTTAATCTCTTCTTCTACCTGTCTAAACAGAAGCTGCAACAGTCCCTAGTTTACTGTTGTTAGTGATGAGTCCTTCAGGTCTTGACATATATTAACAATAAGGTATGTTGTCTTTATTTTACTTCCATGTTTTTTCCCCATTTATTGTATGGTTATATTGTGGATTTCTGTATATGTTTTGTTTCTACTTTATGCTGGGGCCTCATTGTAAATGAGAAGCTGTTCTCAATTGAGCTTACCTAGTATAAAATAAAGGTGAAATTAAGAAAACAATAACAATTAAAAGGGCTCAGACTTTCTTTCTCGCTGTATTGTTTTTAACCTGTACATCCATCCATCCATTTTCTATATCGCTTCTCCTCATTAAGGTTGTAGTACCGGAAGAAATTGTTTACATGGGGAGAAGATGCAAACTCCATACAGAAATGCCCAAAAGCAGATTCAAATGTTCGATCCCCTGACTGTGAGGCCAACATGTGGTAATATGGTACAGTACATACTATACATCATGTAATATACTACACCAATAACATACAGTAGTATTGACTGCTCTAAATACAGTGTGTAGTACTGCTTGTATAATAAACCAACTGTGTATATTTGCCATGCCTCTGTTTACATTGTGCTTCAGTACTTATGAGAAAACTGGCAACCACAACATTGTCCTGGGTGACGCACTTTCAACACAGTAAACAATCTAACAATTTTTTTTCTCTTATCAGGAGAAATTACACACTGATTTTGAGCTAAACTATGTAGGTCAGAACTATAAATAAAACTATAAATAGGTCAGAATTTTTAACGTGAAGATGCATAACATACTCATCCGCAAGTCCGCATCAGTGGGAATCGATGTTTAGTCGGCAGCGCGTGGAATCTCAAAGTTGACCAACCTTTTGGGATTATTGCCACAACGTTGTTGCAACATTGCTTGTTTCAGGGCTTTGTAGTGGAAATAGGTGTGTTCCATTACGTCCATTGTTAGCGCCCCCATGCTTGCTGTTTTTCTCGCTTTAGAACGCACAGAAATGGGAAAGGCATGTGTGATCATGTTTCACATAGGGATTGTGGATGATGGGAAAAAAATGTGCAATTGTGCTTTAACAAGACTGTCTCCACTGAGAACAAGCCTTGCCATGGAGGATGTTGAGTAAACATGCTCAGCGTCATATAGAAGTGCTGTGTTTGGAAAGTAGACGTATGAGTGCTGCCAGTATTGAAGGGGAAATCAGCCAGTCAGTGCTGACACTTTGCATCAAATTGATGCAATCATCAAAGACGATGCACAGGAATACCCGAAAACAGTACATAGATTACAGGAACCTTCTTGATCTGAGCCCAAGATATGGGCTTATAAAGCATGTCTTGTATACAGTCATGGCCAAATGTTTTGAGAATGACAGAAATATTCATTTGAAATGGTTGGCTGCCTTGGTTTTCATGATGGCACATTGTATATACTCCAGAATGCTATGAAGATTGATAAAGTGAATGGAATTGAATTGCAAAGTCTCTTTGTCATAAAAAAGAACATAATCCCCCCCCAAAAAAAGGTAAGGTAGTGCTAGTAAGACTGCATCTTTCCTAAGAGAATGCATCAAGAACTTCAAGGAGAGAGGTTCAATTGTGGTGAAAAATACATGAGGGCACCAAAGAAAGTCCAGCAAACATCTTTGAAAGTTGATTTAACCTCACGATTGGGGCACCACCAGTGCAGCGCTGGCTAGGTAATGGTAGCAGGCAGGTGTGAGTGCATCTGCTCGCACATTGAGGTGAATACTTTTGGAAGATGGCCTGGTGACAAGAAGGCCACAGAAGTAACTTCTTTCCAGGAAAAAAACATCCATAACAGACTGGCATTCTGCAAAAAAGAACAGGTTTTGGATAAAACCGTTTTCTCGTATGGATTCCCTTTCTGATTTTTTGGGGCGTCCAATAAAAAACTTTGTCCAGAGAAGAAAAGCCAAAGAGCCCGGAGTGGGCTCACTCTTTTTTGCCTAAGAACTCAGCCAACTTTCCATAAGCAACTTTTCTCAACTATCCAAGAACAGTTTAGTGATGAACAAAGCCTTTTCCGTGCAAAAGTGATACACAAGTAGCTTGGGGAGCAAAATAGTAACATCTGGCATAAAGATCTGCTGGATGCTGCCAGCACTTGGGAGCATCAATGGAAACATGAGTGCCGACATTTCCTGTCGTCAATGTTCATTTCTGAGGGACAAAAAAACTAGACCGTAACTACTGACAATTACAAATAATAACAATAATATAATAATATAATAATAATTATAAATAATAACAGAACCTATTACTTTTGACAATACAAAGTAACAAAAACACTCAATTTCTGCGTGCCACTTCTTGCATAAAGTGTTGGCCAGAGTTGAAGAGTTCATGTATCTTCATGACTCGTGCAACCTGTCAGTGACAGCGGTTCAGGTCAAAGGCCTTCTTCAGCCTTCTGCCCTCCCGACACAATAAATAATGCAGCATGGTCCGGGGCGCTTTGTGTCCACACAGATTCCTGCTAAAGCCTGTGGGTGGGCGGAAATCGAGGCGTTTGATCTGAAAGAGTCTTGTTGCAGCCCAATAAAGGATGCTATTGTATGGAAATTGTTCGTCCAAGACCATATGACCACTACGGTGCAGGGCACTGGCTTGTGGCGGAGGAAGGATTAGCATTTTCCCAATGCATGGTGTTCTCAGCACTATCTTTTGGTTTGCTTCTGAAAACATTATTTTAATACAGTTTGTCCTGCTCTGTACGCTTATTGTGTACCACCACAGCTGCAGGTAAAATGCATCATTCACTTGTGTGTTACACTAACTCTTACAGAGGACTGAAGAGGTGTGTGATAGCTAACACGCCCCATGGAACCATTATCAAGTATATTTGAATGAAGGTCATATTTTGATTTTTGGAACTGGTACTTTGAGGTAAAACAATAGAGGTCTTTCACTTGGCTGCATTTGTGGAGGAATTTGTTGTCCGTCTGTCCGGAACTGGGCTGTCGATCGGTTTGGGAGTTCAGTATTAATACAGGCGAGGACGTCACGTGGTTGAGCGGATGTTTCTCAATTGGCTTCAACCTGTTGCGTCTTGTGACAGTGCATGATGTTTGGCCGTCGCCCCTGCTTTTATAGAGCAATGCACCACGGGGCATTTCCTGTCTGTTGCCGTATTGTTGAGATTTTGGTCAGCATGGGGACCTTCGGACGCGGCGCGGCTTACGCCGCTTGCACGACCGGCTAAGCCTGGTAAAGACCTCAACTACTGTACAGCTTTATCGTTTATGTTTCTGTAATTAAATACTATGGTTTGAAAAGTTGATCTTGAGCTAGAGATCCATGGATGGGAATATTTATTATGTCTTGTTTTTCAGCCCTGGAGTCGAAAATGAACTGGGGGTCCTTTTATGCCGTGATCAGCGGCATAAACAGGCATTCGACAGGCATCGGACGTATTTGGCTCTCAGTCATCTTCATTTTCCGCATCTTCGTCCTGGTGGTTGCGGCGGAGAGCGTTTGGGGAGACGAGAAATCCGGTTTCACCTGCAACACCCAGCAGCCCGGCTGCAACAGCGTCTGCTACGACCAGTTCTTCCCCATCTCGCACATCCGCTTGTGGGCTCTGCAGCTCATCCTGGTCTCCACCCCTGCTCTCCTGGTGGGCATGCATGTGGCCCATAGGCGCCACATTGACAAGAAGATCCTAAAGCGGGCAGGACGGAACAGCCCCAAAGAGCTGGAACATATAAAGAACCAGAAGTTTCGGATCACCGGAGCACTGTGGTGGACTTACATGATCAGCATCGTCTTCCGAATCATCTTTGAGGTTACTTTTCTCTACATATTCTACATGATCTACCCTGGTTTTAGGATGGTACGCTTGGTGAAGTGTGACTCGTACCCGTGCCCCAACACCGTGGACTGCTTTGTGTCCAGGCCCACAGAGAAGACCATCTTCACTGTCTTCATGCTGGCAGTGTCCGGAGTGTGTGTGCTTCTCAACTTGGCCGAAGGGGCGTACCTCATAGGCAGGGCGTGCAAACGCTGCCTTCGCCGCTCCGAGGAAGAATCCAAAGTTGACTGGATGAGTCAGAAATTGTCTACTCACAAAATGAGATCAATCAGCTGATAACGGACTATGTGAGCAATTATACTAAACATCCACAGGCCACGTTACTCTGCATTTGTGGTATTTAAATCATGCATTATATGTACGCTAGAAATTTATTCTGCAGTTTTTAGATATTACTGACACAAGCTCTTAGATCTTGAGGACAAACTTGGGACAGTTTTCATAGTTTTAGTGCATTTAATTCAAATGCACAGTCTCAGACAGGCTTTGGCAGTGCTGGTATTTACTCGCCGAAATATAGTTTTAGATTGATCTACTTTCAAATGTGTTTACATTTTAAAATATCAGTTCAGTGGTCTTATGTTAAAACACCATATAAATATTGAACACTCCAATAGACACATTTTAACGATTTTTTTAAATTGTAATTGTATACAATAGCCTGTTACTTGATGGTGTTGCTCAGTTTTGATTGAAATTGGTAATATTAATTTAACAATACTGTGTAGTTTTTACTGTTGTAGATTGCGGTGGTGTACAACTGTACTGAGATTTGTGTGTAATATTTACCTTATCTTGCTATTAGTAGAGTAGGTTGTATTTGTCCGGGCTTGGGACCGGTACAATAAGACACAGGCTTGTGCCCCGTTGCGGCTACATTATGTACAGTTAAGTTGAACTATAAAATAATGACGTAGGTGTGTTTTGAGGGATATTTACTTGGTTTGACTCTTAATAACCTTTGCAGTGGCTTGTGAGCAAGATAATATGTGGGTTGGCGTCGGAGTGCTGTAATTGCTCTATCCAAAATAAACAGGCCTTTAATCCCACTGCAATGGTTTAATGATGTATAATGTGCTATTGACCGGGAAAAGCCGTAAAGTGCTTTTAAAATGTCATGTTTGCATATTATAAAACTATGTTGATTGCACATAGCTGCATATTTCAATAGTAGGTCAAGCCAAGTAAATATTCCATTCAGTGTTATAAAATGATTGTGCATCTGTCCACTGTGCCACATGGTGCTACGTTTGATATGTTTCAACTCAAATGCTGACTATTCTGAATATAGTACTATGTGCTCTTCGTGTATTCTTTGCATGATTTGAATAAGGTTACTAAAATTAACATCAATGTCAGACATTATTCTGGATGAGTCATTGAATAAAATAAGAATTAGCTTCATTTCCTGACGCATTCTGTTCCTTTCATTCAACTGTGAGGATGCAAATGGCTACTGATCTCCAAACCATGCCCTCCATGATAGGAGAGGACCCCCCCCACCCCACCTCGTGCTATATTTAAACACCAGGACACTTGTACCTGGAACATCATTGGTCAGCAGATTTGTCAGTCACAAACAACCGACCCAGTAGACGGGCTTTAATAGTTTACATTCAAGTGCACCCTGATCCAAATTTAACCATGGGGGCACGGGGTTGTGAGGGAGGGCAGATCAGACATGGTTGAGCAGCTTGTTGTGGTCAGTGGAAGAACATCGGTTGGATGGCCCTGTATCTTTCTTGAGCTGGACAGGAAGACTGTGGAGTTGTCTGTGTGGAAGTTCACTTTTTCTGTCCATTCAAGGGCATCGCTGAAGGGCTCTGAAGATCACGTTTAAACGCGCTAAGGCCCATCAGCACGGGCAGTCAGCCTCATGGACCCTGGAAAACCTGTACTAGTTCAATACAAGGGATGTATCAGCTGATAAGGTGAGTGTTAGGTCTAAATTTTTATTTTTCTGAGTAGTTAAGGTGCTGACATTACTAACATTATTCCGGTATTACCAATATGAACTTTAACACCGTCTAGCTGGTGTTTCATTTCACTCGGTGCACAGATCGTGTTGCCCGAGCTGGGACCACGACTTGCAGGATCATGACTGGAACCTGCCTTTCCCTGTCCACACACGCCAAATATATACTCTGTCAAAGTAAATATAATCCTGTTGGGGTCCACGTGGAATAGACCAGTCGCCGCCAAGTTGTACACTGCTTTGAGCGCCTGCCTCTTGAGACTCTTTTGCTGTAATCGCTGCTGAACTTGGTTAGGCATTCTCTAAGAGGAGAATACTTACTGTAACTGTACTTATGTAATAGACACTATATGGACAGAAGGATTGCACATCCAGGAACTGAAGACAGTATGAAGCTGGTCATTGATGGCTTTAAGATGTCCTGGCTCTAGGTAGGGTTCTTTTACATAAACGCATCCAAATACTCATCTAAGCATGTCTTTACGGTAAAGTCCTGCTTTGTGCACATAGCTGGAACAGAAAAGGATGTATTTGTACGAGATGGATAATTAAGATCCAGGGGAAACTAAAGGGTCGGGCCCAACTACTGATTATTTAATTGGTTAAATGGTGTGTCTCAATACTTGTGGCCATATAGCATGCAGTACATACTGTATACACAGTAGACACTAACAGAACTAAGAGAAATCTCAAACAAGTTATTATATTATTATTATTAATGTTATCATTTTTATTCTTTGGAAAGTAAACCAGAAAAAAACAGGATTTATTTGTTCATTATTATTATTAGTTGTGTTCACATTTTGGACGAGAGCAGGGGTGTCTAAAGTACGTCCAGTGGGCCATTTGGGGTCCAATGTTTATCGTTTTGTGTCCCGGGGCACTTTTCCGAAATAAACTAAACCAACACAAAAAAACACCCTGCAAACAGAATACATCAAAAAGGGGCAATGTAAAGAGAAAAAATCCTTAAATACATAAATAAAATCTTTTTTCTAAATAAAAAATGTATATATTGCTGGCCTCCCCATAAACGTATCCTTATTATAACTCATAAAATAACCTACTGCTATTATGAATTGTAATAATACTGTTGCTGTTATTATCACAAGTAGTAGTGGTAGTGTATACCATTTAGGAAAAATGTGTTGCTTTTTATATTTTATTCAGTTTGTTTAACTATTGTAAGAATTCTTGAGAAATGATATTTTTGATAACAGAAATGCCACAAAATTGGTGCGTCCGATCTCACATTTATTGAGCCGTGCATTCCACACGGACACAATCAAAGTGGAGTATAAATCAGATAATTAGATGCATCCGTAAGACTGCTTTCATCACAACCAACCTCTGTTCTGACTTTGATGCTACCTCATCTTTGTTCGTACACAGAATGAGCAACATAAGTGTTGTGGTGGAGGAAGTATTAGCGTTAGGGGCTATAGTGATGCATTTAGGGTCCGGAATTGAAACTTTTGTTTCTTAGAAAGTTTCTTTGTTTGAAGGATTTGGACTAAACATTCTTCCTAATTCTTCCAGTCCCAGCCGTGAGCTGACATAGACTATGGGGGACTGGAACCTGTTGGGAAAGCTCCTGGAAAAAGCCCAAGAGCACTCCACCGTGGTGGGCAAGGTGTGGCTCACGGTCCTCTTCATCTTCCGCATCCTGATCCTGAGCGCGGCCACAGAGAAGGTGTGGGGTGACGAGCAGTCGGGCTTCACCTGCGACACCAAGCAGCCCGGTTGCGAGAACGTATGCTATGACATCACCTTCCCCATCTCTCACGTTCGCTTCTGGGTGCTGCAGATCATCTTCGTGTCCACGCCGACGCTGATCTACCTGGGCCACATCCTGCATCTGGTGCGCATGGAGGAGAAGCAGAAGGAGAAGGAACAAACCCATCCGGACAAGCCGGCTGTGGCTGTGGATGCCCACAAGCACAAAAAGCCTCTAATAAGGGACGATAAAGGCCGAGTGCGCCTGCAGGGGGAGCTCTTGCGCACATATGTCTTCAATGTCATTTTTAAGACCCTCTTTGAGGTGGCCTTCATTGTGGCCCAGTACCTCTTGTACGGCTTTGAGCTGAAGCCCATGTACACATGTGACAGGCCGCCGTGCCCGAACGCGGTGAACTGCTACATCTCCCGTCCCACTGAGAAAACCATCTTCATCATCTTCATGCTGGGCGTGGCCAGTGTTTCTCTCTTCCTCAACCTCATTGAGATCTATCACCTGGGCTTCACCAAGTGCCGGCAGGGCATCACCTTTAAAAGACGCAACCAGTCACCTGACAGCATCTCCAAGGAGCCGAGTGACACGGGAGGGCAGTTTGGGCCAACTAATGGCGACTGCTTCCTCGAGCATCGCCCGCCAAACTACAACCTCTCGCCTCTGTCAGAGGGCCCCGACTCTTCCTTCCACCCCTGCCACAGCAAGGCCGCCAACAAACAAAACAAGGACAACTTGGCGGCAGAAAGGAGCAGCAGCAAGACAGAGGAATGTGACCTGAAAGGGAAGAAGCCCGCAGGGTCGTCCACCGGGACGCCCACGCAGGCCAGGCCGGGCCGCGGTGTCAAACACACCAACAACAAGACGAGAATAGATGATCTGAAGATATGAGGTTCTCTCTCTAAAGGGTCTTACATCACTGTGAAGGGACTGAATGTTGTTTGAAAGCATTCATTCATAGTGCAGGTTTGACTCATTCCATAGTTGACATTCAAGGTCCTCAGTAAAGTTATTTTCCTTAGCTGCAGGAAATGGGGCATCAGGAAAGCTGATCTTTATATTCATTTACCGTAATTTCCAGTGTTTAGGCGCACCCACTAAATTTAGAGAGAAAAACAGATTTGTACATATGAGCACATGTCCATGTCATAAATGCTATATTGTGGCACACGCGAGTCCGTGAGAAACAGGTAGCTCTCTTTTCCATCATGAGCTATGAGAAAACAACCAACCCATCGGAAAACACAGGAGGTCGTTACTCACCATGATGGCAATGATGACTTGTGTCCACTGCTTTAGTGGGAAGCAAAGCATGATGAGAAGCAGTTGTTTTGTATTCTACACTTGTATTGGTACTTGTCTTGTATATTTTTTACCTACCTTTTTTAAGTGTTAAGTTGCTGTGTGACGATTTTAGTGTTCTTTCTTAGGTGACACTGTGAGTCAGAGTAATGACCTCCTGCAATTCCTGATGGGTTGACAAGCTCGTAGTGAATACCCTTGTCCCTTTAGCTTGTGAATGGCTCCTGCCAAAAAACGAGCTACCGGCACAAAATTTGAATGATTAGTATAACATGGCCATAAATTAGCCTCCCCGCTGTATAAGGCCGCAGTATTCAAAGTTTAAGAAAAAAAAAAGCAGGCTATACGCCGGATATTACAGTCATACAAATATAAGTCATAAAAATAATTAATAATACAAGTTATTACAGTGATACCTCGCTTTAAATGCAATTTTTCCCATAAGACATAATGTAAATACAATGAATCTGTTCCAGACACCACGAACAAAAACAAAAATACCTTTTATAGAGAATAATAACAGTTTAAATGCAGAAAACAATATGAAATACTCAATAAAATATGAATAACATGGACAAAAAAAATGAAAACTTAACATCACTATTACAGTGGGAAATGAGTAGGGAAAAAGGGAGGGGTTGAACCCCAAACTCAACACCTTCAATTGTTAGTGATCTTTTTATCCCTTCTGCAACATTAGCTTGCCAGATTTCTTCTTTGGGGAATTGATTGTTGATACGGACTTCCCGTTCACCCTGGTAAGATTTTCCACCTCCTATTTACGGATGAGTTTTTCTTGAATTAAGTATTGTTTCTCACCTTCTTTATCAAATTCATTTGGCCCCGTGGTGGGTTATGCAGCAGTCACACTCAACAAAAACTGCACAGACAATGAGTCAACAACGGGCGGGGTGGTTTGTCTGGGCAACCGATTTCACGGAAGGATGCAGAGTACACGGCAAAAGCACTAGTTTGTTACACGGAATGTTGGACGGTAATCGAGACGACCGGGGCAAAGAATTCTTCGGAATTGAACAATATGAAAACTGGGGTGTTTGCAAAGCTAGGTTTGACTGTGTTTGGTTAAGATAATGGCAGACTCAGTTGTCAAGTGTTGGTTATCAATAAAACAGGTGGATAGAACTCAACCTCACGCACCTCTAGTTTAGCTACACACCATGAATCTTGCGCACGGCAACTTCCTGTTCAGTGCAAAGTAAGCTTCAAAATAAATGCATGGCAGTATCGACCGGAATTCTTCCACACTGGGTGGAAGGTGCATACTGAACCATTTCTTCTCTGTCCTCTCTGAAGTCAGGAGGTCGAGCGCAGCAAATTGTAGGATGATGACAGTAGCTGTTAATGTAATAAAAACAAGATTTTCTAGACATGCTGTCATAGTAGAGTCTTCCAGAGAATGCAGGGAAGGAAAATAAAGCCAGACAATCTTCAAATAATAAATTATGGATGAAGGCAACGTCGGTGCCATTACAATTTCCGGCATTCCTACACACACCTCGGGACCAAGCCCCCACCTAGCTTTCAAACCCGGTGGCGGTGTGAACAGGGAAAAGTTCTTTCCACCGTTGTGGTTGAACAATGAAGTAGAAGTACGCTCAGGTTTTTAAATCATATCTCATGGCAAATATTTAACTCCACCAGAAAACTCTTTCGAGAACCAAATCCACAGGTTCCGTTTTGGATCTGATGTTGTGATGAAATAAGACAAAGTGAATTAGTACTTTGTCAACATCCAGCACAGATGTGAGGCTTGTGCGAAGTTGTGAAATTCCTGGCATTCAAAAAAGCACCGTATCCAATTCCAGGACGTGCCTCAAGAGAGGCTGCATTTGTCTCAGGAGTTTCCATATTTGTATTGTCTCTTTCACACTGCGAAAACATTCTAAGAACTACTGTTTCTATCTCGTGTTTTTCTCATGTGATTCCTGTAAAATACTTGAGGACAATGTTCTTTGGGGTGGGGGGATCCTGAAATAAACTTGTCTTAAATAGGACATTTAGCATTTGGTGTCCGAAAATGCTGGAGTGAATAAATCAAGATGTACTTAAAGGAAAACTACAATTAGCCCATCATCCACAATCCTTATTTGAGACATGAACTCTCTTTTCTGTGTGTTTTAAAGACATAAAAACAGCTAAGAAGATGCCGCTAAGAAGGAATATGTGAAATCAATGAGCCCAGGAAGGAAGTTCCGGTAATGACCGAAATACGGCAAAATACTATTACGTGTTATCATTAATGTGCCTGTTGTTGGATGTTTTTGGAGGTGCTTTAACAGCGGTTTGCAGGCAAAATAGGTGTGTTCCGTTACATGCATTAATTAGGTGGTTTTCTATGCCTCACATAAGGATTATAGATGATGGACAAAATTCCCCAAAACAAGCAATTTTTGTGGCCCTCCATTCTGTTTTACCAAGTACAAAAATCTAAATAAAGGATGTCCAAACTTTTTCCACCATAGGCCACGTACTGAAAAATGAAAGGATGCAAGGGCCCTTGGATATTTCGTAAAATTATTTCAAGAAAAAAATGCATCTCAGCTTTGTGATGCAGATGAAAAATCATATTATTAGCATTAACTTAAGTATTTGCTCTTTTTTTCCCATTTTTGCTGGGGTTTTTTTTGTTTTTTTTAGGGGGGGGGGCAAACTATTTCAATAAATTTCTTAAATAATCTTGGCACATTTGCTTTTTGAAATATTCTGACTTTAGTGCCATAATAATCAAACCTTTTCCCCATCCTAATTTCCAGAAATGACAACTTAATTTTGTTTTGTATGTTACACATATTAAAACTAATTTTTTCTTTATTATTTCAACCCTTTGCTACTAAAACAGCATTATTTTTCCTCCTAATATTAAAAGTTAATTCTTGTAAAATTGCAACTGATCAGAATATGACTTTTTTCTCTTAATGTTCTGACATAATTCTTGCAAAATTACAGCAGTTTTGTCCATTTCTAATGTTTGTTTTACTTTATTCCCATAATATTTGACCTTATTCTGATAACATAATTTTTGTTTTGTTTTTTTAATGCCATTAAATAACCTTTGTTTGTTATATTATGGCATTAAAAACAATGTATTTTTTCCTTTTGTATTTTTTCTTTTAATTACTTTATTCTTGTGAACTGCTGATTTTTTAATTTTTTTTTACAGTTTTTTGTTTGTTTTTATAGTTTTCTTGCTCAAATATATTTTGAGAATGTGTTGCGGGCCAATAAAAACACAGCTGCGGGCCGCACTTTGGACACCACTGATCTAAATCTATGGACTCTTATCATCTCAGCCCCACTTTTAAAAGAGGAGTTGCTCAAAGTTCTCGGGTTTTCATGACATGAGGATGACCCTGCCTTGTGTATACACCCAACACTTTATAAAGAACAAAAATAAAATCAATCAGGCTTCACTACACACCTTAAAATGATGGCTGGAGCTCTGTCAGCTAATATGGGACCTTTAAGTTGTGCTATTTGTCCAGGGGCGTCAAACCCGTTTTCCCTGCAGGTCATGTCACAGTTATGGCTGCTGTCAGAGCAAGCGCAAGTGGAGTGTTCCAGGTTGTTTTAGAAGACATTTGGCCTCTCACCCAAACAACCTTCATCACTTTATGCTCAAAGACTAGATAGGATGGCTCCAATGTAAGCAAGAGCTAAGCATCTAATCACTCAAGTTGAGGCATGCTTAAACCAAGACTGGTTTCACTCATCTGTGGTGCAAAACGACAGTCATTAAGATACAGTGTAGTGACAACAGCTGTTTGGGTGGAATGAGGGTGGTTCCACTTAAAGCTCCACCAAAAAAAAAAAAAATCCGACTGAATGCAGGATTTTCTATTAGTGTTGGCGTGCTATATTTATTATTGTTAGTGTACAATAAATGTGTACATGTTGGCAAATCTGCTATAACATTAAAAGTACTCCCTGCCTCTCACGCCCCACCTGACAGTTCACCGCAACCCCTTAGGGGGGCACGCCCCACTAGTTGAGAAGCACTGCATTAGTGGAACCTCACAGGTCCAACGCAATTTCTCAAGAAGTAATGGAAATTGAATGAATCTGTTCCAGGGTGAGGGTGTGACAATTACATACTGTACTGCATTAACTGAGCATCGGGAAGAGTACTGCTTCTGCCTGGAAGGTGAGTCTCCTTACACTAATAAAACAAAGCTTGGTATTATATTGTACATTCATCTTCTCTATTGTTGTTGTTGCTTTGCACATATTGTACTGAGCAGTCAGGACAGGGACCCATGTTTCTCCTCCTCCTCTCTCACACTAAGCTGCATTTCCTGTTTTATGTTTATTGTCACATTTTTCCACTATTAGCCTTCTGTCTTGACAAAAAACCACACTACTTACAGTAGTGTTCAAGATAGTGGCAGTGCAATGTGACTAACCAGATTATTAGTATATTTTTATTACTACATGGCAAACAAGTTACCAGTAGGTGCAGTAGATTCCCAGCATTCACGATATGCACGCTCTTAAGGCTATACAGTTGGGCGCTTAGTTGAAAGGGGGGCTTTCAAAACAACACCAGTGTGGCATTCAATCAGTAATCAGTAATCCATTTTGTGAAAAATCAGGTGTGAATCCGGTGGCCCCTCTTTGAGAATGAAACCAGGACTTGTTGAACATGCATTTCTCTTTGAAAGCTAAAGGAAAATGGGTCGTTCAAGACATTGTTCAGATGAACTGTGTACTTGGATTAAAAAGTTGATTGGAGAGGACATGTGGCAGAAAACGGAAGACAACTATCAAAAAGGATCAAAGAATAAATAGAATGACAAAAGCTCAGCCAATGATCAGCTCCAGGATGATCAAAGACAGCCTGAAGTTACTTGTAAGTACTGTGACAATTAGAAGATATCTGTGTGAAGCTAATCTATGTACAAGAATCTCCCACAAAGTCCCTCTGTTAAAAAAGGCATGTGCAGACAACTGGCCTAAAGAGAAATGAAGGAACATTTTGTGAACTGATGAGAGTAACATTGTTCTTTTTGGGTCCAAGGGCCGCAGACAATTTGTGAGATGACCCCCAAACTCTGAATTTAAGCCACAGTACACAGTGAAGACAGTGAAGCATCATGATGGGCATGTTTCTCCTACTATTGTGTTGGGCCTATTTATCAAATAGCAGGGATCATGGATCAGTTTGCATTTATCAAAATACTTGAGGTCATGTTGCCTAATGCTGAAGAGGGCATGCCTTTGAAATGGGCGTTTCAGCAAGAAAACGACCCCAAACACACTAGTAAACCAGCAACATCTTGTTATATTATGGAGTGGCCACCCAATCCCTGGACCTTAATCCAATGGATAACTTGTGGGTTGACATCAAAAATGCTGTTTCTGAAACAAAAGCAAGAAATGTTAATGAATTGTGGGATGTTTTTAAAGAATCTTGGAGTGGAATAACAGCTGAAAGGTGCCACAAGTTGGTTGACTCCATGCCACACAGATGTAAAGCAGTTATAAAAAACTGTGCTCATACAACTAAATATTAGTTTAGTGATTCACAGGATTGCCAAAGCCCAGAAACAAAAAAGTTTGCACAAAATAGTTCTGTGTTTGTAAAGTCACCGGCAGACACTGCTATTTTTTTTAACACACTCCTTTCAACTAATGCTGGGTCTTGTTTGTTTTCTGATAATCTACCGCACCTACTGATAACTTGTTTGCCATGTAGCAATAAATATATACTAAAAACAGTGATTAATCTGGTTAGTCGCATTGCACTGCTATTACTTTGAACACTACTTATTTGATGAAACAAACATATAATATTTAACTGCAACGCAATTTTGGGGGTCTCTGCAAGTGTGACACATCGTCATTGTCCAAACAACATTTTGTACACGTGTGCAAACCCACACATGCACTCATTGAGCTCATCCAGGAAATCACTTTGGTACTTGTGGAATATTAAAGGAAAAAAAAGCTTGTAAATGAGTTAATAGCATAGCATGTTCATGACGACAAAGCTTTCACACGCCTCCTGCCTGGTGTGATAATCATTTCCCTGTTAACACTTGATGTCCAGGAAGAAGGAAATGCGTGTTTGTCGTAATATAAATGTACTAAAAACAAATCCAGAACATTAGATTTCAGCCGTCTTGGTGTGTGTATGCTTGTGGTAGAACAAGAAACACATTTTGCAGCCTTGTGTAGCATTCGTCCAAATAACAATGGTACATTTTAAGTCATTTTTGGCAGTTGGTTCTTTAAAACAGAAGAGCACATAAGGAATCTTTGACTTGCATTTTAGCTGTAGGTCCTTAAAAACATCAGAACAGATCTTTGATGACCGCTTTTGCAGTATTTCCTTAAAAACACAAAAGTCTCCTGTCATATTGAGGATCTCTGACTTGCACTTTTGAAGTAGATCCTTAAAAACACCTTCAGGACATTGAATCAATCGCAACTGGACTGTTCAAGCTGTCTTAGAAAACGTTTCACCTCTCATCCGAGCAGGTTTCATCTGTTCATGCTCAAAGACTAGATAGGACAGCTCCAGTCTGAGGACATTCTGCAAGGTTGAAGTATTTATTCTCTAGGGTTGAGGCAACGCCCAGTCGTTTGTGGTGCAAAACAACAATTGTTAAGATACAGTCAAATGAGGCCTCTGCCAGCCAATAGCAGTCATCTTTAAAATAAATGCATTTTTGCAGTAAATCCTTAAAAACAGCAGTGCCTCCTGTCAAATTGAGGATCTTGGACCTGCATTTTGGCAGTGGGTTTGGAAAAGCATTTTTTGCAGTAGGTACTTATATGAGGATCTTAGACTTGTTTTTTTGCATTACATCCTTAAAAACAGCAGAGCCTATTGTCAAATTTAGGATCTTGGACCTGCATTTCGGCAGTAGGTTTGGAAAAGCATTTTTTACAGTAGGTACTTTAAAAACAACTGTGTGTTCCTGGTATATGAGGATCTTAGACTTGTTTTTTGCATTACATCCTTAAAAAGAGCAGAGCCTCTTGTCATATTGAGGACCATTGACCTGCATTTTTGCATTAAATACTCAAAAACGGCAGCACACTCCTGTCAGACAAATTATCTTTGACAAATGTTTTTTCAGAATGTCCTTGAAAACAGCAGTGCCCTCCTGTTACATAAATGATTGTTGACAGGCTTTTTTCAGTAGCCTACATGCTTAAAAATAGCAGAACCCCCTGACATTGATAATCTTTGTACCCTCAAGTCATACAAATGATCTTCGACAAGCATTTTTGCAAGACATGCCTAAAAACAGCAGGGGATCTTGTGATAATGAGGATATTTTTGCATTATATGTATTAGGTCTTTAAAAACAGCTGAGCATCGTGTGATAGAGAGGATCACTGACCTGCATTTTTGCATTAGGTCCCCAAAAACAGAAGAGGCTTCAGTCCTAATGAATATTTTTGACCTGCATTTTTGCAGTATGCCCTTAAAAACAGCCGCGCACCCTAAGGTCACATGCTTTTTTCCATACTACATTACATGCTTAAAAGCAGCAGAGCCTCCTGTCCTTATCATGTTTTATTGATTTTTGCAGTATGCCCTTAAATACAGCAGAGGTCGTCATTTTGTGGATATTTGACCTGCATTTTTTATTAACTCCTTCAAAGATATTTGATCATGCAAATGATATTTGACTAGGGTAAAAAAAAAAAAAGTGCTTCTGTTTTAATGTAAACGTTTATTTATTACTATTTGGTTAGGTAGGTTATGAAGGTATGGCATAGCCTTGCACTGGCATTACCACCAAATGGCTAATGATGCTTCTAACCATGAGAGAGAAATGTGTAATATCACTTCATCATAGGTTTTGTAGTTACTAACAAATGGGCCCTGGAGGGGACACCCCATTGGTTCTGTTCTAAATGGCAATCTTCAAAGAAACACCTGGGAAGAATTTCACGGGGAATAACATTCTATTGTTTATTTTTAATTGAAGCTGTAAAATAAGGCGTCCAGATGAATTATTTTGTCACCTTAGTGCGGTTCGATGGTTCGTGTGAGTCACCAGCAGCTGCAGGCAGACATTAGAGAAGGCCCCCATCAGCACGAAGACGCTGCTGCGCTGCCATCTGCTGGACTCTAAAGAAACTTCAGCGGATTAAACAAGCGGAGAGCAGTCATTTAACCACAACATACGCATGGAATATACTGGAATAAAACCATCAAGCATCAACCACTGACGTGTTGTTGGATTTCAGGAAGCGTGATGTTGTTGTTGTTGTTGTCAGGCCTGTGTTTCATTCTACAGACAACACACATCCAAACTCCTATTGTGTAATGACCTGCAGAAAAAGATGCCAACAGTAGAAAACAAGAACATTACGATGCATGCTTACTGAACGACTGGGATGGCCTGCAGGCCCCGTCACCTCATCACCAACACGTCAACTTCATGCAAATTCTCCGCAACATCATAACTCTGCTGCCACAGCAGGGATGACAAATTTACACAAAAGAGAGAAAGCACGAGGCAGCTGGAGACACGCTTTCTAAGGCAGAACAAAGTTCATTATTGCATGGCAATCCTGGTTTTCATACTGAGTTTAGGTGGTGGGAACATGCGGTTTGCTGCCACCTGACTGTGACCGCGCAAGGCCTTGCGAAAGACAATCCGCCTCACCGACTGGACATGTTTGGGGGAGTCTAATTGATTTGTTTTCTCTTGCAGGACTCACAAACAATTGGATTTCTCACATTTTGTTCTGTCACACTCAAAGTGTTTTTTAGAATACATTTTGCATTGAAGACTGATTTTTAAGCTCTTCTCAGCCTTTTGATTTTCACAAACAATAACTTAATACATAGAAAACACATATTGGACTGCCTTACACATGCGATGCATGGAAGATATTACCACAGGTTTCCTCAAATGCAGAGACTACTAGGCATAACATGTGTTTGGGGGAGAGGCTTGGGTTTTATAAACACACACAAACATATGAAATATTTTACATAATGCTAATTGTCAGCATGTTGCAAAACATTTAATTCAGATCATGTTTGCTGCAATCCCTTGGTCTTTTGCTTCAGAATGTGCTCTCTCTTTCGACTCCACAGTAAACTTCAGCTTTACAGATGCCATGTCTAAAAAAATATATAGACCATGACCTATCAAGTGTGTGTGCTTTGTTCCCTTTCAGGAGAAAAAGGAGTTGTATTTGAGGTACAGTGTTTAAATATTCATGTGGAAATCTGGCAATTTAAAAGGGGCATATCCAAGAAGGCCACTGTTTTATCGATGGGTGTCTACACTGCATCTCGGGGGCCATTTACGGCACACGGCTGTTTTTTTTACTAGGCACGGAAAATTCTAAAAATATTAAACAAGAAAACTAAAAAAAATAAACAGCAGCAAAAAAAAAATAAGAAAACTTATCAGTAATTTAACAAGACTAAAGTCATGAGAAAAAAAAAATAATTTCCAAGAATATTTCAATATGATGAAAAACAACTAAGACTAAAAGAAAATGCAGCATACATTTGATATGTAAAAGAAAAGGTTGTAATATCAAAAATCAAATGAAGTTGTAATTGGCCCAGGAAAGTTTTTATAAAATTATGGGGATTAGGTCAAAATATCATATGAATAAAGTCATACTTATGAGAAGAAAACTGAAAAGAAGAAAGTTGAAATAGTTATATTTTTATAAAGTAAACACAACAGCAGGAATGGGAAAAAACAGCTGCAGTACCATAGAGATGAATTGTTAAAAATGTTTTTTTTTAGTAATAATATTATGAGAAACAAAAAAAACTAAATAGAGCTTTAGAATTGTCGTGGAAAATTATGTCGTGCAAAAGTTTTTTTATAGAAATAATGTCAAAATACTGTATTACAGGAATTATACGAATTAGGAATGAATATTCTGGGATGAAAATTTAAGAAGATAAAAAAATGTGGGGTTAAAAAGAGAAAAGACTGGAGTTCATACTATTAATGTTTTTTACTCTACAGTGTATGAGATGCAGCTTTTTCTTAAAATATATATATCTTCTTAGCATATGCTTTTATATTTACAAAATATCAAAGTGTCCCATGCATTCTTTCATTCTTGGGTGTAACGTTTGTACATACATTATCTGTTCTTTGCAATTCAATCAAGTGACTGATCAGTTTGAGGGGGTTGCATGTTTTCCCGTTTATTCAACGAGGTCGTTCTGCCTCACACAATATCTACATCAGCAAATATCTGTACAAAAAACATGATACAATTTCACAATTCTAAGTGCCACAGCACCACTCAACCACAAAACTGAGCAAAAAAGTTGTGATGTTGACACAAAAACTACAATATCCTATTTTTTTGTTTTACTTTTGAACTTGTGTAAAAACACTTCTGATGATAAAATAGTTGCAAATAATACCCTTCATCTGCATAAAGCAAAAGGGGAGATGTTTTGCTACATTATTGTAGAGACTTTCAGCACTTCCAGACAAAAGCAGCCCTCTGTTGACAGAAGTAAAGAAGCCAGAAGGGATCGTGTGGGCCTAACCTCGGGATGAAGCCCAACAAACACCAAATCCCTGACTGTGAAGTGCTGCACCAGGGTAGTGGGTCTGCCCATCTGCTCTGGTCTTACTGTAGGGATGGAGATGTGCTTTAATCGTGTTTTCCCTTCCCTTTGGGCATGCCTTCATTCCAGGCCACGTAAACAAACAAGGCCAGAACCACGTGCACTGCCAGCACAGCGACGATGGCGGCGTAGAAGTAGCTATCAGAGCTTGACATCTTCATTGAGCCTGGGAACAGAACGTGGAGATGATGAACTATGGAGAATGTGTGCAACCAGATCATACAGTAAACCCCGGAGGAGGCACAGTGGGAGTTGAATCATGCCAGCGGCATCTTTTATGTCACTGAACTCAGAATACAACATCGTCATTGTTGGGGTTCGGCATCTCTTGCTTTAGCAGCTTATAACTGAGCTATATTATAACCACACGCATGTAGAGTGGTGTGAAAAAGGGTTTGCACCCTTCCTGGTTTCTTATTTTTTGCATGTTTGTCACACATAAATGTTTGAGATCATGATTAACTGAGATTAACTGAGATCAATCAGTTAGGAAATGTTTATAAAGCCATTTGTAAATCTTTGGAACTCCAGCAAAACACAGTGAGAGCCATTAAACACAGATGGTCAAAACCTGGAACAATGGTAAACCTTCCCAGGAGTGGACCAACCAAACAAACTTACCTCAGGAGCGCAGTGATGTGTCATCCAAGAAGTCACAAAAGACCCCACAACAACATCCAAAGAACGGCCGGCCTCACTTTCCTAAGCAAAGGTCAGTGTTCACAACTCCAACATAAGAAAGTCACTGGGCAAAAACGGCCTGCATGGCAGAGTTCAAGACAAACAAAAAGGACATTAAGGCTCATCTAAATTTTGCCACAAAACATCTTCATAATCCACCAGACCTTTGGGAAAATACTCTGTGGTCTCACAAAGCAAAAACTGATCTTTTTGGAAGGTGCGTGTCCCTTTACATCTGGCGTACAAGTAATGCCACATTTCAGAAAAAGAACATCCTATCAACAGTAAAATATGGTGGTGGTGGTGTGGTGGCCTGGGGCTGTTTTATGCTTCAGGACACAGAAGACCTGCTGTGATAAATACAACCATGAATTCTGCTGTCTACCAAAACATCCTGAAGGAGAATCTACAGCCATCTGACCGTTGCCTCGAGCTGAAACAAATGTGGGTTCTGCAGCAGGACAAAGATCCAAACTACACCAGCATGTCCACCTCTTAATGGCAGAAAAAAAATAACATGACGACTTTGGAGTGGCTTAGTCAATGTCCTGACCTGAATCCTATTGAGATGCTGTGGCATGACCCTAAAAAGGTGGTTCATGCCCGAAAACTCTCCAATATGGCTGAATTACAGCAATTCTGCAAAGACGAGTGGGTCAAAATTCCTCCACAGCGCTGTTAGAGACTGACTGCAAGTTATATCAAACGCTTGATTTCAGCTGTTGCTGCTAAGGATGGTCCAACCAGGTATTAAGGTTCAGGGTAAAATCACTTTTTCCACACTGGACCATGTCGCTTTGGATTTGTTTCTCCCTTAATTTTTCTCACTTAGAAACTGCATTTTGTGGTTAGTTGTGATGTCATTGATTAATATTTAAATGTATTTGATGATCTGAAACTTGCAAAAAATAAGAAATCAGGAACGGGGAAAACACTTTTTCACACCACTGTGCGCAACAGCAGAATCTATATACAAGAAGTCACATAATATGTCACAAAAATGTCAGAAACCCGCTGTGAGAGTACACTAGCACATTTAAGAACGCAAATGATAAAGAACCACTGTGATGTGGAAGTGTAATATCTTTGGAATAATATGACAATAAATATGAATCATTGGCAATAGGATGTAAGTTTACCATTAAGCTATGAATTATTTTATTTATGTAAAATAAACCTGCAAATGTTGTCATAATATCATACGCTGCATGTGGAAAAGTGGTAAAAGCAGAAAAATCTGATTTTTGGCCTCCTGTATTTGTGTGTTCTGAAGCACAACTCATAACATTAAACATACACCTAAAGTGCAATGATGACCGTAGAATAAAATGTACATTTTCCTTGTGGCTATTATCTGTGATGTTATGTATTTTTTCAATAAAATATTACAGTTATTATAAAATACCATTATTCAATCATGTTACGGTAACATTATGAGAGAAAGGTGTATTTCTTAAATCAATTATTTTCTTTAAGAAGTTCAGTGCTTAAATGTATTGGGCTCCCACCCAATGGAAGTTTTACACAAGCCGTGTGCAAAGTGCGCCTTGTGGCTGTTTTTTATTGTCTCGAAACACATTATCAAAATAAAATTTAACAAAAAAACAAACAAAAACAAAATGGAAAAATCTGCAGTTAAATTCAAAATATAAAGAAAAAAAGTTGTAATCTAACCAAAAAAGTCATAATTTTACGAGAACATCGTAATATTGAGAAAAAAAAGAACATCATTTTACAGCCTAAAGTTGAAATATCAAATAAGAAATTGTAATTTGATTGCAGAAAAAGTACAGAAAACCAAAATTCAAAATATCATTAGAATAGAGTCATGATTATGAGAATAAAATTTACAAGAAGAAAGTTGAAACAGCTGCAAAAAGAACTATGCTTTTACACGCCTAAAGAGGAAATACAGTATTAAGAGGGAAAAAAGTCAAAACAATGTACAGTGTGTAATTATACAAGAATTATTATTTAGTATTATTATTATACATTAATAATATAGTATTCTTCTTATTAAGAATTATTACAAAATATTGTAATATTTAATGTATATAATAAAAATATTATTACAAAATGTTATTTTAGTAGCGTTAAGTTAAAATATTAAAGAGGAAATACTAAATATTAAAAGTCACAATGTTAAGAGACACAAACATTACTAAATAAAGGTAACATTTTGTGAAAACTTGGTTTGAATAAAGTCAAAATATAAAGCGAATACAAGTCATAATATTACTCTTTCAGATTATTTCTTGCAGTAAAACTGGTAATGCACATTACTGTTTATTAATAAATTACAGAGAGTAGATATACTTAAAAATAAAAATAAATAAAACTATATAGTTTAGTTATATGCTGTCATACGAAATAGAGGCTTTTGGTCATAATGTGTGCAAAGGGATCAAATTTGTGATGTGCTTACAATAATAACAAACAACATTTATTGCTCGCCTTACAAGTTTTGGTAAGATTTGTAAAACGGGTACATTTTCTTTAGTTTCAGTACAAATACATGTGTTATCATAATATTTGCACTTCCTGGTGTGGATCGTTCGAATAGCCGGTTTGGTGTTTTTTTAACACTAATATTCATTTAATCGAAAAATTTGCAGAGCCAAGTACATGCTACTTGATTTGCATGCTTGGATAGTCTAGTTACTTACAACCGATAATGTGATTCCTTACCTTCAAAGATGTAAGCCTTTGAAGCGAAGTACAAACCAATCGGTAGCGTGACCATTAAGATGGTGAAGAACAAAAGTGTCTTCAGGGCTGAAACCAATGAGCCTTCATTCCTACAAGCAACACACACATACACACAGATATACATATATATATATACATATATATATATATGTACATATATAAAGTCAACTACAATTGTATTTGGGTGCAACGCCTTGCCCACTACTGAGCTGACTATTCTACCTGTAGAATTGTGTTATTTCAAATATCGTCTTTTCCTAAGTATGGAGGACACCAGGAACGCTAAAAACAGAAATGCTGTTCCATTAGCTAAGCTAGCTAACTAGCAAATGGTGAACGAAGGAAGGAAGGAAATGTTCATTTTCTTACGTTCTGAAATTAGGTGGAGGTCCGCCTGTGATGTCTAATGGTGTCCTGACAGATGCGTCCATGGTTGTTTGGATAGAGGACAAGAAAATGATGAAAGAAAAGTGCTAATACGCCGCGAATATCAACACGAACGGCTCTTCCTGGTGTTGTGTTGTCGCTTCCGGATTAAGTCACGAGACCCGGACGTCACATGACGAGGGAAGACGTTGGCATCCCGAGACTTTTCAGCCTAATAAAAAAGAAGGAAAATTAGTTGTTGAGTCCCAATTTTTTTTTGTGACGTAAAACTCCAATTTTAACGTATTTTTTAATTAATGACAATAGACAAACCCTCCCAATACAATATTTATACCCTCTGATATAAAGCAGTGCAGAAGTACACAATGCTGTGTAACTTTTCATTGTATTAAAAAAAAGTTCAAAAAAACTGCAATGCAGGAAATCAATGAGTGTCCGGGCAAAAGTATATTTTTCCGCTATTATAAATCATGTGTTTGCCTGGTAATCATGAGAACAATATAATATCTAAAATTGATTTTATTAAGAAAAAAAGGACACAGGGATGCAATGAAGAGAATAAGATAAATGTTAAAAGTTCTATAAGCCTTTTTTTTTAACCTCAGAAAACAGAAATAATTTATTTATTCATTTATTATGTAATTAAATTCAATAAAGCATGTCAATGAATTTATAGACCAAAGGAAACAATGTGGATTACTCATGTGAGCATTTTTGCGCTTCTTATTGTCAAACAACACTCTCTGCCTTTTGTTTGAAACATTCTAAAAATATAATTTAACAAGAAAACCTACTAAAACAAACAAAAAACAATAGCAAAAATAAAATAAAAAACAGTAGTAACGATACAAGAATAAAATCAAAATATTAAGAGAAAAAAGTGTAATCTACTGAGAAAAAGATGGAATTTTAGTAGCATAAAATTGAAATATTAATGAAAAAAGAGATTTGTATTAGTTGAAGTATTAATAAGAAAGAAAAAAACAACAACAACAAATAAAGTTGTCAATTTTTGGAAATGAAAAAGTCGGAATGTTACCAATAAAGATAAAATATAATGTAAATAATAATTAAGTCATCTTCTTCTTTTCCTTTCGGCTTATCCCTTCAGGGGTCGCCACAGCGAATCAATTGCCTCCATCTAACTCTGTCTTCTGTATCCTCTTCTCTTGCTCCAACTACCTTCATGTCCTCTTTCACTACATCCATAAACCTCCTCTTTGGTCTTCCTCTGGGCCTCCTGCCTGGCAATTCAAAACTCAGCATCCTTCTACCAATATATTCACTATCTCTCCTCTGGACATGTCCGAACCATCTCAGTCTGGCCTCTCTGAGTTTATTTCCAAAACCTCTAACATGTGCTGTCCCTCTGGTGTGCTCATTCCTGATCCTGTCCATCCTGGTCACACCCAAAAATAACCTCAGCATCTTCATCTCTGCTACCTCCAGCTCTGCCTCGTGTCTTTTTCTCAGCGGCACTGTCTCTAAACCAAACAACATCAGTGGTCTCACCACAGTTTTGTACACCTTTCCTTTCGTTTTAGCTGAAACTCTTCTATCACACATCACACCCGACACTTTTCTCCACCCATTCCAGCCTGCATGCACACACTTTTTCACCTCTTTTCCACACTCTCCATTGCTCTGGACTGTTGACCTTAAGTACTTAAAATCCTCCACCTTCTTTATCTCTTCTCCCTGTAACCTCACTCTTCCACTTGAGTCCCTCTCATTTACACACATGTACTCCGTCTTGCTGCGGCTGACCTTCATTCCTCTCCTTTCCAGGGCAACCCTCCACCCCTCAAGCTTCTCCTTCACCTGTTCCCTGCTCTCACTACATATCACAATGTAATCTGCAAACATCATAGTCCATGGAGATTCCTGTCTAACCTCGTCCGTCAGCCTGTCCATCACCATAGCAAACAAGAAGGGGCTCAGAGCTGATCCCTGATGGAGTCCCACCTTCACTGAAAACTCCTCTGTCACACCTGCAGCACACCTCACTACTGTCTTACAGTCCTCGTACATGTCCTGCAACGCTCTAACATACTTCTCTGCCACTCCAGACTTCCTCATACAATACCACAGTTCCGCTCTGGGCACCCTGTCATAAGCTTTCTCCAGATCTACAAAAACACAA
>QODF01000001.1:2933372-3047774 GCA_024372805.1 Oostethus manadensis
GAGAGGCGGGGTACACCCTGGACTGGTCGCCAGTCAATCGCAGGGCACATATAGACAAACAAACATTCACACTCACATTCATACCGATGGACAATTTAGAGTCGCCAATTAAGCTAACATGCATGTTTTTGGAATGTGGGAGGAAACCGGAGTACCCGGAGAAAACCCACGCACGCACGGGGAGAACATGCAAACTCCAACCAAATTAATCTGTCATTTATTCATTCATTCGTTTTCTACACCGCTTATTCTCATTATTCTCACGGGTAGGCTGGAGCCCATCCCAGCTGACTGTGGGCGAGAGGCGGAGTACAGCCTGAACTGGTCGCCAGTCAATCACAGGGCACATATAGACAAACAAACATGATTTTGGGAAAAATAGTTTGGGAAAAGGTTATAATATTATGGAAATAAAAATGTTTCAGAGAAAACATTTGATAAAGATTATTTAGGAAAAAACCTAAAATATCTGGGAAAATAAACAGCACAAATTGTAAAAAAGAGCAATAAAGTTCAAACTAAAAATAGTTGTATTTATTTAGTAAGTATTTGTAATATATACAGTGAGAGTTAATTTAACCATAGTCAAATTCTTTGATGGTTTAAGCACACTTGGCAATTACGCTGATTCTGATTCTTTAGTGGAAAAACAGATTGGATCTTGCACCAAGCTCTCAGACAGGAGCTGTCCTATCTAGTATGACTGGTGTGTTTCCCACCAAGTTTTTGATGCTGCTCGAATAAAGAGGAGATCATTGTGTAATAAGAAAAAGATCCAAAGAGGTGGAAAGTCTTGAGATGTGGAAAACGCCAGTGTGGTAATAACTCCCCCTTCTGAAGAGGCATTGTAATCAGTATAATAGGTGTTATTGTAAAACACCAATATACATACAATGCATTCATTCAGGGCCCATTTTGGCTGGAGGTGCATAGGGTATCATCTGACTATGGCTGTTTTTATGTTATACAACTGACGGGTTAGCGTGTCTGCCTCACAATCAATAGATGCTTGAATTGGTTTTGACACCTACAGTAATTTTTCCCACATGGCAAAAACATGCATGTTACGTTAACTGGCGCCTCAAAATTGTTGTAAGGTATAAATGTCAATGTAAATTTGAATATATACAATGTATCGCCCTGTGATTGACTGGCAATCAGCAGCATAGAAAACTGTACATTTATTTTCTTACGTTTAATACACCATTTCCCTAGTAATGACAGTTTTATTTATGTGCTGGTTGCGAGGAAAATGGAAAAAATGTTTTCTCATTTTTTGTTGTAATTATGATATAATGCATACATAATGTATGTGCTGGTGTGTTTATTTCTAAATTATACTGCTATATATTTAGGGTTGTGTCAGCTGACTGTGATGAAGTGTACACTGCTGGAGGACTTCATTAGTGCCCTTTATTTCTAACAAGTTGATAAATTGCCCACAATCTCATCAGAGATGATTTTAGAGTGGAGGTTATTGCAAATTATTTTTGGTTATATTAAAGGCTGAGATGTCTCTGGAAACACTTCTATTTGAGGATCAAAAGTCACCCTCAGCACCTTGAATGTGACAATCAGATAATGGCAACACCCAATCACACTTTCTTTGTTTATAATACATTTAAAAATATATTATTTAATACCTCACAATTAGCTGCACGGTGGCTGAGTGGGTAGGGCTCACAGTCAGGAGGTTTGGGGTTCAAATCTCCGTTGGACATCTCTGTGTGGAGTTTGCATGATCTCCCCGTGCGACCGTGGGTTTTCTCCGGGTACCCCGGTTTCCTCCCACATTCCAAAAACATGCATGTTAGGTTAACTGGCGACTCTAAATTGTCCATTGGTGTGAATGTGAGTGTGAATGTTTGTATGTCTGCCCTGTGATTGACTGGTGATCAGTCCAGGGTGTACCCCGCCTCCCGCCCAAAGTCAGCTGGGGTAGGATATAGAATATCCGCATATCCACGAATATCCAGAATATCCGCAACCCCAATGAGGATAAGCGCAATAGCAAAAGGATGGATATTATTTAATATAATTAACAATAAGTAATAAAATAATGCTTACAAATATATAACAATATATAATATAATATAATATATTCATATTATATACATATTTTATATAATATAATATATAATTTTACATAATATTATTAAATTATTATATAATTTAAAAATGTATTTTGTCTATAAAATGTCTATTTTTTATTAATTTATGATTTACCTATTTATAGTATTTTACCCGTCCTTGCAACTCTTCCTCAGATCCTGCTGATGGTGATGTGGATTACATAAAGAGGACTCAACATTTGTAAATGGCCAGATTCCACACTTTGTTTCTCCTTAATACCGTAGTATTTGGACTATAAGCTGCTACTTTTTTCCTACATTTTGAACCGGCTCATGACACGATGTGGCTAAAATATTGATTTTTTTTTTTTCACGACGGTGTATTAGGGCCACATTAAAAAAAAGTAAGATTGTGAGTTTAAAAGGCGTAATATTATGAGATTTAAAATTGTAAATTTACGAGATTAAAATTTTTTAATCTAGTAAAAAACATGACAAGATTTAATTCAAAACAGAAGAGCAAAACAGAGCAGTTGGGCACAAAACAGGTTAGCTTGGGTTAGCATCGTGATTATCATCATCTCACCATTACCCTCACGAACTCCGCCCCCTCCACATAAAGCTAGCTTTTTATAGCGGTCTCAGGCAATGCCTATTAAATGACGTTACGACTTTTATTCCCGTAAAGTTACCTTTTTTACTCTCGTAATACGATCTTTTCTCGTAAATATACAACATTATTGTCGGCAATTTACGACTTAATTCTCGAAATATTGATGATTTTAATGCTTCATATAACAGGCATTGCCCGAGACAGTAATAAACACTGGGGGCTTGTGTGACTCTTGACCTGGGTCAAAGGTTAAATTACAACTTTAAATCTCATAAATTTATGACTTTTACTTTAACTTGTTTAAATGTGCAACAAAAACTTGTTCGAACGTAATGCTTAAAACACGATCGTTCCCCATACTGCACTGGGGTTTGGCCATGCGTAAATGCCTCCAGAGTGTAAAAGAAGATGACGCTAGTTTTTGACGCGCTCGAAGAAAAACACAGCACGAACGTAAAATATGTTTTACTTTTCACAACCTCATCATGGAGATGAAAAGCGACATTGAGAACGACAGAGAGATTGAAATTGTGTGTGACGGAGATGTTCTGATGCTCTTCAACTCTTCAAAGATACTGACAAAGACGACTTCAGTGATTTCAGTAAACAGGAAGAGGAAGAATAAAAACGATGACTTTTCTGTTTTGTTTGAGTCGTTTTACTGCCGTGTTACGGCCACTGTTTGAAAACAATGTATGTAAACAAACATTCTTCTTTTCCTTTCTGCTTATCCATCCATCCAACCATTTTCTATACCGCTTATTCTCATTAGGGTCGCGGGTATGTTGGAGCCTATCCCAGCTGACCCTTCTCTGTAAATACTCTACCTAATTTCACAACGTACCAGTATATGTCCGCGGCATATAGTCCGGAGCGCTAATATATGTAAAAAAACAACATTTTCTAAAACAAATAGTGCTGTAGTCTGAAAAATACAGTAAGTGCTTTTATTACTCCTTCATATGAAATATAATGATAAGTCTTGTGTTCCTAATTTGCTGGAACATGGGAACTTCACCACTGTGAGATTAATGAAGGATTATTATGTCTGATCTACAGCAATGCATATATGCTCCAATTCCTGCATCCCTTACAAGGGACAAAGACAGGCTCATAACCCAAATAAGGGAAAGCTCAGATTTTTTGACATGAAGTTGTATGACATCACCATCATTAGTGTAGTACAGCAAATGTGACTTACCCGCCAATTTGTTCCATGAGTCCTGTTCTGGTCAGATTTTGGTGATGAACAACGTATATCCGGTTAGTTGTGAAGGGCTACATAAGTAAAATAATAATATGCATTCAAAAGAGTAAAACATTTGCATGAAAAAAAATGCCTCCTAAAAAAACCAGACCTCTCAAATCCCTCGGCTTTACTTTTCTCTTCCGTTTTTGAGCTGTCCGTTGTCCACTGTTGTGTATGTGATGGCTGATGTCTGCTCACAACCGCGTCACAGCCATAATATAATCGATAGCGTGCGTTAGGAAGGTGAATGTTCACTGCTTGTGTTCTCTGCTTCTTAATTCAACGATCGGCGTGTATTGTGGGTCTCTCCTTAAACACAAACAGCGGCAATAGAGTAGTATTCTATACTAGTCTTTAGGTGTCAATAAATATACATTGACAATAGCCACTGCAGGAAGTACGCCAATGCTAAAGTGTGAATCTAACTTATATTATTTATGTCTGAAATGGCTTATTTAATGGGTAAGGTGAATTTAGGGGTGTTATTATGTAAGAGGTTTCACCATACAATTGTTTTGCATAGTTTGGTCTCCTCATGCAGTAGAGCCCATTCAAGTTTGCATAAACGTTTCCGCTGGAATTCATTTCTCTCATTGAATGGAAAATGAATAAACAAGATGAGCCTCGGTGATCCTACAAGCTAAGTGCTTTGTGAACCCAACATTCTTCTATATTTCAACAGCAACCACTATTTCTTCTTGTATTGACTGCATCATTTTTATGGTGCATACATACATTTAGATTTAGTGGTGGTACACTGACTGTGTTTTTGGTTGTGTTCCCTGGTGGTGTGTGTCAAGGAGCAGCACTTTCTGCTCCAGTTCTCTTCGGCCTCACTGTTCCGGTGCTCTGCAGGTCCCCAAAACACATTGAAGATAGAAAGGGCAGACAAAAGACAGAGGTCACATGCACAAAAAGCAGTCCGTGGATGCTGGCTGGACCATCATTTTGCTTTCTTAAGAGCTTTCAGGCCAACATGTTGCCAACTCTGCAAATGCCAAAAACTGTCAGGGTGAATCAAATTGTCCCCAGAATTGCTGCAAGATGAAACACCATGGGTTATTTTATAGCTGGCTTCTGGCTGTACTATAGTAGATATTCCACACTATGGCGGCACGTGGTGCATCTCAACTGATTACTTTCTTATTTGTTGGTAACATTTTGAATACAGTGGAATCTCCAAAGCCCAAAACAGTATATTACACGATAATGGTTGACTTCTTCGTCGTTCTATTTAATCAACACACCAGGTTCCTTTGGAATAATTGTGTATTGGTGTGGAAAGCAACGGAGAAAGGTTTACCATGTTAAAAATTAGCGCTGCTGTTGGTGTGCTAAGGTCAGCAAAAAAGTTTAGTACAAATAATGTCAGACTGTTGGGACGTTGCCTTATTTAGAAGACGTTTTTTGCACAATATCACCTTAAGCACTTGTTATTAATTTAACACCGGAATGAGGCACCAATAACCAGCACTACCATTTACAACAGCACCGGTGCCATTATGATTGGTACTGAATCCCTAATAATAGTACCCAAATAAAACTAAAAGAAAGTAAAAGTAGACATGTAGGGGTATTGGAAAGTAGTGATGTGTGGCTCGATACTGAAATATTGACAGTTACGATACTAAGCTTTAAAACCAGTTCTCACATCAAAATATCAATAGTTTTGATACTTCAGTCATTGGACATATTATGTTTGTCTAAAACATTTGTTTGTTGAAACGGAGCCATGCGTGAATTGTGAATAATGTTGTCATTCTTATGTTTGTTCTTAATAATTATCCATTTAATTTAATGGTTTTATTATTTTACTTATTTTCTTTATTGTTCACATGTTTTATATAATTTTTTTATCCGTTTTTTCTGTGTGCTGAATATTAACTTGACTAAATTGTAAATCACCCAGCTATCTCAATTTACTTCCGGTGATAAAATACATTACATTATCATTTATTAAAATCATTTATTACAATTAATAATTCATTTAAATGAATGTATTAAATTAATTAATTGAAAACATAATTACATTAATTAATTAAATGTATTGTATTCTCTATGATACTATATACAACTTTTGAATTTACCAGACGCTTGAGCTGAATTTACACAAAGTATGGCTCTTGGTTCAGTATTACTGATACCAGCCTGAACTTTACTCAGTATTCCATCGCAAGCAAAATCAGTGGTTATCGCACATCACGACAGGAAAGTATTTACAGAGCGATACTGTCACCTTGTATATGTACACTATATAAGCATTTGACACTCAACATTAAATGCAACAAATATACTGTTGTTCTAAGTTTCTCACGGTTAACTGGTTACAGAATGTGTAATATGAAATATTTGTGTAGTTAGGGCATAGAAAACCTGTTTACGACCTTTCTAATATGTTTTTTTTTAACATTCTTAGAGCCCTCTAGACTAACACCCCTTTAGTCACCTTTACACGTGTATCATACACGCAGTCTAGTATAACATTTATTTGTACGCGCAATAGATATTCAGCAAATATGGCACTGCAAGATTAATTTGTGGCTCTATGGTTATCATCTTGTTTGTTCTTTGTCATCACATTTGTCTTTGACACAAGTCAATGAAAAAGAAAAAAAAAACAACACTGAGCTGAAGACGCATGAGCTTTGCTGACATATGAGGGCTTAAACTTCAAGTAGTGTTTTTTTTGTCCAGGAAATATTGCAAACTAAATTGTTCTATTTTTGAGGCACGATGGAAGTCATCCACTGTCAAAGCTCTGGGCAATCGTTCAATCTCCCGTGAATGTACAAAACAAACATTGTTCCTGAAAATGACAACTTCAGTTATTACTGCCAATAAACATTGCATCCCCTCCAACTACTGGGTTCATATTATCTTTGAAAACATTTGCAAAAGTAAAAAGCAATTAGATGGTTTATTGCGCTGAGCTTTGGGAAAAGCAGCCACAACAGTCGCAAGATACACACGATCACCCCCGTTATGGTGGGATTAGGAATTTTAATAAAAACAACCACGTCAAAAATAGGATCTTAAAAGAGGTCAGATTCTCAATGGAATTAGAGCATAAAGCTTTGGAAGTTCAGCCATGGTTCGCCCTCCTCTGTGGCTTTTTCACCTCTGACCTTATTTCTGTGTGGAAACCCCAGCTATGTCCTTTCTGCAATCCTGCAGTCAAATGAGGAGCGGCATGCTACACCTGTTGTTTGGATCAACGGCATCTTTAGCGACTTAGAATAAAATCATGTATAAATAGATTGGCAGCTGCGTATACACCGTCCAATTAAGGCATGTTTATGGTGAAAGGTCGTCGGGAAGTCCATATTTAAACTTAAGTCCTTTGGAAGAGTGTTCTTGCTCCAGTATAGAGCCATAGAGAGGAACCTCGATTAGTAACATTAAACTAATCCAGAGAGTTCGACTCAAACCAAAATGTATGCTAACCAAAGAAATAATACCAATCCAATTCATCTGTTGCGGATACCCAACAGTTTGATGATTGACTTGGTGTTTGTGTTATCAGACTCGCAGCCACATGTTTTGGAAACATGGGTAAAGAGAAGCTGGTGGTGGTGAGTTGGCATCGGCGGTGGGGGACAATGCCAGTCAGACCTGGCAGGCCCAAATACTGTACATTGTGAAGGTCTGGTAGAGTCCCCTGTGAGAAAAAGTTTCAACTCTCAGCTCTGGCAGAGCTTCGACCATGTTTTGAGGGAGGCAGTGGACATTGAGTCTGAGTGGGCCATGTCTACATTGTCGAGGCGGTTGATCGAACCTGTAGCTATAAGGTAGTCAGTGCCTGTCGTGGTGGTAATCCCAGAACCTTTCGGTGGACACCAGGGGTGAGGGATGCTGTCTATGGCTCTGGCGGTCGCTGAGGAAAAAACTTGGACATGGAAGGAGTTTGTAGAAGAGATTCAAAGAGATTCTGGACCAACAAACACCATGTATTGTGGGGATGGTGCGCTACTGACTTTGACTCGAGATTTTGTAATCGGGGGAAGGAATACTTCCAAGACCTCCTCAATCCCACTCACACGTCTACCAGTGAGGAAGAGGTCTCTGGGGACTCTGCGGTGGGCTCTCCTATCTCTGGGGCTGAGGTTGTCGAGGTGGTCAAAAAGCTCCTCGTTGGCAGGGCCCCGTGGGTGGATGAGATCCGCCTGGAGTTTCTCAAGGAGATGCTGTGGTCTTGTCTTGGTTGACAGGACTCTGCAGGATTGCATGGACATTGCGGGTTGTGTCTTCCCTGGAGAGGGTAATCGAATCTTGTATTCAGGAGGAGCAGTGTGGTTTTTGTCCTGGTTGTGGAACTGTGGACCAACCCTTTTGGCAGGGTTCTAGAAAGTACATGAAAGTCTACATGTGTTCGTGGACTTGGAGGGGGCATTCAACCTTTTTCCTCAAGCAATTCTGTGGGGAGTACTTTGGGGCACCGAACCACAACATTCAGGCGGTTTGTTCTCTGTATCACTGGTGTCAGAGTTTAGTTCGCATTGCCAGTGCCAGCAAGCCGGACTTGTTTTTTGGGGGGTTCTAGGGAGAATATCTGTGCATGGGGGAACATCAGACCGGACCGTTATACAAAGCAGAACAAATTTCCATTCGCATTAAACAATAAAAAACTGGGGGATTTTGAAATGTAAATTATGTGTTTAATAAAATAATGCCCCGCATTTACAAAATTGATATCCCCTTACATAAAATTTTATGTAGTTATAATTGTACTTGTGTATCGAACTGTTTTCCACAGAGATACATTTACTTATTGTAAATAAAAACCTAATTATATGTGTGATTAAACGCGCTTAATTTTACAATTAACTATAGACAAATGCAATTGATCACTATTAAATATTTTAATTGTTTGACATCCCTAATATAAATACATCTAAAAGATGAATGAAAGGAATAAATGAGCATTTAACAGCACTTTTACCTTGATTATGATGACAAACACAACACCACCTTTTCTACGAGTTATATCTTGACTTTAATAGTGTTTGCGTGTCAACCTGGACACGTACACTTTGCCGTAAACTCTTGAAGTAAACAGAAAAACACGCTAACCGGGGCGTACACTAACCGAGGTTACCCTGTAATGCCTCAACACCTCAGAAAGACACATGCCTTCCTTGTGGCTCTTTTGTGGCTCGCGTGCAAATCGTGGATGGACACCTAAGGCAGAGTTGTTATTTTTATGTTTTACAGTGGTTCTTCTTTTTAATCCTGTTTGACAGTTAAAGGTGAAATCACACACTATTTTTCAAGAAGAAAGATGCAAGAAATTTTGCTTAAAAGTGCATTTGTGCGTCTGTAGCTTTAATGCATTGTAGAAGAGCTGTGTTTGTGTACGTCTCTGACAGAATGTGTTTCCAGTTGTGGTGATTGCTCTGTGACTGCAAGGCAAGCCCAGCTTCCCCTAAAATGTCCAAAAAAGTGGTAAAATGTGTAGCGCTGTGTGTACATTTCACATTTACACGGTCGGAAGCTGAGTGTCTACTGACTTGGATTGGGAAGCGTAGGGAGCGCAAAACTGGATGGTCATTGAATAAATACAGTGCTTTGTCACGCCCATTGGATGATCAGCACCTCTGGCGTTTATGGGGAGTGGGCTGGCCTTCCGCATGTTGATTGGATGATCTGTCTGAGACGGAATCCCTTTTTGATTGACAGTAAAATGACCAAATCTGCAATCTTGAAGTATAAACCTCCACCAGAGCATTTTTAAAGTTTTTCATTCCATTCTTCCGAACCGATCCGGAGACTTTACCGATCCTAGGCACTTTGCTAAAAACAACTAGGAAAAGAGGGGAAAAATTTGCATACAAATAAATAAACACATTCATGAGCTTCCCCAACAGCCGCTGGTTTCCAAGAAGCGCTAATGTGCACTTTATTCACATTATTTTTACGCATATCCTGTAATTCTGCTGTTGAATAATAAAATACAGCATATACATACTGTCTAATAATTCAAATGTCATTTGTCACCAGCGTTGCGTAAGACAAAATGCCATCATGTAAAACCTCTAATATCAACAGCAATGGGAAAACTGCCAGGTTATTTCATCTAAAATCCCCACAAGTTTATATGTGCCCATCTAAAAATAATTCACACATGTGAAGCAAATTCATCTTCATCATCCATATTTCTTTCTCTCATCTGCCTCAGTGGACCCGTGACACTGAAAACCTCCTGGTATGATTGTGACCCAAAGCCCGTCGGGACATGTAGGAACACATTATATGCATGAGAACACATGGAGCGCTAAATCCAATGCACAAAACCATTAGGAGACATAGGAGAGTTGCAGTAGCAGAGATACTCACGGGTGTAAAATGCAACGGTGTGTGAGAGCTGTAGAAATTCCTGCATGTGTGCAAAGAGATTTTCTCGTGAGCACTCGCTGTCATTACGGAAACAGCTTTTACACAAACTGTATGTGGAATGAATGGGGCTTGAACCAAGCACTGTACAGTATATATACTTTATCCAACGTGGTCTTCAAATGGACTGG
This sequence comes from Oostethus manadensis, assembly GCA_024372805.1. Classification (NCBI taxonomy): domain Eukaryota; kingdom Metazoa; phylum Chordata; class Actinopteri; order Syngnathiformes; family Syngnathidae; genus Oostethus; species Oostethus manadensis. The sequence goes on from QODF01000001.1 coordinate 2,943,828, forward strand.
ATTACATTGTTGCATGTCTGTTGTGGCAACAGAAGGAAGCAAATAACAATTGAAACAGGCGACCAGTCCACGGTGTACTCCGCCTCTCGCTGAAAGTCAGCCGGGATAGGCTCCAGCATACCCCTGACATCCTGGTGAGGATTAAGCTTCATAGAAAATGAATGAACGAGTGAACACTTAAAAGAGCTTAGAAAACGTTTTGCAAGGCGAGATCATATGGCCAAAGGTGGATGATGGCTTCTGGCAAAAATGTGTGGTTAGATGTCTGTCAGGGTGTGCTTTGGATGTTAAATGTAATTTATTTGCCAAGAAACATTTTATTGGTCTTTTAAAGAACGCAATTTCCCACATGCCAAAGTTGTTTATTGATGTTTCTTTTGTTAATCGAGGCAGACAGAAGATAACACTTTAATTTGGCCTTTTGTATTTGTTTAATCAAGTAATTCCATCCATCCATCCATTTTCTTCCACTTATCCAAGGTCGGGTCGCGGGAGCAGCAGCCTAAACAGGGAAGCCACTTTGTCCAGCTCCTCGGCTCCTTGGTCACTACCCAAAGCTCATGACCATAACGCAATAGACCTCGATGATGTTAAACAACAATGGACTACGTTTACCTTCTCCCAGACACGGGTCACCGCGGTCCCCCTCTGGAGCCAGGCGTGCAGGTGGGGTATGATGGCGAGCGTCTGGTGGCCGGGCCTGCACCCATGGGGGCCCAGTCAGGCACAACCCGTAAAGGTAACGTGGGTCCTTTGGCCCCTCCCATGAGCTCACCACTCATGGCAGGGGCCAAAAAGGTCAGGTGCACAGCGAGCTGGGGGGCAACCTTGGCCATCTGATGCTCAGATTCATAAGATAGTATTTCAAGTAATTATTTGTAAAAATAAAATACAAAAAATGCAAATTATGTAATAGTCTGTAACAAGTTGCTTGCTTTTGTATTATATGAAGATCTTCAAATGTAACACCAGAATTCATTGCATTAATGACAAGAAAGTCGCAAGCTCAATAATCACTCATTTATTGCAGTTAATTGGTTCCAGACCGAACATCATTGTCTGTGACTCGCAGAAACAAAGAGAAGTGATATTAGTCACCTTGAGACGCTCTCTAAAACCAAATCATCAGGTTATAAATCCAGGGGTAATAATAGGACTCAGATCTGAATTCTAACAGCCACAATAAATCAATAACATCAGCAGCTTTTTACCGCCTAAAAAACATTGCCAAAATCAAGGAAATTGTGTCTAAGACAGATTTAGAGAGACTAATCCATGCCTATGTCTCCAGCAGGCTAGACTACAGTAACGGCCTTCTCACTGCATTCTCTAAGCAAGCTGTAAAACAACTGCAGTACATCCAGAATGCTGCTGCTCAAGTCCTGACTAGACCCGGAGTCAGGACTAAAGATGGTGAGGCTGCGTTTTAGTTTCATGCTGCCAAAATCTGAAAGGGTCTTCCTTTTGTGACAGTCCTCAACTTTGGCAATGTTCAATCTAACTCTTCTATTCAACTGCACATATATCTTTAAAACACACTTATTTTAATACTTGAATGAATTTATTTGACTAATTAGCATTGTAATTGTGACAAAAAAATTAAACGCTAGCACAGTGATCTCTCTTTTAATACGATGAATTGGTTCCAGACCAGACAGTGAGAAGTGAATATCTGCACAATAGGATTCCTTATTATAAGTAGAATATTTTCATAATTATAGCATAGAAAACCAACTTACAACCTTTTAAATACAGTGTTTAGCATTACAGACATGAACTAAAATCCGTATAGTCACTTTTACACTCGTATTACCCAAAGAAATAGACATAGAATAGACATAATAGATAGACCTAATAGAATGAAATAGACATAATACCATTTAGACATAATATAGACTCACGATATAGACACTATAGACATAATACAGACTCATACATGACATTGGGACAGCTCCTTAGTGTCGTTCTTTTTTTTTTTTATTTCCAGTTCTGCACAGTACTTCCTGCGGTGGCTATTGTCTCATAAATGTAACATTACTGACACGAAAGACTGTGGCTCCCAGTAACCTGAAGGTGTCCACATTAGACTTTGTGCTGTTCAAGATTGTGAGGGGGAAGTGCAGGGGCGGTTTCCTCTGAAGTCTGCTGTCATGTCCAAAGAATGTGTGTGTAGAGATAAAATTAAGACCATGGAGCTGAAAACGCAGTATAGTCAATACTAACTAATAAAAAAATTCATGATGGAGCCAGTTTTACTCAAGAACAGATTATTTCTATATCCATAGTTAAGCGTGGAAAAAATTATTTTAAAAAGCATTCGACAGTCGTGGAATGTTTTCTTCAACATTTAAGCTTCCACTGTACATCAAAGAGGTGAGTGGAATGAATGAATGAACAGGTAGATCGCTGAGAGCGGTATAGGGTCATGGGGGTGACTCCCTCCATTACTGAGTGACTTTTTGGTGCGGTGCAGCCGAGACCGTCATCCTCCCCGAAGCTCCTTTAGCCACTCATCTGTGGCTGACCTTGCACTGACATGTGAGCTGCTTCTTTTCCACATCACAGACGCTGACTTGTGAGATTGTAGGTGCAGGTTTGTGCCGTTATGCTGCTCTGCCACTTGACAGCGTCTGCACCCAAACACACTTTGAGTCACGTCAAAATCATCTCATCTTTTCATCCACAAATACCCACTTTTTGATTTCAGTCACTCATCATACAGCTTATCTGAGCTAAACCCGAGGAAAACAGAAAATGGTTCTGATGTTAAAGCATACTGAGAATACTGATACAGTTGGCTATTGCCTGTTTTGATGCACATTGGAATAACAATGTGTGTAGAGGTATCTATTTTTGTTGTTCTCCATGGAACCGTCATCAGAAAATCATAGTATATGCTGAAATTCATCTTTACCCTCAATTAACCGCAGCTCCCCATTTCCAGCACCACTTATGCAGCTTCAAACCAAGACAGAATTATCTCGGAATCTAATGGTTGACCAGTGTGTTTAGTCATTTTCAGTGGATACTAAATCTATACTGCTACACAAGTTGCACACTGACTACTCTAAAGTAGATCCAAGTTTTGTTTCTATGTCATTTACTATGCAGCAATAAAATGGTTGCTGATGTACTCACCTTTCTGAGATACTGCAATTAGAAAAAAAAAACTTTTTGGTGTACCAAATTTTATGTTGTAATTTGCACATCATAAAATCCGGCGTCAGTGTTTACTAATGTTTGTTATTTAAGACCCTGTATTAATACGCTGTATTGTATTAATACGCAATTGAATCATGCAAAATAAAGACAGACTGCAACAGTTACCACATTTTTACTATTACTGTTCTAAAAAAGGGGGGAAATTTTCCAATTTTCTTCCAAACAAAAATAAAAAAATCAAAGATCAAGTTAGAATTGGCACTTGCTGCACTCTTCAATGTTACTTTTTGTTTTGTGGAATGATTTTATGGCATTTTATCTAATGATTTTAGAATGATTTGATGTGTTATGGAATCAGTCCAGTATGCTAAAGAATAGATGCACCATTTCCTTATTTTTGCAAGCCTGTTTAGAATTCACTGTATGTGATAAGAGATTGACTTGACTTACAATGGTAACGTTTAATTACAATATCATCCTGCAAAAACTTATGAGGATTTTCCTTTTTTTTTTGCACTTACTGTATGGTTGCTTACCCCAACTCAAAGTTGGTACTGTTTCATACATTCTACATCAAGGACGCAGTAAAGTCAATTACACAGCAACATGATACCTACTGGAGTATTACTGTAGAAGCTGCATACTTTCTTTTAATAGTTTTTGTTTCTGTAGTCCCCCGATTGGGACTTGGCAGTACACCTCATATAATTTGTCTTAATTAATCCACTTTCACTTATATACAGTACATCAGGGGCAGCTGCTGGTCATTCAAGAAGGGGAAGCTCATTTTTCCCCAGCCTACAACCTACATCATTAATGAGTTTATAAACTGTATTTATGTGATTTTACTATATGTTCCTAGTAGACAAAGACCAAGTTGCTGGGGATCCCAGCAAGTCCCAGATCAGTTAAGAATAGAAGAACACAAAACGTGAAAAATGCTACGGTGAGATTTATACTTCAAGATTGCTGATACGCTCGTTTCACTGTCAATCAAGGAGGGATGCCGCCAAATCTTCCAATCATCATGCAGAATCGAGCGTCCGGGCCGGCCCACTGTCCCATATACTCTCAGAGACGCTGAGTGTCTAGTGGCCGAGACAAAGCCCAACATTTATGCAGCTTTGTGCAGTGGAACAACCCACTTTAAGCTTCCCAATCAAAGTCAGTAGACACTCAGCGTCCGAATTTGCTCAGCCGTGGCGCTGTGGGGATGAATGAGAAGGAAGTGGTGTCAGTTCCCTGTGATAAAAAGCAGATTCTGAACAAAAGATGAAGGTATTCTTGTGCATATTTAGCCAATGAAATGTACACACATCAGTACATTTTTCACCACTTTTTGACGTGACATTTTAAAGGAAGCTGAGCCTCCCTAGCAGTGTTAGGGGAATCGCCACCGCAATATATGTAAGAACACGAATAAAAATATTTCCATTACTGTTTTTTTTGCCAGGATTCTATTGCCTGAAACAGTATGCAGACCACGTCTTTTCACCTTGGCGGAGGTTTGCACTCTCCTGAGCGCCTTTCTACTTTATGTATTATTTGAAGACAGTAATACATCTTTGGGCTGCTCTGAGAGGGGAACCGCAGAAAAGATTGTTGGGAAGATATGCTTCAAAGCCATGCAAGCTGAGGTGGCGTGTGTTGTGATTTAGCATAATCATGCAATCACATCACTGGCTCCCTGATGCATATCATGCCCTTCTGGCTTTTAATAAACATGAATGTAGCCTTTGTGTACGCATCTGTTCTGTTCTTTCTTTTAATGTGTTTGAGGCAACACCCTGTAGAAGTCGCAATTCGCAATGCACACAGCTGTTAACAGCCTGATAAAAGATGTGTTAAAATCAAATTAGGACATTGAAGGATTTCAGTTTTTAGTTACAGGGCCTGCCTTGGCACTTTAAGCTCAAAGTCTAATGCTTCTTGTTTTTTTTTTTTTTAATGGAATTGGAACCACACAGTCCAACAGTAACAAAGGAATTCATAATGAAATCTACATTCTTTTTGGAAAAGGCAAACACTTTATATTTATACAGATGGAAAATGAAATAATACAGCGGCATTACAATCAGGCTGTCCGGACTTTCAATATTCCTGGCCGCTAAAATAAAAGTCAGGGCATAATCCTTGGGATCTGAGCTCAGCAGTGAGTGAAAAGGCTTCAGCTTGAATCTTGCATCTGAAGACGGATTGCGCTGCAGCAAGCCTCTTTTCATCACTAACGTTACATTTAAAAAAGATCAAAACGGTGCAATTGAAAACACACTTTTATTTGTTTTGGATTCCATCAGCGTGCATCTGACTGAAACGGAGTAGGCACGCATGTGATGCGGCCATTCTGGGAGGCGCTTTCAAAAGCCACAAAACAGACATATTGTGCCTCAGACTTTGGGAAATTACCCCACGCAGCTGACTGCTCTTCTAAAGCCAAATAGTTTTTGGTGAAAACATGATTTGTTTCAATGTGTTTCAAATTCTTTGTCAAAGGGAGCACAGCGGAGGCTGTGTATCATAGCGAATGATGTGCATGACGTTTCTGAAAGAAATACGGTGTGCAGCAGCAGCAGCCTCTCCAAATGTGATTACACTGCAATACAAATGCACCATTGAAGTTGTAGTGGTTCACATGAGCTCGGCGCAGGGTTAGCTGGCGACCGACCGGTCCAAGGTGCAGTGCAGTCAGCTCAGATCGGCTTCAGCTCCTGGGGTCACCCTGAACAGAATACAAACTGGCAAATGACATCAAGTTTAAAGGCACAAAATTCCTGAGCAAGGCCTTTTCCCAAGACAACATGTATGCTAGACATTCATCTCTGCTACATTGTTGTTTGTTACAGCTGCTGAAGGTTTACTCTTCAGGCCCTCAGTGGCACACCTGGATGTCTCGACCAGGAACATTCGCGGGATGCACAGAGCCAGGAGGATTGTCTTGTATTCTTTGCGAAAGTTTTGGTTAAGGAGTCCATATATGATGGCGTTGAGGCAGCTGTTGAAGTACGCCATGAAGTAGCTGGTGACAAAAAGCCAAGGGGGTATTTTCGGCCCAACTTTCTCTGGGTTGATCGCCACTGCCAGGCCTATCAAGTTCAACGGTGCCCAGCAGACAGAGAACAACACAAACACCAAAAACATAGTCAGGAAGTTCCTCACGTCGCTCGGTTTTAGTTTGGTCCTTTGCTCCGGTTTTACTCGATGTTTCACTTGGATCACCCTCACCCATATCCTCAAGTAGCAGTAAGAGACCACCAGCACCGGGATCAGAAAATGGATGATGACCACAGAGATGGTGTAGTATGAGCTAACGGTTTGGGCAAAGGTGCAGGAGTAGATGCGGGGATCATACTGCAGCGAGCCAACAAAAAAATTGGGTATGGTGGCGATCGCCGTAAAGACCCAAGTGAGGCCCAGGTAGCAGCAGGTGTTCCTAAGGCTGAACAAGCGGTCATATTGCAGGCTATGGCAGATGTAGCAGTAGCGGTTGATGGCGATGGCCATAATGTTGAAGATGGAGCCGATGACGCTGATGCCCATGATAAAGCCACTCGCCTGGCAGTGCAGGTCCCCCATGGTCCAGTCGTCTTGGAAGATGGCCGTCAGTACCAAAGGGTAAGGGTACACTGCCACTACCAGGTCAGCGACTGACAGACTTACCACAAAGATGTTGCCTGGAGAGACAGAAGGTCAACAAACAACAGACAAAGCATGACCACAAAATAAAAAAAAATACTTCTTTAAATCAAACAGCAACAGACTGCCAAAATGAAACGATTTCTCTCATAACAGATGCAGTTTTTATGCCCTCGGCTTGTTTTGACAAAGTCTAAAAAGGTGGTAGATGTGGTCCCTTTGCTAGTGTCTTCAGTGAAAATCTGTCTTGGCCTACCACAGCCTCGTGGAAAGAGCCTGGGGATGAATCCTGCAAGCAAGTGCCACCTTCACTCTGGCTTTCTCATAAATGACAGTTTGTTAGACCCTCTGAGACTTCTTTTGGCCTAAAAAATGGTAGTGCTTCTCCCTCAAAACTATTCTTTATGCCAAACTAAAAACCTGTTTTGGACAAACTCCTGGAATCGTCTAAATATAATCAAGATCCCACGGGTCTTTCACCTGCACGTGGCATTTCTACCTTCAAGATAATCCGGGTGCTTTCACATAGCTCAAAGATATTTCACATGACTGTAAAGACTGCGACACTCAAACCCAAAAAGCTAAGATTCATTTCACTAATACAGTACAGTTTTTAAAAACATTTAAGAACTGAACTGCTTGATTGGATTACCACCAAAACCGGTCTGCCACAGGTCATGTGACCCCGTTTACTGATCGGTCATCGACAACATCCTGGTCCAGTGTCCGCTGAAAAGAGGTTTGGAGCGGTATTTGCACACTCATGATACATCCTAGTCTTAAGATTGGTTTCAGAGCACTTTTGATGGGTGTCAGTCTGAATTAATTGCATTTCTTTAACTCTAACGTAGAGGACTCAAGACTTATTGTCAAGACCTTTGCCTAGTCAGTATATTATTTCTTCAGTCATGGTTTTAATTTGTGGAGAGCTTTTCATGTGAAGAGAGAGGTTGCTTGTTGCGGCGTAGTGTTATACGTTCATCAGTGGTTCCCTAAAAATGTATTTAGAAAGTGTTTCATTGTGGAACGTGGTTTATTAAAGATTGGCATTCACCGGTGCACACTTTGTTGCAACCTTAACATCCGCCGGCAGGAGATTGCTGGGATTGATGCCGTGTGAAGTCCGAGGAGGGCGAGGAGGACACAGCATACAACACTCCTGGTGTTGTCCAATGATGGGCACCAGCCAGAGACCCATGGAAGTCAGAATGAGCCGATACGTAGCAACAAAAACAATCCTCATATTCCAGTGGAACCTTTTGTGGGAACCGCACTATGTCGGGAGAAAATGTGTACACCAACAGAGAGTCGGTTGTTTATTAGACTGATTATTAGTTTTTACTGAATTAAATGTGCCCTTTTATTTATTGTTTTACTAAGTTGTGCAGCACTGTGTTTATAAAATATGCTTTATGAATGAAGTGGATTGGATTTATCTGATTTATTTCCTCTATGCTATCATACGAGTCTAACCTAATATGCCCTCACTAGCTACAACATTAAGTGCACATGGACATGTCTAAACCCATGCAATAAATCATATCGTATCAGAAATTAAGTCTTGACAAAAATGTGCAGACTAGTAATGGGAAACTGGATTCCAGATCCTGTGAGTCACTCACTGAAGTGAATTGGGTACTTGATTTACGAGTCACCCATCACAGAAAGTCATGCACAATAAGATTGGCCACTGAGTTGTAGATGCTTGCGAGTCGGTGAAACTCGGGTTTTCGTCAGGCACCCGTGAGTCAGTGAAACTCGAGTAGTCAAGGACCCGAGTTACAGTTTGGAAGTGAGTTGATTTAAGGAAATGACAAGATGTATTGTTTTTTTGTTGCTGGTACATTTATACATATTCGGTTAGAGCAGTGGTTCTCAAATAATGGGGCGGGAGTTTACATGTCCAAATTTATTATTCTCACCATGCCATTTGATTCTTGAATACGCTTCACAGCTCTCCATTTTGTTGCGTTTTCCTGGTTTCCGTTTCAAGTTTAGTTTGTACAGTACGGATAATTAAAAAAAATTTATATTATCAGTTGTCAATAGTATTTCTAATCGGGATAGGAGGGGGTTGTTACAGTTCCACTCTAGCCCTGTGCACAGTGAGTTTTTCTCACCATAGCTCTAACTGCTGGATCTCATTGGCCCCAATGACGAAAACTTCCAAAAGTGACAAGAAATAACTCAATCTGCACATCTTTTTCCTTTATCTTTTTTTCTGCAATTAAGTAAATTACAGCATAATCTCTTGTCTCACACTTTTGACTAACACTGTCATGCAGCTATTTATTTAAGTTTACTGATTGTATTTAATTGACTGTATTTTGTTTTTTTAACCCACCTGCCCAAGTACTGCAGATGGAAAGCACGTATCGTAAAATTTGGTGTAAACCGTCTCTTCTTTTTGTAAAGATGAGTGCATTTGCACATTGTCCCAGTAAAATAAATCTAACCGAACTAATAAACTACATTAACGAACTAACTTATATTCAGACACTTTTATTTTAGGTATATTAGATGGAGTTTTACCTTGACATTTTGTCATCGGAAGTCTTTTGACCAATGTCTGGATATTGGTCAAGAAGACAAAATGAACCCATTTGAGCTGCTAAGAGGTATTTATTTAACAGCATTTGTATTATTGGTTTATTATGTGCAGTAATTCATATGCTGTGGCTGACTTTCAAGCAGCTGGCTGGATTACTAAGCAATAAGTGTCTTTAGAACCAGAACTACTGTAACTCAATTTGTCGTTTGCCAGCATGCAGCACAGATATCAGTTTAGTCCAGTAATTGCAGATTGGGGGCAGCCCTTCTCAATCTAGAGTGTTTATGTTTGCACAATGTCAGGACATTGCATCAGAAGCATATACGCACACAATCAGAACATGGATTGCAATTTTTGTGGTTATAGAGCAAGAGTGCGACTCTCCTCTCCTCCTCAGGTCAAAGCTGAGGGTTGCGTGACACTGGATCTTCTCAGGGGGCATGAATCATAGAAAATGACGTTTGATGTTGTTACAGTGCAGCTGTGCTGGGTCAGGAAGATAAAATATAAATCAAATTGTAATGCTGTGTCAGATAACAAAGAGGCTTCTGTAGTGGAGCCCCAATTCAATCTACATGGGTGTACTGCAAAAGCATTAGCAATAGCCACCCCTTTTAAGATAACTAAATATATCAGTCAATCTATGATTCTTTTCCTCCTTTTCTGCAAATAACCTCAATAAATTGTAAAGATGATGGCATTGAAAAGCATCTGAAGTGCGCTTGTTTTTATACACTGAAACTTGGAGTAGAACAGGCCCTTTGTGGAAATAAGATGTGGGTTTTTTCTTCAGGAAAAATGCCTCTTTTTGGAGAAAAACAAATATTTTTTCCCCCTGAAAATTCTGCAAATTTCCGTGGCAATGAATGCTGAATTTTAAATGCCTCTGGCGACCTCATGATCAAAGTTTTTCCATATAAAGAAATAAAGGAATTATTGCTGTTTCGTGGTCGACTTAAGGCTTATTATAAGTAAAATAAATGCATATTTAAGCAAATGTGATGTATTTGCAAGCATGAAAACTGCTAAATGAATGAAAATACAGAAAAGGCAGTCCAAAGACCCATTTAAAGAAGGAATATGAAGAACTCTACACTGGTCACTAGGTGTCAGTAATGTTACAATGATGAGACAATAGCCACCGCAGGAAGTACGGTATATTGTCCACTGTCAATGTCTACTATATTGAGTAATATGAGTGTCTTCAGTTCATGTCTAGAGGGCTCTAAGAACATTAAAACCCGTATTTATAAGGTACTGAACAGGTTTTCGATGCTCTAACTCCAAAAGCATTCCATTTACAAAATAAGGAATCCTACTTCTTTGAAATGCACTTATCACGGTCTGGTCTCAAACCAATTAATAATAATAAACCCCATTTGTATTTTATTTATATGTAGCTAAAATATTTGTCTTTTTATAGTCTAATTTCCATGCACATTATTTACTTTGTGCAGAAATAGACCTTTGTTTTCCACAGAGCTTTCACAGGTATTTGAAGGGCACCAGTAAAGCAGCACAGGCCATCACCCAGGCTCGTTAGGATAAAAATAAAAGCGTTTGTACTCCGTTCTCGAGTCAGCTCAGTGGGCAAATCTGTCAGTTTGTATTTGTGAAGCTTAGCTCGCTATGTGCATTTGTCATTGTGCAGAGGTTTGATTGCTGGCTGATGTGGTGCAGCCCAGCATTAGCGTCTGCACAGGCTGGCAAGGCAGGCCGAGCTGCGGTCTGAACTCTCGCTGGCTGAACCATCTCTCCTCCTTATCGTCAAGAGGATGAGGTAAGCACAAACACTCAGCTAGGAGCTTTGAGGCGAAGCGGCTAGGCAACTGTTTTTGTTTAGTTGGCATACATTATTGAAAACGCAGCATGAAGTATTACTTTGGGTGTTGTTTAATTAACCAGTTGTGGTTGTTGTGACTTACAAAGTTGTTCTTAGGTTTGCAGAACAGTCATTCCGGTAAATGTTAAGCACGTTGGCAAAATAGGCCTGTAAAATTGTCTTGATCGATTTTTACGTAACTACTTTCTGTAGTCATCGTACCATTTAAAAACAAAACTAACAGAAGGAAATATTCCCAATTCTCAAAACACTGACCGGTGTTTCGAAGACAGGCCATACGTATTACAGTATAATGATAACAAGAGCGCAAGATTGTTAAATAGGGCCGCACGGTGAATGAGTGGGTAGGCTGTTGACCTCACAGTCAGGAGATCAGGGTTCAAATCTCCATTGGGCATCTCTGCGTGAGTGCGTGCGTGCGTGTGTACTCTTGTTTTTGTACCATGGGAAAGCTACAAGTGCCTATATTACTTTAATGGGTTTCCTCCCACATTCCAAAAACATGCATGTTAGGTTAATTAACGACTCTAAATTGTCCATTAAAGTGTGAATGTGAGTGTGAATGTTTGTTTGTCTGCCCTCCGATTGACTGCCAACCAGTCCAGGTTGTACCCCGCCTCCCGCCCAAAGTCAGCTGGGATAGGCTCCAGCATACCCAGGACCCTAATGAGGATAAGCGGTATAGAAAATGAATGAAAGAAGATTGTTAAAGGACACTTTAAACATGTACATTGTGATGATGATCAATGATTGATGTATCCCATCCATTCATTTTCTATGGGTTGCGGGTATGCCACAGTCTATTCCAGCTGGCGGGATACACCCTGGACTGGTTGCCAGTCAATCGCAGAGCACACATACAACCATTCGCACTCACATTCACACTCTCATGGACAATTTAGAGTCGCCAATTAACCTAACATGCATGTTTTTGGACTGTGGGAGGAAACGCATCAAAGTAATATAGGCACTTGTAGCATGCCCATGGGACAAAACAAGCCAACCAGACAACATCATGTGTAAACAAAAATGCCGGAAAGTCGAATAAGATTGAAACATGAGCGATGACACAAGCTAAACAGAAGACAGGCTTAGCTGTCCTCAATTGACTACACATTTTACGGGCTATCGTTCAGTCTCCCGATAATAAGAAGTGACAGTCAACACAAGACACGTGGCGTATCTGCTCACACATGTGCAAGTGCCAGCAAGGCATACAGGCGATGTAATATAGGCACTTGCATCTTGCCCATGTATGTATACAGTATAGCATCTGTATTCATTCAGCTTTAATTTTGTAGCGGTTTACCGCCACGATCAACTACATGGAGCGGAAACCCTGCAGTAGTGTCTGATTTCTTTTTTTTTTTTTGCATTTTTCACACTTAAATGTTCAAGACCATCAAACTAATTTCAATATTGCACCGTGACAACACATCTGAACACAAAATGCAATTTAAAAATATAGCTTTTTGTTATTAGGGGGCAAAAAAAATCCAAACATATTTAGCACTGTGTGTGGAAAAAGTAATTGCCCCCAAAACCTAATAACTGGTAGAGCCACACTTAGCAGCAATGACTGCAACTTTTGTCTCATCAGACCACAGAGTCCTTTCTCTAAGGTCTTGGGAATCATCATGATGTTTTCCGGCAAAATTGAGATACTGTGCACTCTGTTAGTACTATTATTACTATTATTACAATTTATGATGTGTGTGTGAATTCTTTTTCACAGTTTACCATTTTCAGTGTTGTTGGGCTGACCAGGATGTGACGTCTATTTCATAACACAGAGCTATAGGATGGACTCTGCTTCAAACTCCATGCGGGACTTAAGACTGTGTTCTTCAAAGCATTGTTAGGTAGCACAAGAGTAACACGTCACGTTCCACAGACACATGATGCAAAACAAAAGTTCCTCTCAATGTATTGGTTAGAAAAAACAGATCAGTAGAAAAACGCATCGTAACGTGGACCACGGAGACTACGCCATATTTGGATTTTGAATCAGTGTCACTTCTGTTAATGTCAAAATGTAGACAATTTTGACCCTAACCCCTGGCGTCACTTCCTGTTCGTCCCTCACTCGGGTCCCTGAGGGGAACACAATGATTGTAACACACACAAGCATGAATCTTATATGTACAGTATATACAGTAAATAGCCTATTTAATCTCTCATTTATTGTGAATAATTGGTTGCAGAACCCACCATGATAAGTGAATTTCCACAAAGAATTTCTTATTTATGAATCAAATATTTTTGTACTTAAAGCACAGAAAAGCTGTTTACCACCTTTTAAATACAAGTTTTAACATCAATCGAGGCCTCTAGACACAAAATAATACCTATACTGCTGCATTTACATTTGTAGTAGCCAAAATAACAGATTTAATCGGAGCCATTTAAGACAAAAATAAGATATATGTGTTGCAAAAATAGTCTTCCTGAAATGTAGATAGGAAGTGACTTTGTGGGTTCAGAGTCCAGTTGTGGTTGGATTACGGCCACAACTGTACCCCCTGTTATTATTATGGTTAAGATTATGATTAATAGTATTTGGTTATTATTGTATCTGTTGGGCGAGCATTCAAACGTACAAAAAAATGTGTTGTTCGGGCAATCAAGTCTGGCTCGTGTATTACTAGTGTCACCTAGCGGCCTGTGTAGAGTTCTGCATTTAATCAACGTCTTTTCATGGCTTATACTGTTTTGTTATTTTAGTTCATTTATGGTTGAAATTACTTAATTTAGGTCAATAATACATAAAATTTGCTCACACATGCATATTTTTTGACTAATATTAGGCCATAGTTAACCCCAATAAAGCAATCATCTATTAATTAAATTTGGAAAATAACATGATAGCCTGACGCTGCAATGTTTGAACCGCAAAGTGGCGATGGATGACTGGTATTTTGTCTAATATATTGAGAAATATGAGTGTACAGCTGACTATGGGGGTGTTTTTTAATGTCCATAAGGCTCAGATAATGTTAAAAATCATATTTAGAAGTTTGTAAACGGGTTTTCTTTGCTCTAACTACAAAAATATTCCATTTATAAGTAAGGAAAGCTACTTGATGGAAAATTCAAATACCGGTATCATGGCCGGGTCCGGAACCAATTAACTGAAACAAACGAGGGATTACTGTATCAGATTATTCTGTGTTGCATGGAGCGTTTTTACACATACCAGATGTATAACGATAATTAAAACCAAAAGGTCACAAGGAAATTTTTTCGATCAGTTTCCTCTCTTCCCTTGGGTCCCCACCAGCTGTCTCTTGCAGTGTAATTACCCAGTGTGTACATACAATATAGTTCTCCTGTGTTTTTGTTGTTGAGTATTTGCGTGTTCAATGTGCTCATGGCTTTGCATTTAGCCATTTGGGATTTGTAGTCTATTAAAATGGAGTCCAACAAAAGAATTCCTACTTTGACCACCACAGCAGGAGCTCCTTGTCATAAACAATATTTCAGATGAATGATACATAAAGCAAAACAACACAACAGGGAGCCATTCTAATTCCGTATGATATGTTTGTTACCGGTGTACAAAGGGGCCACAGCACTTTCAGAAACTGGAAGTGACTCACTCCTTTTCCTGCAAGCCTACAAGTATAAAAATAGATTCTATATGTCCGCGTATTTCTGGTACATTGTGTCAGTCATGCAAAATAGCAGCACGACAGACACAAATAAGCAGCAAAAATAATACACCACAGGGGAAGATAAACAAAGCAAAAGACAACTGGCATGGCTGCACATATGGATCTCTAGGGTTTTATGTTCGCCTGCCACACTCTTGCGTTTCTGTGCATGTGAGCATGCTCAGTGTGCGTGTATCTCACAAGGAAAGACCTTCAGAGCATAAAAGAATATGGGCATTCCTTTATTATGATTGAATGTTACAACCATCCATTAATACCGCTTTTCCCGTTCAGGGTCACAGTAGGGGAGACGTCACGCTGCAGCGGCCACTTGTCAGTCACAGAGTGAATCGAATTATTAGTCAGTGACAACGCAACTGAACACTGAGTGCAGTTTTTAAATTCATCTTTTTATTATTAAGGGAGAGAAAAAATTTAAACCTCCATGAAAAAAAATAATCTTTGAAGAATTGTTCTAATTCAGCCACATTGGAGGGTTTTCCGGCATGAACCACCTTTTTGAGATCATGCCACAACATCTCAGTAGGATTTTTGACTAGACCACTTCCTTGTCTTCATTTTGAGTTTTCTTCAGCCATTCAGAGGTGGACTTGCTGGTGTGTTTTGGATCATTGTCCTGCTGCAGAACTCAAGATGGTTTCAGCTTGAGGTGGCAAACAGATGGCCAGACATTGTCCTTCAGGATTTTTTGTTAGACAGCAGAATTTATGGTTCCTTTTATGACAGCAAGTCTCCCAGGTCCTGAAGCAGCAAAACAGCCCATGACCATCACACTACCACCACCATATTATTGTTGGTAAGATTTTTTTTCTGAAATAAGGCATACTTTTATGCTTGATAAAATGGGACATACACCTCCCTAAAAGGTCAAATTTTGTTTTATCAGACCACAGAGTATTTTCCCGAAGGACTTGGGGATCATCAAGATCTTCCATCCATTTTCTTCCATTTATCCGAGGTCGGGTCTTTTTCTGGCAAAATTGAGACCAGCCTCAAAGTCTTTTTATTCAGCAAGATTTTTGTCTTGGAACTCTGCCATGCACGCTGTTTTTGCCCAGTGTCTTTCTTATGGTGGAGTCATGAACACAACTGAGGCACGTGAGGTTTTTGTGGGGTATTTTCTGGGGTATTTTGTGACCTCTTGGATGAGTCACTATGCTCTTAGGCTTATTTTGTTTGGCCGGCCACTCCGGGGAAGGGTCACAACTGTTACTTGTTTTCACCATTTGTGGATAATGGCTCTCATTGTAGTTTGCTGAAGTCCCAAAGTTTTCACATTTATTTTTTGAATTTCCTTAGATCTCGGCATGATGTTAGCTTTTGAACACCACCAGTTACCTCACTTGTACAGAGTAGAGTCATCCCTCACCACTTTGTAATTCAAATTTATCCTGGTTTTTCAAAAACATATTGATAATAATAAAATAAAATAATTAAATCATGTTGAATACAACCTTTTATTAGTCAAAATACATGCAAAATTAAACTAATGTTATGGTTTTTTGCCTTTCAAGCATTAAAATGTTTAAATGAACTAAAATACAAATATAAGGCATTCAAAAAACTTTGAAGTAGTATTCTACACTAGTCACTAGGTGTCAGTAATTTTATTTTATTTGGCACAATAATCTGTAATAAAAAAATCCTAAAAAAACGCAGGCTGCTCTTGCAGCAGTAACCCACAGCAAGGTGAAATACAATTCTGAACCCCCGACGCCACTTCGGGTCCGCCATTCACACTTTTATGGCATCACCCATGGGCACGAATCTTATTTATGATTAAAATGGCTTATTTTCTTTTATTATGTGTGCTATATTGGGTTATATGAGTATAGCGGTGACTGAAGGGGTGTTACTTAAGGTCTAAATGGCTCTAATAATGTTAAAAATATTATTAGAAGATTATAAACAGGTTTTCTATGCTCTAAGTACAAAAACATTGCATTTATAAATAAGGAATCCTACTTTGAGAAAATTCAATTATCGCAGTCAGGTCTAAAACAATTCACTACAACAACGGACAGCCTCTTGCGCGCATTAATAAGAAAGAAAAGACAATTAAGGCCGAACAATTTGTGAAGTCTGATTTTTTGTCATGCAAACGTATTACTCTTTTGATTGCATATTGCTTTGAAAAGCCAAACTCTTAATTGGGTTTCAGGGGATGAATTGGGGGCTAAGTCACTGTTAATTTACTACACGAATGATGGGGATGTCATACAACTTCATGTCAAAAAATCTGAACTATGCTTTTAATGGCCTAGCAGAAACAGTAGTAATTCTACACTTTATTAAACTTGCTTAATATTTTTCAGATTAAAACATGGTTGCTGCTTAAGACTTCTTAAGACTACTTCAGAAATGCAATAGTTCTTGATTCTTTACTCTAAGCATTATGGGAACTGTATTTCTTTTTTGTTAGCATAGACAAACCTAATCTACTAAATTCTACAATCTATGTTGCATGAATTTATATACATGCACGTCAACGTAAACAATTAGTAGTAGCAGCTACAACTGCTGTTTTAATTTTAACTATTTTCAACTTTTAACCAGTAGTTTTTCCAACCTCTTACAACAGCAGTGGGAAAATAAATAATAATAAGACCAGAATATTTTTTTTTCTTTTTTCTTTCTTGTGTGTCTTGTCCAGCATCATAACAGCTGAATAGGAGTCAAGCTGCCTTTAAGTGCTGAGCAAAATTGCAAAATATTATGTTAAAATATTATGAATTTTGTTGAGCCACATTTCCATGCCGGACCTGACATGAAGAGGGATGGGTGGGGGTGGGGGATATACTGTGGGAAAGGGTGCAGAGAACCTCACAAACATATATCAACCATATAATAAACAATAACAACCATGATAACCACAATATCAGCAACAACCAGAACAGTCACCGAGCAAAATGAGAAAAGAAGAAAAAATAATAATAATAATAATAACAATAATATGGCCGCACGGTGTATGAGTGGGTAGCATGTTGGCCTCACAGTCAGGAGGTTTAGGGTTTGAATCTCAGTTGGGCATCTCACAAACTCAGAAAATTTGAATTTTTTTTAAGCTGCTAAATATTTAATATTTGCATAATATTCCATTATAAAATATGTCAAAGTCACCTTTTAAGTTATATTGCAGAAATACAACAACCTTTTCAGGATATTCTAATTTTCTGGGTAGTACTGTATATCGAAATTGGATTTTCTGCCAATATCCAGTGTGCGGGTGATGACGCGCTCCACACAGAAACAAGTTTGCTAGCTCTCGATGATTTCGGATTGTAATTGCAAAGACTAAGTAATGAAGGAAGGAAGGAAGGTAGGCTTCTTTCTTGAATACTTGTAATCTAATATCACGCCTCAGGAAGAATCACTCGCACCTTGCGTACCTGCAGAAAAAAATAAGAAGTGCTGAATAAACCCAGTTTATAATTACACTGATCGTACTAGTCCAGAGTTTCATCCGTTGTTCCTATAGAGATGTTTGTTCTACATAAAAAAGTGCACATTTCCAAATTGTATTTTCGCGAGCATTATTTAAAAGATACGACAAAAAAAGATTTGCCTTTATTAGCCCCACAAAGAGAAATTCCAGATTTACAGCAGCAAATGTACTAGAGTACACAAGAGCAGAGTATAAAAGTACACAAGAGCAGAGTAAATGTAAAAAACAAGGTAGTATTAATACTAGACACTATTTACAGGTGTGTACATGTTGAAAAAGCCATAGGTTTATTGCACAGTTGTTGCAATAAACTTTATGAACTTATAAAGACTAATCTGTTTTACTTGTTGGTAGTTATTTTAGTTGACTGTCGGTCATAATTTTTTAAGGTTCAAATTTTCAAAATAAATATGTCACTAAATATGCCATAAAGTCAGATATCTGATATCTGTACGAAAGCCCATACCGAGTATCTCTAATAATAAATATTGATCTATGATTCTATAGATATAAATTCATTTTTCGTTTCTATTCACACAACACAAAAGTTGTACAACTTTTACAACTCATACAGTACATTCAGTCAATTCAGTCCTTGTGCATTCAGTTAGGCCTGGTTTCAGAGCCTGGTGGCTTGAGGCAGCAGGCAAAGTCACCAAATTAGGAAATACCGACAATAGCAACTTTGTAAATAAACAGTGTTTGTTCATACCATGCTCCAGCAGGTCACTAGTGTGATGGTAATGGTAATAGTTTAATTTTATTTGAACATGCATGTAAAAGACATCGGAATACATCACTAAATACAAATGACAGTTCCACATGTCGAAAAGGAGTAGGAAGAAGCAAAGCTTATTTAATCCTACCCCCGTAAGTTTTCCTCTTTTTCAATACATTTGTAGACTTCCTGTAGTTAGTAAGTTTGAATGCATAAGTAAGGTCATGTGACAGTGTGATAAATAGTTGTCATTGTCCTTATCATTGCAAATAACTTATATTGCAGTCCTGATGAATGATCAAACCCATCCATTTTCTTCCACTTATCTGAGGTCGGGGCGAGGGAGCAGAAGCCTAAGCAGGGAATCCCAGACTTCTCTCTCCCCGGCCACTTCATCCGGCTCCTCCCAGCGGATCCCAAGGCGTTCCCAGGCCGGCTGAGAGACATAGTCTCTCCAACATGTCCTGGGTCTTCCCTGAGGACTCCTACCGGTCGGACGTGCCCTGAACACCTCCCCAGGGAGGCGTCCAGGAGGCATCATAACCAGATGCCCGAGCTACCTCATCTGGATCCTCTTAATGCGGAGGAGCAGCGGTTCTACTCCAAGTCTATCCCGGACGACAGTGCTTCTCACCCTATCTCTAAGGGAGAGCCCAGCCACCCTGCGGAGAAAACTCATTCCGGCCGCTTGTACCCGCGATTTTGTCCTTTCGGTCACTACCCAAAGCTCATGACCATAGGTGAGGTTAGGAACCTAGATCGACGGGTAAATTGAGAGCTTTGCTTTTCGGCTCAGCTCTCTCTTCACCACGACAGACCGGTGCAGAGCCCGCTGCACCAATCCGCCTGTCCATCTCACGTTTCATCCTTCCCTCACTCGTGAACAAGACCCCGAGGTATTTAAACTCCTCCACTTGAGGCAGGACCTTAATCCCCGACCCGGAGATAGCACTCCACCCTTTTCCTGGCGAGAACCATGGACTCAGATTTGGAGGTGCTGATTCTCATCCCAAACACTTCACACTCAGCTGCAAACCGATCCGGTGAGAGTTGAAGGTCACTGCTCGATGAAGCCAGCAGGACCATGTCATCTGCATAAAGCAGAGACTGAATCCTGTGGCCACCAAACTGAAACCCCTCAACGCCCTAGCTGCGCCTAGAAATTCTGTCTATGAAAGTAATTAACAGAATCGGTGACAAAGGGCAGCCTTGGCGGAGTCCAACTCTCACTGGAAACGGGTCTGACTTATTGCCGGCAATGCGAACCAAACTCTGATACCGGTCATACAGGGAACGAACCGCCTGGATTAGGTGGTCCGATACCCCATATCCCCGGAGCATTCCCCACAGTATTCCCCGAGGAACACGGTCGAATGCCTTCTCCAAGTCCACAAAACACATGTAGACTGGTTGGGCAAACTCCCATGCACCCTCAAGAACCCTGCCGAGAGTATAGAGCAGATCCACAGTTCCACGACCAGGACGAAAACCACACTGCTCCTCCTGAATCCGAGATTCGATTATCCGACGGATCCTCCTCTCCAAAACCCCTGAATAGACCTTACCGGGAAGGCTGAGGAGTGTGATCCAACCATAGTTAGAACACACCCCCGCTCCCCCTTCTTGAAAACTGCCAGTCCAGGGGCACCGACCCCGATGTCCACGCGATGCTGCAGAGTCGTGTCAACCAAGACACACCCACAGCATCCAGGGCCTTAAGGAACTCCGGGCGGATCTCATCCACCCCCGGGGCCTTGCCAACAAGGAGCTTTTTGACCACCTCAGTAACCTCAGCACCAGACATAGGGGAACCTGCCTCAGAGTCCCCGGTCACTGCTTCCATGTTGGAAGATGTGTCGGTGGGATTGAGGAGGTCTTCAAAGTATTCCCTCCACCGGTCCACAACATCTCGAGTCGAGGTCAGCAGCACACCGTCTCCACCATACAGGGTGTTGACTGTGCACTGCTTCCCCCGTCTGAGACGGGGGATGGTGGACCAGAATCTCTTTGAAGCATCCAGAAGTCGTTTTCCTTGACCTCTCCGAACTCCTCCCATGTCAGAGATTTGCCTCATTGACTGCCAGAGCCGCAGACCGCTTGGCCTGCCGGTACCTGTTAGCTGCCTCTAGAGGTCCATTGGCCAAAATGGACTTCTTCTTCAGCTTGACGGCATCCCTCACTGCTGATGTCCACCAACAGGTTCTGGAATTACTTCCACGACAGGCACCGACCACCTTACGGCCACAGCTCCGATCAGCCGCATCGACAATGGAGGCACGAAACATCGCCCACTCTGAGTCAATGTCCTCTGCCCTCTTCGGAACTTGGTCAACTTGGTCAAACTTGTCAGAAGGAGAGTCACCTGTCAGACGCAGTTGAAACTCCTTCTTGAAACTCCTTCTGACAGGGGACTCTGCCAGGCGTTCCCAGCAGACCCTCACAATGCATTTGGGTCTGCAAGGTCTGACAGGTTCCCCCACCATCGGAACCAACTCACCACTAGGTGGTGATCGGTTGACAGCTCCGCCCCTCTTTTCACCCGATTGTCCAAAACATGTGGCCGCAAGTCCGACGACACAACCACAAAGTCAATCATCGAACGGCGGCCCAGGGTGTCCTGGTGCCAATTGCACATGTGGACACCCTTATGCTTGAACATGGTGTTCGTCATAGACAATCCGTGACGAGCACAGAAGTCCAATAACAAAACTCCACTCGGGTTAAGATCAGGGGGCCGTTCCTCCCTGCCCGTCGCCTCTCATTGCCGGCAACACCAGAGTGGAATGAAGTCCAGCCCCTCTCGAGAGGACTGGTTCCAGAGCCCTTGCTGTGCGTTGATGTGAGTCCGACTATATCTAGCCAGAATTTCTCCACCTCACGCACCAGCTCAGGCTCCTTCCCCGCCAGAGAGGTGACATTCCACGTACCAACAACTAGCTTCTGTAGCCGAGGATCGGACCGCCAAGGCCTCCGCCTCCGGCCGCCACCCGGCTCACTTAGCACCCGACCCCTTTGGTCCCTCCTATGAGTGGTGAGCTCATGGGAGGGGGGACCCACGTTACCTTTTCGGGGTGTGCCCGACCGGGCCCCAATGGGTGCAGGCCCGGGCACCAGACACTCGCCATTGTGCCACACCTCCAGGCCTGGCTCCAGAGGGGGACCCCCATAATGAATGATAATCATAATAAATAATTATGGTAATGAGTGGTGTATAAAAAAATAAAACAAAACTTTGTTGTAGTGCAGACAATGTTCTCACTAGGATGAAAAGTTCCTAGTACAAGTATAAGGTGATAGTAACAAACATAGCATTGGGCATCAACAAACAGAAAATATACTCTCCAAGGAATGAAGTAAAATGGCCTTGGATGTCCACAATATTTCACGAGTCTTCTTCTTTGAATTTTGTAAACATCAATTGTTTGTAATGTTTCTTGAAGTCACTCATTGTAGAGCATTGTTTTACTTCTTTACTTAATCCTTTCCACAGTTAGATTCCACATACCGAAGTACTACAGGTTTTTAGTGTTGTTCTTGCATATTTGTGTTTTAAGTTTAGTTTATTCCTAAGGTCATATTTTTCTTCTCTTGTTGAGAAAAATTGTATAACATTGTTTGGTAACTGGTTGTTTTCTTTATGCATCATTTTAACGGTTTGAAGGTTTACCAGATCAGCAAATTTTAATAATTATGATTTTTGAAACAGTGCATTTGTATGTTCTCTATATGCCGTGTTATGGATTATCCCAATTGATCTTTTTTGCAGTACATCAAGCGAGTGAAGTGTACTTTTGTAGTTATTTTGTTAGGTTCTGGTTTTGTTGCTTTGGTTACCCTTTTTATTTTTTTTTGTCTCCTCTTTAGATCCGGTGACTTCCTGAAAGGCAATTCACGAGGCGCACCCTTAGCCACTCGGCCACTAGGAGTATTTATCCACCTGGCTGCAGGAGGAGGATGTGGGATTGTACTGCTTTGCCTGTAGGCCACAGCTGGCAGCCTGGAGTTTCAGCCTTTTTCCACTCACCCGTCCAGTGATTTCTTTGTGTTGCTCTTGTGATTTGCTATGTCCTAGATTTGCCACAGTTTACCTCATGTCCTCTTAGCGCCTCGTGGCACCATCCTGGTTACTAAGTACCGTTTTGTTTTTTTTTCATCTAATCCTAATGCTAGGTTTGCCAGTTAGTGTTTTTTCCACGATGCCCTTTTAGTTAGTTTTCTTTCCCTTTTTGATACCCTGTTTTGCACCGCCCCCCTCAGTTAAGCTGTTACCTGATCTTTCACTCCCTTTTGTGTGAATTAAAAGACTCTCATTACTCTACTGTGTGGTGTGACTCTGTATCTGGCATCCCTACCTGCCCAATCTGTAACATGTTTCTCTATATCTCCATATGGTAACGCCAGAGAACAATAGAGAGTTTGGAGTGATTTTGGATCCAGGTCAGATTTTACTTTATTCAGTATTTATTGCTACTTTATGTTGTATGTTTTTGATGTGGGGTTTCCAACTCATTCTGTCATCATTTATGACGCCCAAAAATGATCAGTTTGTAATTTTTCACAAGTATCTCTTCTGCTTTTACCAGATAGAATAATTTTAGTTTTACTTAGATTCAAGGGTAATCTCTTTTTATCAAACCAATTTTTTAGAGTAATCACTTCATCTGAAACTTTTCTTGGCACCAGTATTGACCCACAAGGGTCAATACTGGTGCCAAGAAATACCCGCATAATATCTCTAAATTTGTAGATGCATATTCTCCTAGCTATTAACCCGGTCCAGAACTAACCCTCTGATTCCGTACCTTTCCAATTTTGTAGTTAGAATGTTGTGATTGATTGTATCTAAAGCTTTCGTTAAATCCATGAATACTGAGGCTGCGCACTTTTTATGATCTATAGCATCCGTAATTTCCTCTTTGATTTAAATGTATATATATATATTATAGACGTGGAAATATTAGCTCTGTATCCGTATTGGCTGTCATTCTTATTGAGGAATATGTCCAACCTATGGTTGAATAACTTTTCCATGATTTGGAAAAATTGAGGTAATAATGAAATTGGTCGGTAGTTTGTGAAATTATGTTTATCTCCATTTTTGAAGATTGGAACTACTTTAGCTGTCTTCATTTTGTCTGGGAATTTTGTCCGTCTAGAATGATAGATTGGTGATGTGGGTTAGCGTTTCTGCGATCTCTTTGATAACCATTTTTATCGTATCCATTCCAATTCCATTACAATCAGTTGATGTAAGTTAGGGTTCCTGTCTATAGTCTCCTACCCTTCCTCTGTGCGTAGTCTTTTGCAACTTCTTTTATGAGAGAGTCACATCAAGCGGAGAAGTCAAACCGTGTCTTTGCATGTTTTACTGTAAGTAGTATATAGAGCTGAACTGTTATATACTGTAAATGATTTATGTTCGTTGGGCAACAAACTGGTGTATGTTCATAAACCTGGAATAGAATTTACAACAAGGGTTTGAGTGCAAGTGTATGGACTGAATCTATCGGCTTCACGATGTCGTGGTTAAATGTTTATGAGACAAGATGAAGCCAACAAACAGTTTACCGAGGTCAGGCTACAAACACACACACACACACACACACACACACACACATGAGGGGCTGAGGGGAAACTGCCAGTTATGCTCCATGGGTTTTGAGAAGTAGCTGCTGTCTGTGTCCTGTAAATGTTATCATCAATCCCAACACTCATGTGAAAGGAAAGACAGAATGCAGCATAAATGCAATTGTCGTCATCTTATCTGGTGTGATTTAATTAGATTATCCCAACTTCCACCATGCTTACCACATTAGAGAAAAAAGGCAAGTTAATGTGGCGTCCCCAAGTGATATTCCCGGTGGATCCATCCTGTCCACTTTGATGCCCGGCCTGGTTTGACTAACTCAGTCCTATGACTCAATTAAGGACTCCATAGGGACACCCCATTTCTGAGGTTTTACTCCTAAGTTGCAACACAGCACACAACTTCCAAACATAAACTGATGCATTTTCTTGAACTGACCACAGCCATAGCTCCTGTCATGGAGTTGCCAGCTGAACAGTCGTTCTTTCCACCTTCTGCTCCTGCTGCCCCTCTCTCATGAGCGCTTTTTGTGAGTGTATTTTTAGTTTGTTTAACCCCACTGGGACGCAGCAATGTTAACACCCTGTTGGCGGTACCGTAGTGTCAAGTGTTCCAATATCAAAGCACAATGGAAAAGATGGTTGTACCCGTCTATGTTTACGTTTCCTTTGTTTTCCCCCTACGACGTATATGTGACCTTGCAAGTTTTTATTCACCATAAATTAACGCATTTAAAATAATTGCTAGACTGCTACATACCCAGTTTTCCGACAGCAATAGTATAAATAGCACAGACAAGACAAATGATTTGTAACTCATTTTAATGCTCTGCAAAAGATTTGTTAATTTTAATTGAGCAATTACCTTGTGACCTTTTGGTTGAAATTATCATTACATAAATGGTCCGTGTAAAGATGTTCCCTATAAAAGATATTTTGTAAATTCGTGTTTCATTCCCAAAGCAATGAACACCGGGAACAACTGAAAAACTTGCTTCAAGCGGAGGTTAACTGAGGTGAACTTACAAAAAAAAAAAGATTGTATTTCTGTGGAAAAAGCAAGTACTATACTACAGTGTACCACCCACATTTGCACATTATTTCTATTTGATAAAATAGGTCATTTGGGGCAATTAAACAAAGGAAGTGAGAAATATCTCTGTATTTGAAAACAAGACATGGAGAAAAAGTTTCATTAAATAAGGACATGAGTGTAAATGCAGATTCCTCGTTTATCATGATCAACTGGTTTCGGACCCGACAGTGATAAGTACATTTCTGCAAAATAAGATTCCTTCTTTATAACTTCTGTAGTTAGAGCATAGAAAACCTGTTGGTGGCAACCTTCTAAATATAGTTTTTAACATTACTAGAGCCCTCCAGACATGCGATAACACCCCTATGCAGATCACGTGCAAATTTCAGATTTTCTCGTGGGCACAAGTGCAATGTTGATAATAAATGTATCAATTAATCAACAATATACAAAATAACTATAATAGTTTAATTTTCCTTATTAATAATTTTACATGCGTGTCTATTTTCCCTGTCCTCGCCTCCGAGTAGGCAGGAAGAGAGTTCATTCTGTGCATTGGTTTCAGCATAACATGCAACATACAACGACATGAACGAAGTGAACCCTTTTGTCAGTCATACAGTCACTTTATCACAGTGATGAAAGTCATTATTAGATAACAAAATCATAATTATGAGATGAAAGTCATAATTCTAAGATAAAAAGTTGTAACTTTGAGATCAAAAGTCAGAAATATAAGATGAACGCAGTTTTATGAAATAAAATGTCAAAATTACAAAAAGTCAAAATTATGAGATGGCCACACATGCCACTCGGGATGTGCAGTTTGTATGTCCTAATTTCCACTTGTTATCTCATAATTATGACTTTCTTATGGCATACTTATGACTTTTTTATTTTACAATTGCAACTTTTTATCTCAGAATTATGACTTTCTTATCTCACATTTTCAACTCACATAATTTGGACTTTTTATCTCATAATAATGACTATCTGACAATTATGACTTTTTTATCTCACAATTTGGACTTTTTATCTCAGAATCATGACTTTCTTATCTCACATGTTCAATTTTTATTACATACTTTTTAACTTTTTATCTCATAATTTTGACTTCTAATCTCATAATTGTTTAAACTTTTTATTTTGTAATTATGATTTACCATAGAGATTTTTTTCTTTCAGTGGCAAAAACAGGCTTCTTAGACATAACTTTTTCCAAAATCCTTATTTGAACAATTTCCAACAGCACATGTACAGTATGTGATATTTTTCTTTTGACTTCAATTGACATCTAAATACATTCACACTTGTTTGTTTGATCTGCTTGCACACGTGACGAGTGCAACGGGATGTGACGTCCCATACAACCCATCAATAGCATGTGCATACAGACCACCACTCACAATGGACAATTCAAAGTCTCAAGTGAACCTAACTTGCATGATTTGTGACTTTGGGAGGAAACCAACAAAAGCACCAGGAACACCAAACACTACATCTTAGAAGAGATGAGCTAAACATCAAACAAGACCATATGCAGCTTTTTCCTTGAAGAACCTTGAAGAAACTCACAGTGAAACGTTCATACGAGACAGCCGAGGCTATACATTGTTTTTTTTAAACAGCTGTGATTGTTGATAAACTGACTGTACTACTATTACACTGATTTGAGGATAAGAAGAAAAAAAAGCATGATATGAAGCGTGCGAGCAAGCATCTGCTAAGTTTCACACATGCCAATAAATGTGTGTGACTGCTCTCACCAGTCAGCAATGGTTGCTCTATATCTCCAATGGAAGCCGTTCCCACAGCCCACTGGCACGAATGCAAAGCTTTTCAATGCACCCATACTGCTCTTGTCTGAGACCATCCAACTGTGGGATTTTTTTGTTGTTGCGAAATCAATAATCAAATTGTTCCTGGATACTTCTTGCCAAATCTCTTGTGGTGCAGGAATACAGGAACATGTCGAGTGTGTTATGTAATGTATTTGAAAAGGGTAAAAGCTCATTATTCCAAGCACTCTCTGACCTAACATACCGCCGCCTAGTTCTCATTAGCAACATTGTGGGACTAACTCTTGCAGGACTTGACCACTTTCACTGAGAAAACATGGTCCAAACTGTCTAGTTTTTAAGTTCAGTACCTTGAACTTCAAAGCAAGTTCCATAGGGTGCATATTGTTTTTTTCTCAAACAATGCTTGTGGGATTTCAGTGGGGGCTTTATCCACCTCTTAATACCACCATTACCACGTCACAATTATACACAGCTTCAATAATAAACACAAAAGTCATATTACAATGTGTGCCGTTACAGAATTGAGGATAAACACCATCATTAATAAACTAGAAAACCCATTTGAACAACTCTAAATCTCTACACTGACACATCATCTGGAGCAGTTCAAAATCAATATTTATCTAACAGCATCCAAATACAATTTATAACTACACTGATTGTATTAGTCCAGCGTTTCATACTTTGCAATTTGTTCTTATACAGATGTATATATAGTAGTAGAAGAACGTGTTATTTCAGTTTACTGTTGGTCATGAATATTTCGACCTTTTTACACTCCTATTACCCTGTCCAGTAGACATAGTAACAGAAAGACTTCTAGGACATGAATAAAAATCGTTGCTAGGGGAGATGAGTGGTTTGCAGATGGGAAGTGACATGGGGGGTTCAAAGTTTTAGCTTGGCATGGGTGGCGGCTGCAAAAGTTGGACCAGTGGTTCCCAAACTTTTTTTGCAGCACCCCCCTTTTGGAGATTAAATGATTTAGAGCGCCGCCAAAAAAATACGGTAATTATGAATAGTGTTCGCGTTAGCCCCTCACTCCTTTTTGTTAATTTAGCTTTTTTTATGCTTACAAATGTCTAATGGGTGACAACATGATGAAATTAATTGTATATTTTTGAAAAACTGCGAAGTTGCAAAATTACAAGCAAAAATTGCTGGAAGCAGTGCAGCCGTGGGGCACCTTTTGAAACCTTTGGGAATCATCCATACATTCATTTTCTATGGCGCTTATCCTCATAAGGAAATCAACTAATACAGTACTAGAATTTAAGTTGCAAATATAGGTCAGTGTTTCTGATTGAGATAGGCCAGCATAGAAGGCATTGCTGGCCCTGACCGCCTGCCACTAGTGTTGGGTTACGCTGAGTTGCGTTACTATTTAGAAAGCTGATGCAGCTATTGTTATCCCGTCTTTACCCCCAGTGGTGGCAACACAAGCCAGATCATGGCGGGCTGACATAGACTCTAAAACTAGGCTAAGTGGTCTGTATAATGACTTGTAATAAGTACAATACTTTATTTTGATCAAGTCTCTCAATGGAAATATTGTAAAACAAGCATTTGTTTGTCCTAAATTGTCCTTGGACTGTGGCCGTCAATAGCAACAGGAAAAGTTAATATAACTCATTTCCAGTCCTAAAAGCCTCATTGTTTATGTTTAGCTCATCAGCTAGGATCCCAAAAGCCAACATGGGACTGAAATAGGTGTGAAAAATAGCATTCAGGTGATCTTAATAAACCCCGTCCTCACCTTCACGCAACACTTGGGACCCCTCGAGTGTATGACACCATGATATGAGGTTGTGTGTGGTGATGCAACAGTCGCTCACCTTGGCACCTCATCAGCCATCTACAGGTCCTCTTACATGCATAGAGAGGGGTGTGATTTATCAGGGATGCAAACCCAAGGATAAAGCCAAATGGAGGCAAGAAGGTGTTATTATTTATGGAGAGATGTGACAGACGACAGGCAAGGCTGTGGAAACTCCATCACACCTAGAGGGACTCACTTTAGATAACAGCCTGACCAGCAAAGCAGCTGCTGGCAACTTAAGTCATTTTGTGTTTTGTTTTTTCATAAGAGGATTTCGGTGTGCACTGCAAGAATTCCAAACATTATTATATAGTTGAGGCACAAACCTTCAGCATATGTGCTATTATGTATTCAATCATTGATGGACTGCTGCCATATTTGCATTTTCTTGGTTTATCACAATAATGGTGTGTCTTTCTTAAATGATAATCTCATGGCCGTATTGCAGATGACTAAGTAAGATAAGTAAGGACTTCAGTTTAATTCATAAGAAAATCCATTAGATGTCCGGTGGGTTGGTATTGCGGTTGTGAACAACGGTCCATTCTCTTTTAATATGAATGTGGCCTAGATGTTAGCATATTGAAAATTATTGTAAAAATTCCCACAATTGGACGATTCGACAAGTTGATTCAGAGGAGTCTGAGGATCTTGCATAAAAATGTCACGTGATCAAAACAGTACCATTCTTATTTACGTGGGAGTATCACTGGAGATCTTATGGTAATTTAAAAATAGCATTGCAAATGCTATTTATGGCTACAACTTTTCAACTTTTTAAAATACTAGCTCAGCTTCATGGGGTGTATATGGCGGGCTGTAGTTTGCCAATGTCTGCACTGGAACCTTCATACTGCTTGTCCCCGGACTGAATGCCCATAGTATGCATTTGGTCATGCATGTCATGCATATGCAATACATACATTGAACGAGTCAAAAAAGATAATTAAAATGAATAAAATATTGTTTTCCCCACTTAAACCAAATGTGTGTTTTCACTCTTACCTGCATTCCTGAGCTTTTTATTTCTGTACACGGACAGGATGACGAGCACGTTGCCGAGGATGTCGACCACGATGGTGAAGATCAGCACGCTGGCCAGCGCAGTGGACAGTCCGGCGGAGGCTCTCAGCCCGGCGCGGCTCTCATTCCGGGACAAACAATCGGAGCAGTTCAGCTCAGCTCCCTCTAAATCCATCTCACCTCAGGGCACAGCGACCATGATGGAAGTGTTCTCTGAAAAATGTAGGAAAAAACAACACTTAACCGGAGGGAGTTCGCAACTTCCTGGCGGTGCGAATCCAAAAGCTCCTCCTGCGTTTTTGGTGGTGGTGCAGCAGTGTAGTGTTTCTAACGCCATTCAGTGGGATAAGTTGAGGAATGGGGTGGTAAAGATATCGTCAGGGTAACCCGTCTGGACCCCATGTGTCAAGGGGCGCCGGTTGGGGGGAAGCCCATTTAAGCCCTGCTCCGGTGCGTAATGGAAGGATGCGAGGCTCACTCAGGCACACAGCTAGCGTGTGAGTCCCGTGTTGGCTTTTTCTGGCATCAATAAAGGCTGCACTTGTGTTGAAGCTCTCAAGGCAGATGACTTGTGAGCGCATTTCTGTGCAAGTGTGTGTGCGCGTCTGTGCGTGCGTGCGCGCACAAAATGTTGCTGACAGGTCTGTGTAGATGACATGTAGAAGGACCACCTCATGCAAAAGCAAGTCAACTGTGCAGCTGAAAAACAATCCAGCTATTATTCATGATGGTTTGTTTTTAGTAAGCGACCTTTAGAAGAGAAGTCACAGCACGGAGGAGGGAAATGGCGCCTTCGTGTGTCCATAGGAGATTCTTACAGACAAAATGGAACATTTCTGCCGCACAATCAAGTGGTTAAACGTCTAAAGGCTTGAGAAATACACTAAACGAGTAAAATCTAATAAGCACTGTCAAAACACAAAGACTGCTCAGTTTTGACAGCTATCCACAATATGATCATCATTGTTGGGATGCCTTGGTTACTATAGAAGGGCGTGCAATAATAAGAATACGTGATCAGATTGGAGTAGATTTATTCTCATTTGTTTATTTTTTTAATTTTTCCAACAAAGAAAACCATCTGTGGCCAGGTGCATCTCAATAAATTAGAGTATCTTTGAAATGTTTATTTAATTAGTTCAATTCACAAGGAAAAACTCATGTAGATTCACTACACACACTGAAATATTTCAGGAATGTGCAGGGGTACCTTGGTTAGCGTCATGAATCCATTCTACAAGGTCAGACTCAAACCAAAACGGATTTTAACCAAGACAGGTTTTCCCATAGTAATAATGTAAATCTATTTAATCCATATCAGACACCCAAAAACCCATTTTAACACATTATAGTTTTACATGCAGAAAATGATGCAAAGTGACAAATGAATGGACAACGGAACATCTAACATCACGTTTAACCAGTTTTGCAAAGAGGGAGGGAGAGAAAGTCGGTTATGCTTGGAGGGCAAGCCCTTTTTTTGACTTTTCATTGATCGCACTCAATGAAAAAATGCACTGCCAGTAGTCATCAACGCAGTGGGTGCATTATTTGCCCGCTTTATATGTGTGTGCCTTACAGTCCAATATGGCTGCATAATCAAACCAAGCACAAATACAACACATTTGTTAGGCTCGCCATACTGTAACCTAACAAAATGGGCAAATCTAAACCAAGGCAAAATTTTTGCATAAATTGTTAACCAAAAAATGCCCTAACTGAGGCAGACTGTATTCATGTCTTGATAATTTTACATTTTATACATTTTAAGTTAAGTTTACATTTCAGAAAACAAATAAATCATTGAGGAAACAAATTAACCAAACAATCAGTTGGTTTGGTCTTTTGTCAATGTGTTTTTAAAATTAACTTGCTCTGAGTTTAACGCATTTTCAGAAATGTTCATTTGTTTTGAGTTTTGTTAATTTCGTGACTGAAATATAAAAGTTTCGCACTTTGTTCAAATTCTCGGCCGCTGTAATTTTACTATCTCATGAAATGTAACAAGAGGTCATATGAAGTACAAAAACTTTCTAAGCCTTCAGTTTTCTTTGTCTAAACTGAACTCTGGCATTGAATTACTTTTGCACAATATTCAAATTTATTGAGATGCACATATTCAACACTTTTAATTACATGTATTGAAAGTGTATTGGTTCAAATCTAGCCTTGATGCTGGAATTTTGTTTTTGTTTAAAAGTGCTTTTAGTAAGCCCTACTGGGAGCACTTTTGTGCATCTGTGAGTTTAATGTGTCTCCAAAAAGTGCTTCTGCGCTTTCTATGCTTACACACTGTAACCCTGCACCTGTTCAACATAATAGATGCCAGTGGTTCTCAACTGGTTTGGCTACGGGACCAACGATCACCCCTTAAAAACAAGCGGCAACCCAAATTGTGTATGCAGCATGTGCGGGAGAGCATACTGCAAGAGTACCCAGCATGCCTTGCCAGTTGTAGATGTGGGTAGTTTGGCATGTATGTGTTTGTAAGCATTAGTGTGTATGCATTTTTTTGACCATACTGACCATTTCCTGTGCGACTATCTCGCCACAATATATGATTTGAGTAGTCTGTTGTCTATTCAATTGACCAGTTTCAGTTTACTGTGTGCAGCCACCTAGTATCATGCCAACCGTGTCATAGTAACATCACATGGGTATCATCACAGTTACCATCATAGTTACCATCATGTTTTGTATCAGGGATTAGGTGCTTTTAGCATCATAGTTGCTGTAAGAATTGTCATACTACTGTCATGTGACATTTTTTTTCTTTACATTTTTTTTTTTTGGCCTCTCAGTGCATTTTAATCAGCAATCCAAACAAGATCCTCAACTTTCGTGAACCATTTGCTCCTGACAGAAATATTTGGACCAGAAAGTTGGCAGTACTTTTTTCCAGAACTTGTTGATTTCTGCTTGAATGAAACTGAACCTTTTATATGGGTATCCCTCAAACAAGAAGCTTCCAGGGTCTACCCCGAGGGCCAGATCAGCATATCAGGAGCGTGTTAGGACTGATCCCTGCACTTCTTTACCTCATCTCCGACTTCATAAGGCCCGAATAAGTCGGCAGATGTAAATTGAAATGGAGAGGTGGGTTTGGAGCGTTCTGAGGGAAGACAACCCATGAACTGCGGGCACAATTTTGCTTTGTTTTTCCTACAAGCAATGCAGTTGTCCTCTACCTTCTTTGCAACTCTATGCCCTTTTACGATCCATGCCTTTTTCCTTATCCTTAGGAGGGTTCCTGCAATGCCTTTGTGGTTCACATTGTGGGCTTCACAAGCTATCAGAGTTGAGATCCAATTGTCATATGGCATGACTGGGACTGCAATCTTCTCTTCGGTAAATTCTCGAGTTCTGCCACCACACATCAAAAGGCCGGTGCTTTTATTCTTGAAACTAGTCTTTGGAGGTCTTGGAAACTCATCATCTTGGACAGAAAGGGAAAGACATCTCTGTGCATTTTCCCATTCTACTGTGATTGTGATCCTTTTGGCCTTTTCCCCTGTTTTCTCCACTTTGATTCGGGGCCCCTCCTTTCCCTCATCTTGAGCCTCCATTTAGCGATTTGACAAATCAAGGCTATCACCTTTACTAACTCGGACAGGCTGCTGAATCTCTGCACATCAATAAGAGCCTTCACTGCTCCACCCGCAGGTGTTGGACTAGTAGCTTTGGAGATCGTCCACTCGTTCTCTGGCTTGAGATGCAACGTCCGTCGCAGATTTTTTAGGCCACATCTCAACTGGCCATTTCAAGAAATTGGGTCCATTTTGCCACGCAGAGTTTTCCCTTAGACTGTCAGGAGTGCATCCCATGGTGATGATTTCAGCAATGTTGAGATCTCCGGGTATCCACCACCAGTCTCCAACTGGTCCAACTTTTCTCTCCTATCCGGTTAGCAAAGACGGTTTGGTATCCGTAGCTGTCTTTTTGAATGGATCCTAAGACTGTTTGACTGTTAACAAGGTGGAACCAGCGGCTAATTTTCAGTCTGCTTTGTATTCCCATGTACCTTCTGAAGTCGGGCTTGTTTGTGTCCCGTGATCATCAAGTACATCATGGCGGCATAGGTCTTGTCGCTTCCATCTGAGAATGTGATTCCGGTCTGTTCCTCTTGCCATCTCTGAGAAAATGTAATTTTTTCTATTTGACCATATTCTTCAACAACTTGATAGCTTTTCTCTTAAACAGTCGGAAAGCGATTTGTCCCATGTCTTGTGGGTTATTTTCTTTCCCCAGCTTCTTGAAATGCTCTCCTGACAAGGATTGCTCCCTTCTGACTAATACAAGTGACAAGACCAGTAGGGTCATGTAGTCAGTTTGGCAATTTTGGTTAAAAGTTATCTCCTTGTCAAAGGGTTTGGTGTGTTGCTCCGCACTGCATCCTTTGCAAAGTCGTCCCCGGTTCTCATTTTCTTTTTCTTCTTTGAGAAGTTGATTGTTGCCATTATGTATAGTTGGTCGTCTTCTACAAGATACCCAACCCCCAGAGACATGTTATCGTCATCTTTTAGCTGAATAGCGAGGATGAAGGTTCCAACCGACTTTGGTCTGGTAGTGTCTTCCTTCCTCCCATCTTGGGTTGATCTTCCTCTAGCCTGAAGGATCTCCTCAACCCCTTGGGTGATTTTGTAAGCATGTCATTAACATAGTATGGTATTTGAGTAGTCTATTCAATTTACCAGTTTTAGTTTACTTTGTGCAACTGCCTATCATGCAAACCGTGTCATAGTTACATCACATGGGTATTAAACAAGTCATAGTTACATCACATGGGTATTAAACAAGTCATAGTCACATCACATGGGTATTAAACAAGTCATAGTCACATCACATGGGTATTAAACAAGTTACATCACATGGGTACTAAACAAGTCATCACAAGTGCCATCGTGTTTTGTATCAAAGATTGTATTGCATTGTAATTGTTGTAAGAATTGTCATACTCTTTGATGAACACATGTACAGTCATGCCGCATGGTGGTCGAGTGGGTTGCACATTGCCCTCACAGTCAGGAGGTTCAGGGTTCGAATATCCGTTGGGCGTCTCTGTGTGGAGTTTGCATGTTTTGCATGTTCTCCCCGTGCATGTGTGGGTTTTCTCCGGGTACTCCGGTTTCCTCCCACATTCCAAAAACATGCATGTTAGGTTAATTGGTGACTCTAAATTGTCCATAGGTATGAATGTGAGTGTGAATGTTTGTTCGTCTATATGTATCCTGCGATTGACTAGCGACCAGTCCAGAGTGTACCCCGCCTCTCGCCCAAAGCCAGCTGGGATAGGCTCCAGCATACCCGTGGCCCTAATGAGGATAAGCGGCATAAAAAATGAATGAATGAATATACAGTCATGTGACACTATTTTTTCCTCAAAATTCCGCAATTTGACTGGACAGGAGGAGACAACACCAGCATACTGTTTCTCTGTGAGCTACAGTGCTAACATTACAGTCACATTTTAACAGCAACATCATGCTAGGTTTGTCCTTTTGCTGTAGAAAACAAAATGCTCAAACTTACAGCGTTCACTCCAGTAACTGACGGGCTTTATTTTAAGATGTGTAGCAAAGCCTGTTTTGTTTTGTATTTGTATTTGTATTGCTCTCCATAATGTGTTGGGCATTTACATTGGGCAGGCTCACGCAGTTAGAAGGGTAGTCAAAGGCGGTATCATGTCCATGAGGAAAGAGGTTTTACCTTCATTACCTTCTCTCAAAAGTAAAGCAATCAAGTGAGGCAGATGATTTTACAACAGGCCCTTGGGGCGCCGTTATAACACAATAACAAAGTACATTTTGCAGAATTAAAGATGCAACACATATATGGAACACACCAAATATGAACACACCATTGCAAACTACAACCACAATAATACATGTATTTTTAAATTAATACCGCTCAGACTTTGTCAGTCAAAACTTATTGTTATATTTGTAATAAGACCGTATTTTGGTATTTTAAATTAATTGTTTTAGAATGTGCTGTGGAGGGTTTGGGTTAAATAATGTGAGATATGATCCTCTAAAAACATGAACATAATGCATGAGGAATTTTGCGCAGAGCTTTCACAGCAGAGTGAAAAGTCCATAAATCCGTCTCATATTTGGTTTATTTTGACAGAGACTAGACAGGAGCCTTCCTAAGATGGATGGCCAGATATAGACATGTTATTGTCAGAACATAGAATTACCAGCATACCTTGCTACGGACACTTTATTAGGTACTTGTCATAATATTTAATACACGAGCTTTTGCTTTAAATAGAACAACATGTTGAACAATGCAGTCATGGTTAAATGCAGTCATGGTTAAAACTGTTGTAAATATTTTCCACATCTCATGTAGATCGAGGAGGTACAGTGTCAATAATAAACATACCGTTAGTGTAGATTAAAACTAAGCATAAATCGTAATACGTTGGATCTCAGTAGGTACAGCAAGTTCATGTGTGCCTAATTAAGTAAAATGGGAAGAAAGTGCTTCACCAGAACTATGGGGAGTGCAGCAAAACAGCAGGAAATGGGGAGAACATTAAAGGTGACACAGGAGCGACCCAAAAGAAAATGAACACTAACAATGAATTACAAGACCCTTGGAGTGAAGTGAAAGAACCAGGAGGGAGATGAGATAAAAAATAGATTGCTTAAAACAGAATGTCAGTGATGTCATTTTTGCTGATGGAATTATCTCCTTGGATCATCTTAGAAGCTGCCTGCGTGGAAGTTATTCAACACAAAACCCAAGTGACTCCACAGTAATTGTCTAGTTCTACCAAATCTGTCTATTTTTTGCCAAAAGCTGTCATACATATTTTCTTCTTACACCTGGCGTTTCACCATTGCCACCACTTCTTTATTGACGCAAGATTAAGTCACACACGTCCTGTTTGACCCTCGGCCCACACCGTAGTTTGAGGAAGTAGCAAATACAATGGAGCCACTAGCGGAAAGAAATCTTGAGCAGAAACGTACACAGGGAAGAGTATTTTTAATGGTAATTTTAGAATCAAAGCCCTGGCAGATGGCTCTCGGAACAAGACCAAAGTTATTTGTATCTACTGTCGCTGTGATTGGAATTGTCACGGTTTATGTCGACCTGCTAGAGAAACGAGCTGCAAGAAGGTACGGAAGCACTGATAGTATTTTTGCAAGTCATTTATGCAGTGGTATCCTGGCACACGCGTGTTCCAAATGAGTATTTGAGTATTTTTGACTGATTTTTTGTTTAAAATTTGGGCCCAAGTGGAAAGTTAACGGCAGGCAAAGCCGAAGACAGCTATTTGGGGGGCTTTTACTGTGTTAGTGTGACCATAGCTTAGCACTGCTGGCTAGCTAGTCAATTGGAAAGATCAGCAGTAAAACATACATACATTATAGTGATCTAATTTATCCTATTTGTTATGTATGGTATAAAACTAAGACAGGAACAACATCAAATTAAAAGCACAAAATGAATACAGACCCACCATCCATACGAGGGCTTCCAGGAAGTTTGTGTGCAAAACAAATATGCACATTAGCACTCAATAAGGGCATCAAATCTTACCTTTATGTATCCTTTTGGGACAAAATATGAGGTGAAAGCAAAATACAGTAGACTTAGTCTATACTATATTTTAAAATCCATGTAGTCTGAAGTCATGTGGTGTGTTCAGGACTGTCAAACAAAATAAGACAAAGCGCCACTCATATTAAATGTGCGAACGTGGGGGATTTCTCAGTGTACATTATTTTTCGCATAAAATAATGGCCCATATCTCCAAAATTGATATCTCTTTACATAAAATTTGATGTAGTTATCGTAGTTGCGTATTAAATCGTTTACCGCAAAGAGATTTACATCTCTGCTTGAAAATGTATTTCTATCTGCGATAAAGTGTGATTAATTATGGGTTAACTATGGACAAAATGTTATTAATGACGATTAAATATTGGAATTGAAACACACACGCACGCACATACATGCACGCAAAGTTTCCCAGTGAATACAGGTCAGTGTTTTGCAAGTCTCAAGTCTTTATCTTAGTCTTTAACTCGAGAGTGGTCCAATCACGTCCAACGTCATAGGTTTGCAATGTCTGTACAAATCAAAAGCACAGTTTAGTGTCTCCCAAATAACAATAATAACAATAAAACGCTATATTAAATTTGACAAATACAATACATGCATTTTGAGTTGTTTTATTTTTTAAATAGTATAAGACCAATGTGGCAAGACAGTCACTGAAAAAGAGTACTGGCATAGCATTCAAGATCAAGATTTAAACCTGATCAGATGCTTGCAATGAGGCAGGTTGAAAGAGAAAATACGGAATGTTGTTTTGCTGGGAATGACATAATTTACAAGGTAGTACTTTGAACACATTTTACTCACTGAAAATCTCAAGTGTTTTCAAATCATCAGAATAAAGTCCCAAATTTGTCTTGTTACAGATTGTGTCAACGTCGCGTGACTCGAGTAAAATAGAACGGATTTTTACTTTTCAGGACCTCCAGCGAATGGTGAAAAATGAAAACACTCCAAAAACTTGCACGCTAGGTTGATTGGAGACTATGTATTGCCCATAGATATGAATGTGACAAAAACTGTGAAACGTGCACAGGTTTGGACTTTTAAAAAAATACAATTGCATGTGAAGACCCTAGTAACATTAAGCATGAGCTGTACTACAGTATTTTTTTTACCTGATTACTACCAAATTGCTTAAAAAGCAAGCTAGCAACTTTACTCTTCCATTTGTGCGTTTCCAAGTCCTACCTCATCTTTAATTCACAATCATAGTCGGCCCTGACAATTATTAATCACTCTCTGCAAGCTTCTGTTTTCCCTGTACACGGCATGCCTCACTGCACCAGGCTTTTTGCAAAAAACCTCTCTGATGCAACACTTACTCTGGGCACACAGCATTGGTATATAGAGTGGCTGGAATATTACAAATGAATCTAATAGAAACAAGATGACAAATGGTGCAGGATTTGACTCTCAGTCCATTTGGGACGGAGACTCAGCCTTACTCTAGATGTCTAAACTGAGTAAGACAGCCATTCTTTCTGTGAGTCGGAGAAAAGTTGGCCTATTTCATTTTTATTTGTTAAATATCCTTCTTTGTAGTTGGACTTAAAACAAGAAATTTCCACAAAAAAAAAAAACTTTTAATCAGACTGAATACTGACTAGTCTTGTATTTTGTCAATAGGCTACCAGCATATCCACTTTTCTGCATGTAATAGAAAGCTGTATAAATATAAAGTGTATTCTTTTCCCAAAACTGGGATATTAATCATTCATCAAAATAAAAAATGAATAATTTATTTTAAAATAATTAATTATTACACTTAAAATGGTGAAAATTGTTTATTATTATCATTATTATTATTATATTTTGCACTTACTGTCATTTTCAGCTAAAAAAAATCACTCTAAATTTGACCATTTTATGGATCATTTCTATCTTAAATGTACTTTATCCATCCATTTTCTATGCCGCTTATACTCTTTTTAGGGTCGTAGGTATGCTGGAGCCTATCCCAGCTGCCTTTGGGCAGGAGGTGGGGTACACCCTTGACTGGTCGGCAGTCAATCGCAGGGCATAAATGTACTTTATGTAACTTTGAAATATAAATAGGTAAATCTCATAAATTAGAATATTGTGCAAAAGTAATTTGATTTCAGAAGATTAAGTCAGACTGAGAGGCCAATAAAAGGCTCATTTGGAACTTTTTGACAATTTGATGAGATACTGAACCTGGGTGTATTCAATAACCATCAAAAGTATTAGAAAGTTATCCATCCATCCATTTTCTATGCCAGTTATCCTCATTAGGTTAGCATGTTGGCCGCACAGTCAGGAGATTTGGAAGACCTGGGTTCAAATTTCTGTTGGGCATCTCTGTGTGGAGTTTGCATGTTCTCCCCATGCGTGCATTGGTTTCCTCTGGGTACTCTGGTTTTCTCCCACATTCCAAAAACATGCATGTTAGGTTAATTGGCGACCCTAAATTGTCCATAGGTATGAATGTAAGTGTGAAATGTTGTTTGTCTGCCCTGCGATTGGCTGGTGACCAGTCCAGGGGTACCCCGCATCTATCCCGCTGGAAGTCAGCTGGGATAGGCTCCAGCATACCCCACAACCCTAATGAGGATAAGCGGCTTAGAAAATGGACGGATGATTACATTTTATTTACTTGCTATTGTGTAAAATAGTTTTATATTTATTATTTGGTTATTGTTTGAATGGAACATTATTGTCACCTCAAACCTCTTGAGAAATTTGCTAGTTTTGCTTCTGAGACACAAAAGCGAGCGATAAACTCGCACCTGGAGATGACATTTTTTGAAGATGCTGAACAGTTTTCAAAAAAATAAGAACACACCAAATCTGACATTTTTAATCACACAAACAACGAGCGGATTGCTGTCCGAAAAGGTATGTTAGCCAAATAATGAATCATTGACACTTTTAATAGAACTTACAGTGGTACCTGAAATTACACACTTGCAATCCATTTCATGACACATTCAGCCCGTGACGATACGGTATACACGTCTTCAACTTACTACGGTGCCTTTTATTGCTTACATTTTTGCGTCTTTTTTCCACCACAAACCTTTATTGCAAAATATGGCCTGGATTGTCACTTAATGAATCGGACACACACGTCTCAATAGAAGGCACTAGAAGTAATATATTTTTTCCTGCTGAAGCATTATGTATTATGTAAATACGTATATATCGGGACGTAAGAAAAAAAATAATGACATTGTTTTATCAAAGAAGAGGGACAGTTAATTATTTACCAAAAATACTGTAGAGAAGCATCCGTACGGATTCACTAAGATGAGCGTCATTGCAGTTCTGACAATGAGGCGTGTCTTTTTCCAGAGATGATTTACCGTATAAAATCCTGTAGGCACATTCTGTCCTTGTATGGCTAATCTGCATTTGGTGTCCAAACAAGCCTGACAAAAGGGGGCTGGCATCACCATGCCAAAAACCATCACGGCCGATATGTTTTGATGACATCCTTGATGGGCCTCCTGCATATCGGGCAGCACGCATTGATCTGCCGCTTGAGTTTCAGTCCGCAGTCGTTGCACAGACACATGTGGCCGCACGTATAAATGACCGTGTCCACTTCCTGGTCGAAGCAAATTGTGCATTCCCCGTTCTTGTCACAGGGAGGCAACTCTGAGCTGGGAGAGACTGGAGGGCTGAGAGGGGAGCTGGGAGCAGTCACTGCATGGGAGGAGACCATGAGATACACATTCTTCTGTCAGTTTTGGAAGGGTTCTGGGGTGAGTCAGACTGAAGTCGCTATTATTGTACAAACAAGGCTTACAGTGACCTTCTTGGTTCAGACATCATTAACATTAGACAAGAACAGTTGCAGATTTGTTGTTCTCACCCAGAGAGGATTCAGATGCAGAGGAGGATCTGTTGACACTGAAGGCCAGGTCTGAATCACTGTCATCTGGACTGCTGCTCTGGGAAGCGACTGGGGAAACGGAGGGAGGACTAGCCTGCAGTGTTCCTGGGTCAGAAAAATAAAACAAAGAGGTGCATATTGAAAAAGTGCATATTTCTCCCCTTGATGTACTGTGTCCTTGGGCTGTTTGGATGCTCTCATGATGGTTATATTTTAACAGCACTTCATTTTTCTTTATTTTTCGATCTCAAAATGGGTCTGAGCTAATGGGAGTTGTGGGAACGGGATAGAAAATAAGAATCAAAGGGTAATTAACTGTAGCTCTGCCAAGCATGAAGGCAATAATTGTTTGTTTTGATTACTGTTTATTTGCAGATTTGAAACTTTGTAACCCACCCCTGAATCTACAGTGGAACCTTGGTTAGTGTACGCATCGATTTTAAGTTTACAATAAAACTGTACAGAAAAATATTGTCTCAGTATGCATACATCTCCTAGTTAGCATACAACATGGCGTGCGATTTATATGTTATTACAACTCACAAAACATTTCTGTTGTACACCTGTTGTACACATGTACACCTGAACCGGAAGTCAATGTACCACAGCTCTGTCGCACACCTATGACATCATCAACAGTTCACTCTGTAGTTTTTTGTTAACTAACGCAGGTACGCCACAAGTCACTGCTTTTCTTGCAGGTAAAAGTTGCACAATTACCCAGAATTCATACTGACAGCATACAACTTCTTCAATGTTCCGATCTTATTTTGTTGAAAAACATTGAACAATATCCATGTAACAATTTTAACTGCACATGAGCTTGTTCCCTCAAATAGAAATACAATTGCTGTCCACACTGTTAAATCAAAGTTCCTTTAGTTTTTTATTTTTCACATTATAAAAAAAAAACTTGCACAACACTGCAGCCCTGGTTTGAGCCAAAGTGCACAGCAACCGCAAATGGCTGGTACTTTTCCTCATAGTGTGTAAGCTATTTTTTTATGACACGCTTATTTTGTTACGACAAGTAAGCAGGATGTGCCAGGAAGAGTGTTGTGTGTTGAGAAGATCTCTTAGCTGTTGCGACAATTTATTTATACCAAACTTCTACAACATAAGCAGGTATCCGGAAACCCTCAGTTACAGTAGCCTTGGTCTTTTCACTGCCTAATATTTTTGGGATTGCGGGTTTTCATTATTTCTTATGGAAAAACTTTATTCGGTTGTGAAACGGATTAATGACGCTAATTGAGGTTCCACTGTATTCTATAATTTTGCTATCAACTTAGGAAGCAGTCTCCAGCTAACATACAGAAAAAACAACGTAAATACGACCAGTAGCCCCGCAATCAAAAATGGAATAGTCTGGCACTGCTAGCTAACAAAAGAATTGAAAAGTTTTCATTTGCACCATGTTTTTTTTTATCATTTTTTAAGAAGAATTGTTTCTTTCTATTGTTTTAGAAGCGAAAAAAAACCAGTTCATTTTTGCCGTCTCGCTCATGGACTATGAACTAGAAATCAGCCTGCTAACTAACATACAGATGAACAAAAACATCCACAGTTCAACTTCGGCAGACAGGTTCTGTTCACAAAACAAATTGTCTTTTATATGCTCCACTTACCAAGTATCCTGAGTCTGTTGACTGCCCCATGCAGGGCGAAGAAGGCCCACAGCACCTGAGAGGAATCCACGCAAAGGAGCCTGCCTCGTCCAACTCCGTTCACGCCGTGGTGCACCTCTCCACTAGGCAGCAGGCTGAAGCTGAGCACATCTCCGGAGCACGGCATGGGGAAGCCGCGGTGCACCACCCAGTACTCCTTACGATCCAGGAGAACTTCTGGGTCGGCCGGCAGGTCCCCGGCATGAAGACTAGCTGGGTCGCATGATGTCAAACCGAACAAAAGCGCTCCGAAGTAAGGCAGACCGAGATGGCCAAC
The DNA here is from genome assembly GCA_024372805.1 of Oostethus manadensis. NCBI lineage: Eukaryota > Metazoa > Chordata > Actinopteri > Syngnathiformes > Syngnathidae > Oostethus > Oostethus manadensis. The sequence continues at coordinate 2,987,498 of QODF01000001.1, forward strand.
CTCTACATACAAAGTCTCTCCAGTGTGCAGCGGCCGATCACTGAACACAAGAGTCCGACTGCTGTCCAGGAAGTGGATACAGGCGGCTAAGCGGTCTGCGGACAGTATGACGTCAGAGCCACGGATATGGTGAAAGTGCAAGTCACTATCCAGCGGGGAGGGTACGCTGCGGACCACCCGAGAGACGCCGAATCCGGTGGAGGTTGATGAGGATGGCGTTGTGGAGGAGGAGGTGGAAGAGCAACAAGGGATAAGCTGCGTGTAGTTACTGAGCTGGATGTTGGCCATTTTGGCAGCGGCCGCCTGGTTGTTTTCCAGCTGATTGTTGCTGTAGTTGGCAGAGTCGTGACTGCTTTGTGGCAGATAGGCACTCAGGCGGGCCGCGCTCAGGCAGCTGGATCCGACACTCTCAGCAAACGTGCTTTCTGTAATGGGGAAAACAGCGTGTGACTTGGTCATATAGCGTAAACGGTCATCTAACGTAAACTCACTTGCTCTTAGCCCAGAGATCTGATCTCCAGTACATGTGTCATCTGTCTCTTTAGGTTCTTCTACAGTATACTTTTGTTTATGTCAACACATTAAGAGCTTAAAATGCATTGGAACCATTCCATTCCATTTTCCTCCGCTTATCGGGGCCAGGTCGCGGGGGCAGCAAATTCAGTAGGGAAGTCCAGACTTCTCGGTCTCCAGCAACCTCTTCCAGCTCCACCTGGGGGACACCAAGGCAAGGTCCCAGACCAGCTGTGAGACATAGCCCCTCCAGTGTGTCCTAGGTCTTCCCTGGGGCCTTCTACCAGCTGGGCATGCCCAAAACACCTTATCAGGGAGGCGCCCGGGAGGCTTCCAGAATAGATGCCCGAGCCACCTCAACTGGCTCCACTAAATGTGAAGGAGCAGCGGTTCTACTCTGAGCTCCCCCGATTGGCTGAGCTCCTCGCCCTATTTTTTTAGGGTGAGTCCAGCCACCCTACGGAGAAAACTAATTTCCACCGCTTGAATCCGCGATCTTGGTCTTTCGGTCATGACCCATAACTCATGACCATAGGTGAGGGTGGGAACGTAGATCGATCGGTAAACTGAGAGCTTTGTCTTCCGGCTTGGCTCTCTCTTCACCGGCAGTGAAACCATTAAGGCCAAACAATCCCAAAAGTACCAATGTAATACAGAACACTTTCATCAAATCTCCTGAGCTTACTAAGTTATGCATATGTTTCGCTTTTTTATTTTGTGATACCATCACAGACGGGTATCAGTGATGTCAAAGAGGAATAGTGTGATCACCTTAGAACCATAACCTTGAACTTATTGGAACATAGTAATGTGTCTGGCTGCCCTGTACAGTATGAGCTATACCCATCCATTTTCTATACCACTCAGTCCTAGTATGAGCTGTACAATTAATTAAACAATGCCTTGTTGAGTGCAGATACAAAATTGTTCAAGATTTTAAAAATGTATGTTGGCATAAAAACACGTTCATGGGCTGTCGTGCACATTTTATCCGAGCCTGACAGCGCAACCACAGCTGCGTGGCGCATTATATTGGTACCTTCCAATCCCGGCATTGCTGCACTGCACTCCGCTCTGAACCTTGTGAGATTGAGTTTGACACCGCCTCTGCTGTAAATTACCTGTCATGTGAGTGCAAAAATATAAATATGACTAGTGTCAAAGGTGTAATGCAAAGACGAGTCGCAGATGCGCCTTAACTCTGACACCAAGGAAGGACACTGGGCCACTCTTGAGAAAAGTATATTATTAATTATATAATTCAGAGTTTTCATTGTATCTTACATTACGCGGTCTTGTCAAGAAAAAGACAACCATTCATTGACTTTCTTCCCTAAGATCTCAACTCTCTACACTGCAGTATTGTAAAAAGTTTCATAACGTGAGTGCTGTAAACAAATCTGCTGCTCGTTGTCTCCCTCTGACTTATAGTCCATTCCTTTGTGACTATTTCTAGTGATGACGAGAGCACTGGCCCCTAACTAAAGCTCCTGGGATTTGCCGCCTTGACCAAACATGGCTATAGCTCCTGTCAGACTGAATATAAACACAAGTAAGGGCTGAAACTACGGGGCAGGCACCGGTGGAAATAAAAGGAAACATGCAACAGGTCCAACAAAGAAATGACACTAGAGTGTAGAAGGAGTAATTAGGAGAGAACGAAGAGTTCCTTGTTGTTGTCCAGTCTGTGATGCTACTACCTATTGGTGCTACATTGATATTGGAACTGAATGGCACGGCTGCTCTCTGCCCTCTCAGGAAGCTGCTTAAATTAGCTCCATATTTATTGACACTGTTTAAATAAGTTCTTGAGGTTTAGCAGTGTCAAAGCCATGTTGACCTTGTAGGTTTATCACAATAAAATATCAATTTAATTAATGCTCAGATTCACAGGAAACACTGAAAAGAACATTGTATGACTTTTGACCTCAGTTACTTTGGGAAATCTTGTAGTGAAAGCTTTCAAATTAATGTCTGGCTCAGAAATGTTGGGAATTTTTAGTCATGATTGCTTGAAGTGCAGTAAAGTAGGACCAGAGCCAGAATACTTGTTTTTAATTAGCACTTAAGATGGTTAAGTGGGGTACTATTCTAACAAAATGTTTATCGTTGTAGTTTGTAATGGTGACGAACTGCACTGCATCAACCTGAGAGGTGTCTTTGATATTTTTGACCCACTCTTGTAGGATAAGGTAACCAAAATATCAGAAACATACAACACTTACCCACTAAATTTAGAGAGAAAAAAACATTTGTGCATAAATAAGCTGCACCAGACTATCGGCCGTATGTATCCACTTGATAAAATGGCATATTGCGGCACACACGAGTCAATGAGGAAGAGCTAGCTCTTTATTTGGCCAGGGCAAATCATGAACTATGAGGGAACTCACAACAAGCTTGTCAACCCAAAAGAAATTGCAGGAGGTCATTACTCAACATAGCAGTCTGACTCACAGTGTCATCAAAGAAAGAACCCTAAAGCTCGGTCACACCGCAACTTACCACACAACAGGTACCAATACGAGTGTAGAATAATAAACAACCACTATCTCAACTGCTTACCATCATGCATTGCCTGGCTGGGTAGCAGGCTTCCCCGGTGGACACAGGCAATCATTGCAGCTGAATGAACTGTAGCAGCAGGCTGGCCACGGTGGGTGGTGGCCGGCCTGCTTCGCAGCAAAGCAAAGCAATACATGATGGGAAGCATTTAAAATTGTTGTTGTTATGTACCTGTTGTGGGTTATGTTGATTTTAGGATTCTTTTTTTGATGACACCGTGAATCAGACTGTTATGTTGAGTAATGACCTCCTGGGTTGTTGAGCTTGTCTTGAGTTCCCTTGTGGCTCATGATTGGCACCTGCCCATGGAATAACTACTGCCTCCTCACTGATTCGCAAGTGGCAATGGTTAGTAGTAGTTCTTAAAGTATACCAGAAGATTAGAAATTGGCCATAAATAAACCGCACAGTTGTATAAACAGCAGGGCTCAAAGTTAAAGAAAAAAGTAGCGGCTGGTCTTATATATTGTTTTTTTATGGTTTAGGGTCTGGCTGGTTGTCAATCCCATTTGTATGAAATGTTTATATTTGATTTTTATTTGTACAAAATATTTCCCAGAATAACCTATTTTTCTTTCATTATATTTACTTAATACTATGAAAATGTATATTCATTATTATCACTAGAGCCTGCAAAAATTGACTATACTGCCTGATAATGAGTCCATTAAAGTTACCATACATGGTTCCTTATTATCGCACAGTATAAATCAAAACTGATATTTACAAAGGTATACTCTCTGATACAACACTTGTAATAAATCTCCATTGTATCTCAAGTTATAGCCCCTGAGTGTATGATGTCAGACTGCTGAAGTCAGACGACAAACGTGACATTTACCTAGCAGTGTGACCTCCTGAGTGATACCATAGATATCGATGATGGCCCAGAGCGGGCAGCCGATGCTGAGCCCACAGTGGAAGAGGATTGGCTCTCCGTCATTGATACTGTAGAACACTCTTCCGTGACGATCAGCCCAGAATGCCAGCACGTTGTCCTTCAGGGCAAGTCTCTCAGGCAGCGCCTTAGCCCAATATCCGGGCCGCGTCACCAGATCTGGGCAGGCATACTTGGGGATGTCTGTTGCGATCAACTCGCTGGGGTCCAGACTGGTAAAACCAAAGCGTAGCGCTCCACTCCAGCCCGTGTGCACACCAGTGAGACGAAGTCGCACCTGAATTCATAACGTTGATGTTCGTATAACTTTTTTGTAACTGTGAAATGGTGATGACTACAGGAAAGCAAACCTTCTCGTAGAGGTAGACAGGCCGGTGGCTGAAGGTGATGCCATTGCAGAAGCTGTTTTTGCGAATGGCACGACGAAGCTGCCCGTCCAGCCTGATATTTTTGCCCTTAGCGTTGGGGTGAAAGCGGGGCGACTCCATACTGATGCTAACTGAATGTGCCGATCTTCTCTCAACTCCCGACCCATGGTTGGGCAAGGTGTAGTACTGCCTGTTTGCCACAGGGCGGGGTTGCAAAGTCGCATCTGCGCATAGAAAGAAAACACACAAAAAAATCAATTAGCTCTTTTTTGCTTTAAGCATGACAATTAATAGCAACATGTGTGAAGTGCATGTTTGCTTTGTGCGTCTCTGTCTAGGTCAAAACAGCCATGTAAGCAACAAGAGCTGCTGGAAAAAGAAGTGAAAGTATCAGCACCCAATAACTTGTGTGCAAGTGGTCCATGGCAGTTGGTTGAGAGGGCAGAGGCCAGTTATGTAAAAGAGCCTTCAGTCTTAGACACTTCTTTTCCCACACTGACACTATGGACATCTGAGCCCACATTAACTGTGCCAAATCAATCGGTGTACTGCAACTCTAGCACCATGGGTGCCCCTATTTTGTGTTCCCCACCAAAATAATAATGTTTTTTTAATCAGTCTTTGATATTTTCCTGTATTTTTTTCCAAGTGCCAAGACCATTTTTTGTGGAGTTATATGCACAAATGCTGAAAATCTCACAATGTTAAAGAATCCTTTAAAAAAAGTTCCTGGATCTAGACAGTGGTCTGGATCACCCCCAAAATCACACAATTCCTGAAAATGTCATTCAAATCAAAATCCACAGTCCAGTTATTTTGAACACAAACAAACCGTTAAAAGCTGGCAAAACACAACCTCCACGCTTACACTTGCCATAAGTAATTGATAATTATTATACATATATTATACATATATATATTATATATTCATATACGTGCCAATTTGACTGTCTATCTAATCTATAATTTTCTCTAATATTAATATAGTAAGATCTTTTTTGTTTCTTATGTATATGAGTTAATTTAATTCCATCCATCCTTTTTCTATCCATATTATCCTTATTAGGGTCACGGGTGTTAATATAATTCAAGTTATTATTTATTTACTTATTATTATATTATCATTTAAGCCTTTAAATCTGTACTGTATGTTTTTAAAGCTGCGATATAAAATATGAAATGGTTATCAAGTTTAGTGCCACAGATTATTTTCCTATTTGATTAATCTGAAGCTTGTTCTTTTGGTTCCGCTACATTTCAGAAGAGGCAAAAATGCCAATCACTGTCAAGATAATATGTCGGCTTTCATGGATAACTAAGGATGGATTGATTAAGCATACTCATTGATTAATTGTTGCAGATGTAAATACGTTATCATCCATTTGCTTCATTCCATTAGTTTCAAATTACTTGAGGTCAACGTATAGTTTTCCATCATCGTTATTCTCAATGTTTGTGTTTGAACTATGAGGAATAACATTTTTCAAATAAATGTTATGAAATAAAAACACAAAAGCTTGCAATAAGATAAAAAGTAATGAATGTGATGTTCAAATATTAGTTAGTAGTTAACACCATTTGGAGTCACACTCACAATGTAATGTCAGGCGAGATGGAAGAGATAGCAGAAAACATCAGCAGAGAAGTCCAGCTTTCACGTGCTGGCGTTGATCTTATTTATGTGCATTTAGTATGTGTCGTCTAAGGTCTCCTTGGCCAGCAGCATCAACAAACCCTGAATGGACCAATTCTTGTCTTCCCCACAGTTCAAGAAAAATGGCAACCATTCAAAGGCTGATTCTATAATCTTTTCTCCCTAAGAAATCCCAATGGGCGTTAAACAAAATTAACAAGTCAGAAATGCAACAGCAAGATGAAGGTCATATGATTTGGTTTCAGATAGAGCCGGAGGAGCTTATTTATCATTGTAAGTACAACATTAAAATAAATAAGCCATAATGTTTAATGCTGATAAAAATATATTGACTGGGCAGTAAATCAAGAAAATGTTCAACACTACATGGTCTATCTACAAATTGCCACACCATCATTCAAATTAGAGGCAAAAAGTTGACGGTTTCTTTATACTGACAGCATAATAAAATCCATATTGAAAAATGATGGTCTTTTCTAAGCATGTAAGACAGACACCCTTTTCACACAGCAATCCCACAAAATACTGTAGGTGCATCAAAGTCATCACATTCATACATCCAATTGTCTTCCTCCGAATAGCCAAGATCGAGCCCAGGCTTCCCTCTCCCCAGCTGCTTTGTCCAGCTTCCCCTGGCGAATCCAGAGGCATTCCCAGGACAGTTGAAATTAATAGTGTTCTATCATGTCCTGGCACAGATGCCTCCTACCGGTCGAACGTACCCAGAACACCTCCCCAAGGAGTTCTGGTAGACATCCTGACCAGATGCCATTGGAGCCACCTCATCTGGCTCCTCCCAATGCGGGGGAGCAGCGTATCTTTAAGGGAGAGCCCAACCACCTTCAGGAGGAAACTCATTTCAGCTGCTTGGACCCACGATTTTGTCCTTTCAGTCACTACCCAAAGCTCATAACCATAGGTGAGGATAGGAACGTAGATTGACCCATAAATTCGGAGTTTTAGATTTGGAGTCTGCATCTACACCAATACGCCTGTCAATCTTGCATTTCATCCTTCCTTCACTCATAAACAAGACCCCAAGATACTTAAACTCTTCCACTTGGGACCTGGAAATGGCACTTCACCCTCTATGGGGCAAAAACCATGGGTCCGGACTTGGAGGTACTGAGTCTTATCCCAGCTGAGTGTGTGAACAGCTGAGTGTGTGAACCGATCTAGTTAAAGCTGAGGATCATGGCCTGAAGAAGCAAGCAGGGACCACATCATCTGCAAAAGGCAGAGACACAGTCCTACAGCCACCAAACCGGAGCCCCTCAACGCCCTGGCTGCACTTAGAAATTCTGTCCATAAAGGTAGTGAACAGATCTAGTAACAAAGGGCAGCTTGGCAGAGTCCAACCATAACTGGAAAGGAATCAACTTATTGCCGGCAATGTGGACCAAGCTCTGACGCCAGCCATACTGAGAGAAAACCACCTGAATTAGGCAGTCCCATACTCCATACTCTCACGAGTACTGCGCACAGGATTTGTCTACAGACACAGTCGAATGCCTTCTCCAAGTCCACATAACACATCATGATGGTTGGGTAAATGTACCATGTACCCTGAAGGACCCTGTTGAAAGAGTAGAGTCGGTACTGTTTATTAACTGTTGCGGTACTGTTTATTAACTGTTTGCAGGTAATGACTCTCGTCACAAATGTTGCTGTAACAAACTGAAGTAAAGGGCTCCCTCCTTGGTGGACATTTTTTTTATCTTGTAGTTTTGAGCTGCATTTGACTTTAAAGCTACTATTTTTAATGTGAATGTAAATGACTGACAGAAGACATTCTGACAACAAGCCAATGTACAGTATACATTAAAAACTGTATAGTACAGAAGAATCTCGGTTAGTGTAATCCCTAGTTAGTGTATATTTAAGATTACATTGAAAATGTACACAAAGGTTTGCATTGGTTTGCATACATTTTGTAGTTAGTGGACAATATGGCACCCATCATGTCCTTAATATACTGCATGCGTCTGAATGTGTTCGTGATGTATTGTTATCAAAAAACATCCCTGTTAGTACCCTGAGGTTGTTATTATCATGCTCTTAACTGGAAACTTTTTTCTGCTTTTCTAATTATTTATTATTGTGTCTTAAGCGCCAGCACTTTCATGTAGAAGTGATACAACACAATGGTGGTGTTGAGCTCAATCACTCGCCGTTGCCTCATAGACGTCTGTGTTAACAATCAAGTCTTCCATCAAGGTAAAATGTTGCGTTAAAGGTAAAAATATTTTGGGTTACCATTTTTTGGTGCCCGGAAAGGATTCATTGAATTTGCTTGATTTCTTTTTCTGGGAAAATTAAAGCGATTAGTGTACATTATGGTTTAAATCGGACCATCTGGAACGGATTAATGATGAAACCGAGGTTCCACTGTAGTAGTTTTGGGGAAAAAATAGGTTGACTGGTCATTCAGTCGTGGTAAAGCAGCCAGTAACACAACCTCAACATCTAATCTCACAACATCATAATACAGGCTACAAAGGTAGGTCATCTTAATTACATGACTGGGTACTATAAATGACCTGTACAATAACTTATTGTCAATTCCAGAAAATTAAGCACACCTGAATATAAGCTGCACCGTCCAAATTTTGTACATATATTTTTTTTGTACACACTTAAGCCACAAGTGTCCACATTGTAACATGGGATATTTACACAGAAAGACACACTACACACTTTTTTCATCTGAGTTCAACAACTGCCATTGTTATAGCAGTCCCAAGCAGAAGCTATAGTACAGTAGTTCTACACTTGATCAAACTTACATAAGATTTGTCAGATCATAGCACAATCGTCGACTTTAAAACATGTGATGTTAGCACTACTTTCTGCACTCTAAGCACCATGGGAACTGTAGGTCTTTTAGCCATTAATTATCGGCATCGTTGTTTAAGCTGCCGGGTTAAAAACGTGTGAAAAAAGTAACGACTTACAGTTTAAACTTTACGGTACTTGTCTCTATTAGATTCAAATATTTATCTAGTCCCCGACTGAACCGCTGATGGTGTAACAGAACAACTACTTGCTCTCCTTTGAAAAGATTCATTTCGAACTGTTTAGAACTGCAATTCTTTTAAGTAATCGTAATTTACTCAAGCAAAGCGCCTCCAACTTGAGATGCAACATCATTTCTTAAAGGCAAAATCAGGACAGGGCACTCCAGGTGTTGGTCCCACTGACAAACAAGCTGCAATCATAAGATATGAGCACAAGACACTTCATGTAAGAGGACAAGTGCAAGTATCAGGACCAACATCAGCCACTAGTTCAGCAGAGCCATTATTCTATCTTAGCTCAAGGCATAGTGTCTGATCATCATACACTATGTCATTTACTGCAAGAACCATGAGCTTTGATGGAGTCAAAGAAAATTTCACAGTGTTGTTACTGCACCTTTTTGAAAAACCTCGATAAGATCACTGTAAAAAATGTTTATCATATGCTTTGATTTAGAGATTGAACATGAAGACAAATTAAAATGTTGTGCAACTGCTTTAATAAATACAGATAGTGTTCCATATAAACAATGCGTGCTTTTTGCTTCCTCCCCTCAAGCCCCATGCGTTGGCGGGCCTTGGTAGCAGTGACTACATGGTGTCTAGCCTGCGCGGGGGCGTGGGAGTGGGACAAGCAGTAAATCACTGATTGTAAAGTAATGTGCTTTAGGTGTCGGGACAAAATAGTGACATTGTGAAGATTTATAATGACAACACAACTAATGTGCACAATCAAGAGTCATTGCCCGGCAATCACTTGAGATTGTACTCCAGGAATAATGTGTCTGACACAAAGCAGGCAGATGTGTCACTGCTATCTGGAATAAAAGCCACGTTTACCCCATTAGAGAGGAGCACATGAGGAAAAGCATGCAGAGGAGACATGCATTCAGAACTGTAACATGTCAAGATGGGCATATAATTTGTCATAAACTAGTACTTTATTAACTTGTAGTGTTACCTTACAATTATGGGCTATTTCCTAATAGACTATGCACAAAATGGCTTTCCATTATTTGAATTTTATATATTTTTTTACATTGCTTTATTTAGGGGCTGCTCGATGGCCAGGTGGTTAGCATGTTGGCCACACAGTCTGAAGATCTGGAAGATCTGGGTTCGAATCTTTGTTTGGTGGCGCTGTCCATGTTTGCATGTGCACCCCGTGCATGTTTCCGGTTTCCTCCCACATTCCAAAAACATGCATGTTAGGTTAATTGGTGATTCTAAATTGTCCATAGGTATCAGTGTGAATGGTTGTTTGTCTGAAATTGACTGGCGACCAGTCATCTTCAGGTTATAAACCAGTCGAGACATATGCAACAGCACCTCTGCTGGTTGTAACCAAGTTCTGCACTTCATTTTGCCAGTTTCCTGAAAATGCCACGAATGGTGCATCCATCCATCCATTATACTTATAAATATTACGTGTCGTTCAAACGCCTCACAATAAAATAGTAAATAGCAGGACCAAACAGCATGTTTATGCCTAAAACACAAAACTGAATATTTTGGCGGGTTGGTGCATAAACCAAGTGCAAACCCTCTGCAAAAATTGATAAAAGGTCTAGACAAGGAATTTATTTTCATCATTGACATCAATGGAACCTTGCACCCCTATAAAATCATAACGGAGCTGCCCATCTGTCATCTTCCATGACCCAGGAACGAACAACCGGATGGACTAACACACATTTCCAAAATTGCATAGGCGATAATATATATAATCCATTTACATTTGAACAACAAACAAAATAAATAAATAGCTAGGTACAAATGCTAGTGATCTGGTTGAGATGAAATGGGGAAAAGACTGTTTTAGCCTTGTAAAGTGTGAAGACCTCAAGTATTGGACGTCAACTGTAATGTTGAGCAACTTCCTTTCAGGGTGCATGCCCTTAATATGTATTAAACCGCTCAGAGTATACCCTGTGGGATACACTGTGGTCGTCTACAACCCTACTGTGCATGCATGAGTAGTGCATTGCAAACACTGACGGAACCGCTCCAGATGATTGTCGTCTCCGTGCGGTGACCACCATCGGCGTGAGCAGGTGACCCTCAAATGCCGCTTCCTGCGTCAGGCGCACTCAGGTCGGATTAGCGATGGTTTCGTTTGCAGTTTGTGCAATTGATTATTATCAAGGTAGCGGCAGGGGAGCTCCACGCCAATCACGCTCAGCTCCCCGGTGATGCGCAGCTTGTCTCCAAAACCCGAGGAAATAGGACAAGCCACGCACTCACGCACGCACGCGCGCGCGCGCAAATCGTGCACGTCACACATGGAATCTCCAATAAAATAAACATCACAGAAGGCTCACCTATTAAGGGTTTGGGTGTCGTGTTCCCCATTATGTCCACCAATGTCGCGCACCGTCTGCCAAAGGAATCCAGATTGCAGCGTCCGTCTGTCCATCCATGTGTGTAGAGCACCCTTCCCTTTCTTTATCTCTCCAAACTGGTAACGGGAATGTGCGTGAATCCAGATCAAACTGGGACTCCGGTGCCTTCAATATGCATGGACGCGCTCCTTAGAGGAAGGCAGACACCTCCAAGTGGCGCACAACAGCCCCCTCCTCTATTTAGGAGAGGCTCCCGCAGCACTTTAAAGACACAGGAAGCAGGGATAGTCCTTCAAAAGCCCTGCTGAGCCGTGAATGCTTCATACACACGCAGAGGCTGTGATAATGCTTGGTGACTTTTTCCTGGAGAGTGGGTGTTGGTGTACAAGAGGTCATGTATTTACATATAGAAGGATGATGAGCGCTCTTGGTTCCTCTATTTATGTGTTTGCTTGCAGGATGGTGCAAAAATGACGCCTATTTACGTGCATTACAGCTACAATATACAGTGTTTGACTATATTCAGCATATTGCATAAAATATAGCTTTCGTATGCAAGATTTTACATCCTTCCAGTTTCATTGTCTTTTATATTGTCCAATTATTATATTTTATTAAATTGCTCTTTCCTTTGATTCTTAATAATGGAGGGTGATGCTTGTACGTTCGGAAAAACTGTAAAGCGCAACACGATACTTCGGCAGCACTCAGATCAACATTTACAACTTGTGTTTACTTTGTATTCTTGAATTATGGCTTAAGATGTAATAGTCCCGTGTCTCAATTAACTGGATAGGAAAATCGTACATTAAAACACACCTCCCCTTAAAAAAACACTACCTTTTAAAAAGATAGCAGGTGCCAAAAGGTAGCTGTAATTACCTTTACCATGGCAACGTTTACCTCTAGGCCTTGTCCACACCTACCAAAGTATTTGGAAAACCGCATATTTATCAAAAACAAGGGTGTCCACACAACCTTGAATTTAAAAAAATGCATACACAACAAAACAAAAAGAAACACCCACAAAAAAATATACTCACGTAACCGCATGAATGCATTGGGAACCACAGTCATAAGCATGCCAAACCTGTAGGCGGCGATAGTTACTAAAATTCTATCCAGTCAGAATCCTTCTCTGTCATCCCCGTAAAACATAGAATATGGCGCCAGGCCGACCTCAAAGCGTTTCTTCGCATCTGCTTTTCAACATGGAGCAGTACTTGGGCTTGCAAAAACAAGCAAGCAAAAAGCGCTTGAACAATAGCTACAACCAACACAGTTCTGAGGGCATCCATGTTGTTTCGGATGTAAATACAGGTCACGTGTGTGACGTCACAGCATACGTTGTCACAGGCAGTGATGTTTGGAAACATAAAACTTTGGTTATTTGCATCTACTGTATACCCAAACGCAGAATCAGAGTTTTCTCCAAATCTACACTTTGTTTAGTTTTTAATGTTGTATATATGCAGGATCGTGTGGATGATAGGCCGAATCGCAGAAAAATAATAGATCAAAATAGTTTTATGATATACCCGCCTACGAGTGGACAGGGCAATAGTTTCTCAATTAATTGCCAGGTAAACCGTCAACTTAAAAACCTCCCCTCAAATAAACACCAGCTTTTTCCTTAAAGCAAATAAATGACAATGGGTGCAGCTAACTGGGTGTAATTACTTCTGCTATTACAACATTTTCAAATGCTGTCTTAAATTAATCTGAAGGTAAATATCCACAAAAACAAAGAAATGCCTCAACTCAAATAGATACCACTATTTTTTCCCATGAGGATATAAATACCATTGGGGTGCCACTCAGTACATATATATATATATATATATATGTTTTTTTTACTCTTGCAGTGTTTCACTGTAATAGACGCTGTGTCTCAATTAATTACCAGGTAAATCCCTCACTTCAGTAAATAAGTGCCTCCCCTCAAATAGACATCACATTTTTACATTCAGAGAATAAATAGTTGCAATTATATTTGCTAGAGTAATGTTTCCTTCAAATAAACGCTGTCTGAAATAATCTGAAAGTAAATCCTCCACTACAACAAATAAATGCCTCCCCTCAAATAGATACCACCTTCTTCCCCTTCAACAAACAAATACCAGGTGATGCAGCTAAGTAGGGGTCATTTTCCTTTCTATGGCAATACAATATTTTCTTCAAAACAGACGCTGTCGGAATTCATCTGAAGGTAAATCATCCACTAAAACAAATAAATGCCTCCCCTCAAATAAATACCACCCTTAGGAAATAAATAACATGGCTGTGCCACTCAGTACCTGTAATTAGGTTTTACTATCGTTTCCCTGTAATAGATGCTGTTTCTCAATTAATCATCAGGTAACTCACTCATTCCAGTAAATAAGTCCCTTCCCTCAAATAGACACCGCCCTTATCCCTTTGGGAAATACATAATGGGGGGGGGGGGGCAATTAGATTGCTGTAATTGCGTTTGCTATAGCAATGTTTCCATTTTATAGACACAGTCTGATTTAATCTGAAGATAAATCCTCCACAAAAACAAATAAACACCTCCCCCTAAACAGATACCACGTATTACCCGTCTAGAAATAAATCAATAACAAGTGACGAAACTAAGTAGGTGTCATTTACTTTGCTTTGGTTTCCTTCAAACAGATGTTGTCTGATTTATAGTCCTCCCCTGCAGTATCGCGGTTTGATTACCGATCCCCCGCTATATCGACGTTTTTCAAAAACGAACAATCAATCACTGCTTTGTGGTTGATTATGACCATTATTAGTCATACATATTGAAATGACAAGTGGTATGTAGTCTTCTAGTTACTAGGCGGCAATAATGACAAGTGGTGTTACAATATATCGTGTCATAAGATCTGTCATAAGAGTTGTGCAATGTGCTGTAAACAAAGAATAATTGGAGTGTAGAAGCGACAATGGTTGCCACAAGGTAGATGTAGTTACCCTATAATAGGTGCTGCGTCTCTATCATCAAGTAACTTGCCCACTTGAGACACCAGCTGTGCAGCATTTTTGCAGTAGGTTACTTCTTCAAATGAATGCGTCATACTCTGCAGTGGAACCACTGGCCACGGTATGAGGAACCATTAAAGGTAATGAAGAATAATCTATCAATTTATTTTAAATATAGTTTATATTGTTAGAGTCACAGTGAGAGGTGGGATGCACCCTGCAGTGATCACGAGTTGATCATAGAGCAAAAGGGGATGGGCACTGACTGGGATTTGAGCGCGAGCAAGTTAAGTGAAATATGAGGCACCAGTACTAACCCTAACATTGAATTGGAAAAGTCCCTAAGTGTCATTATAGGTGAAAGTTGTTTTTGATTCTCTAACTGTTCTGAAGCCAAGGATTCCCATTAGTACAGATCCAGCCATTGCGATCCTTGAAGTCGCATGCAGATCCCACAGTGCTGATCATGCTCATGTGCTGCACCAAATAAAATACGGCACACTTTTGATAAAAGTCCAGGCTATCATATGAGGAAATCCCCGTTTTCCCTACCCCTCCCATGGCCTTGACTGCTGGACTTCTTTCAAGCTGTTTCCTGTCTTCTGGACCACAGTGCTCTCAGAGGATTCATGGCCTGCAGGGCTTGGATGACTGACTCACATTGTCCGTAACGGGGAGAATGTGAACACTTTATTTCTCATAGTACAACGTTTTGTCGTCAAAAACATGATGAAGTGCAATTTTGTTTTATAATCTGATTTGGAAAAATCCTCATTGCAAATATGTAGTATTCTTTATTCCATATGGCAGAAGGAGGAATGGCTGTTGATGCCAACATGGCCACAGTGATCTTAGAATGCTTGAGGGCAAACAAGGCCCGTGAGAGATGACGTTTGGGTGAAGGCAGCCTCAATCTAAATATATCTCTGAAACAAAAGCATTTGTTTCTGCCTCCTCAGCGCTGTTTGTTTTAGCAGGATATGGTGGCTCCTTATATGAACCTTTGCTGAATGGTGTTTGGGGTAAAACAGAGCCCTTGCCATGGCATCAGATAGAAAATGAGCTGCTCCGGCAAAGGGGATCAACACAGGAAGAGAATACGGAGCTTGCAATGAGCTCTGCAATCAAGTCTTGGCTGTAAACACAGCGGAGCCACAGAGGCAAGTGCTGCCTTTCCAAGATGCTTCACTGCCTGAGTACATACTGTACTGTACATGCCAGTGTTGATGAGAGTCTAATGATCAGGGTGTTGATTTTATTACAAAAGCATGGATTGAATGGCTTTTTCAGCTCCTTCACAGACTGTTGTTGACATTTCTGAGAACATGTCAACATTATTGAGAAGTGGGAGAAAGCTAAGTGTGTTAGATGAGCGTGATAACGTGTCGTTTCATAAGGAGCTGCGTGCCAGATAATCAGTAAAACTGGACCAAAACTGAAAGAATTTAGAAATGCTGTTTAATTCCAACACGCACTGCACAAATAAACAGCCTGCAATGTAAAGCCAAAGCTAACAGTTTCGGTTTGCACCCAGAAAGCCACCATATGACTACTCACTTTCTTATGTTCTGCTTGTTGGTGTTCTTCCACAATCTTGTTTTCTTTGGCCTTTTGTGAGGGATAACAGTGATGGTAAAGAAGTGTGATTAGGACCATGGAACTCATTGTACGTCCTTCACGTGCCATCAAAGTTAAGGCAGAGAAAACTACTGGTTTTACCTTATTGTCGCACTGGTATGACAGTTTCCAGCGTTAAAATGTTACTTCCAACACGCAGACCAGTTCAGTTAATAAAGGTTTCACGTTGTTGATGTTGTCTTTCAGCTGTTTCCATCAGGGGGCACCACAGTCAGGCAGTCACATGATTTGTTTGACTTAGTTTTTACATCAGACAAACCCACTCAGTTATTTGACTCGGGACTGGCTCTTCATATTCTGTGCCCGGTGGCATCCGGTGAGGTTCATGGCTAAGAACCCTTTGAAGTTTGTTTGTGTGTGTTGATAGAAGTCATGGTCAATGGTCATTAGGAGAATTAAAAATGATAATTATTCAGTTTGGTTAAATCAAATGTTTTCTGCTTGTTTTTAAATATTTCTTTGTCTCATTTTTTTTTTTTCTTGCTAACTGTTCTTCCCTCCCGTGTATATAAAGTACATGCATCTTGTATTTTTCCAGGAAAAGTTCTTTTACTTTGTTGTGAAAGTCTGTCTAACTTAAATCCAATTAATTAAAAAAAAAAATGTCAATCCAATTAAAACGGTAAAACGGTAACACAAAACAGATTGTTATAGTTTTACAAGTATAGTTGTACATGCAGAAAACAACTTAAAATGCATAGAAATACATATACATGATGAATGAATGGGACAAATGAACATTTAAGGTTATTTTAACCTTCATTGAAGACGTGGTTCTTGGTGGTGGTGGTTGATCTGGTTGCCACATCTTGTCTTTGGGAACAATCATGTCTTCAATGAAGGTAAAAGTAACCTTAAATGTTCATGTATCCCTTTCATTTGTTATTTATATGCATTTATAATTGTTTTATTAATTTTTTAAGCATGTGAATTGATTGTCAATATGGACATTGCAGATTTTTTCTGCGTTTTCAGATTTTTCCTCTCTGGGAGCCGTTTTCAAAAATACAGTTTTAGGGCACCCAGAACGACAACAAAGTGGATGAGAGTCTGAAACGCTTTGAAAGTACGTTAAAAATGTCATTCTGGATAGCCCCTTAGGGCTACATGAGGTTATTCTAAGCTTAATGTAGTGTTTTCCACAGTCCACAGACAATGTACAGTATATAAAGTCTATATATTTAATACAACCAACGATCAGTATAATGTTTGTAATTAATATTTGTCAATTATTCAGCTGAAATGTGGTCTAAAAGGAAATTGTCAGAGGGTTTTTTCACCCAAGACCTAAATATCAACCTTGCATTACTATATTCAGACACCCCAGGACACTGTTAGCACAGATGTTTCACTCTCATTGCTATGACAGTATGACAGAAGTCAGCTTCTGTCATACTGTTGTAAGTGATTTATAGTCGTAGAGGCAGCGTTTGACTTTATTTCTCTATTAGAAACTGATTACTTTGGACTTTGTGACAAACAACAGTAGAGAAGAATAAAGGTTTTCAGTATTATTTTTTAATAATTTTTTGCATAAGGGCATTGGTCGCAGTATGCGCATTTTTTATTCAAGCAGAGAACAAGGGCAGTGAGAAAACAGGAGTGGAGAATATGGGGTATAATACTGCATCAGTCACTGACATTCACCCAAATGGCCAATTAGAGTCCTAAGTTAGGTTAACGTGCATGTTTTACAATGTCTTACTAATCAAAGGTTTAAATTCTGAGTGGAGCAGTCAGTCAGTTGAAAGTTTTTTAATGGCGTGGTGCTCAGCATTAGGTGAAGGCCAAGGTCCAAACCCCAAGCATTGCTCAAATGGATGAAGTGAGTCATAGCACTTTCATTGTGAACTCATCCATCTCTGTTAAGCACACATGCCGTAAAAAATCAGCCATGTTCAATCAAAAATGTTGTTTTTGGTCACATTTTCACTGGAACAGGCAGTTCTACTACAGTATGGGACATCTGTTTTCAATATGAGCTTCTGTCTTCTCATTAGGTCGACTGGGGTTAGGCACCTGCTTAAAAGGTGTACATTATTATTATTATTATTATTATTATTATTATTATTATTATTATTATTATTATTGCATTTGTAGTACACAAGTACACAAAATGTTTTCTTTTACAAAGTCACTGTTTAACTGGGGCAAAATCAAGCAGTGTACCAATGCCCTCACAGATTGTTCCAGTTTCCAAAATCCTCGTATCATAAAACAGAACACTGTGGCAAACTTCTAGCATCAAAAATGTTTGCTTTCACGTGAACAATTTTAGATTTTGATCAGTTAAAAAAGCAAACATTTTCTGTATAAGGCAAACTGGCACTGTTTATCAGTTTTTTGCAAGCAAACAGGATACAGCTGGGAACTGGGAATATGGCAGCACAACCATTCACCGGGTTGTAAAATGATTGATATATGGTTTAACAATGATTGTTTTATACCAGTAAGTGGCGCTAGGTTTTTGTTGTCCTCCAAAACCAGAAAATTGGAGGATTATACACTTGCAATCAGGTAGACACACACAGATAAACTTTAAATCTATTTAATGTAGTAATGCATTACTTTCTGCTGTTAAAAAAATTCCGGCAATATTATAATTCATACAGTATGTTGATTGTCAACCAAATATTGCACTTGACCAGAATTTCCGCATGCATTTTTTTGCTCAACTGGTGGTTGCCTAATGTTTCTCCTCGCTTCCTACATGGCTGTACAATGGTACCTTGGTTAATGTCCGCTCTGCTTAGTGCGTTTTTGGGTTAACATGCAAATTTCATCCTCAATTTTTTCTTTGGTTTACGTTCACCCACCTGGTTAGCATGCAATAAGGTGAGCGTAATAAACTGGTGTATTTGTGCTTAGTTTGTTTACGCAGCCATCTTGGCCAAGACAAAATCGCGCCACAATACTACGGCAGCCTGTTAGCCATGTGAGGCATTTGGAATCGAGTGGCCAAACAATGGACACTCCGTATCCATTATATAGAAGGTATAGAAGGTTCGGTGTGACAGCAACATTAGAGATGCTGAAACCAATCAAATACGGGTCAATAAATCAATAATAACAATGGACACCTGTCGTAACATGGGGTATTTAAAAGCCATAAAGATTTTTTAAACTGTTGATTAAATAAATGTTTTTTTCCAAACAGCGCATTGCTCTGCGTGTAAAACGTCTACTTAAAACAGTGCCAAACATTGCGTGTAACAGAGCTAGTTAAACAATTCTTCAGCGTCAGAACTGAACTGCCTCATAATTCCTTTGTTACACACTTTGTCAGTCTCTCACTCTCTTTTTTTGTCGCTCTCAGGGTCACTTTTGTCTCAAGCCAAAGTAGCCCTTTAGTTCAAGCTGTCAGTAGTATCACTCAGTATGACTCCGTAGTCCTGCCTTTCTCAATCCATTACTTCCTGTATATATTTTTTTGACACACTACAAGGAGGGACACAGTATAAATCTTGTAATCCTAACTTCTCTCAGTAGCTTTGATGACGGAACATGAGAGGCTTTTTTTCATCATAGTTCAATACCTAGGCCTCACCTTGGACACCCCTGGTCTAAAGGTTTATCATACAGTATATATTTCATAGACTGAAGTAGTCCAATACATAAGGTCCAATAGGAAGGGGATCTGTTGACACAAAAGGGACACAAGAAAAGGAACAAGAGTTGACAGAAAGTTGAGACGGCACGCTAAACCAGTGGCGGCTGCTGGTCATTCAAGAAGGGGAAGCACTTTTTTTTCAGGCCTACATCATAAATGTGTTTATTTATTTATATGTAAATTCTACCCTACGTTCCTAGTCATTCTTAACAAAGTCAAAGTCGATGGGGATTGGTAAAGTATCTGGATCCGTTAAGAACAACAGACTGAAAAACTTCGCTGATTCACTCAATTCACTGTCAATCAAAAAGGGATTTCGCCTCAGACAGACCATCAAACCATCATGCAGAAGCTGAGCATCCAGGCCAGCCCACTGCCTCATAGACCACCAGAGGTACTTAGCGCCTGATGGGCAGGACAAAGCCAAGCATTTATCCAATGACTGTCCAGTTTCCAGCGGTACAACCCACTCTACACTTGCCCATCAAAGTCAGTAGATACTCAGCGTCCGATTGTGTAAAAGCCCTGTGGCACTGCGTGGATGAATAAGAAGAAAGTAGAGTCAGTTACCTGTGATAAGTAGCAGATTCTGAACAAAAGATGAAGGTATTCTAACGCATATTTAGCCAATGAAATGTACACACAGCAATAAATATTTCAATCCTTTTTTGTTAACATTTCAGGAGAAGCTGAGCTTCTCTCAAAGTCTTTGAGTATTTCACACAACTGTATGTTTGTATGAATAGGAATAATATAAAGCTCAGAGAAAGGGTGCCCACCAACATAATTTTCGCAACTGCTCAACTGTCCCGAACCATCATGAAGGAAAAATATTCTTGGATGCTAACGAATGCTAGAAGGGTCATGGATTCCGTGCGCTGTTACAAGGATATCTGCGAGGAGAAGAGGAGGTTATTCTTCCATAGCCTACGACAATATTTTAGAAGGTAGTGCAGCCAAGAGAATAAAAGTAAAAACAGTTCTCGTTGTATTACTGCTTTATTCAATTATTATCATTACTTCATATTTTTACAGTATGTCCTTCCTGTGTTCCGTGTACAACTCTCATTTTTCATGCTTGTGTCATGTTTTTTTTAAGTATAGCTATTCTGTTGAGAATGACAATCTGTGTGGTGGAATACAGAAGTACGTTAGACACCCTGTCGGAAGTAGCCACACTCTCATGGAATTGATTTACTGAGGGTATTCAGAACTTGCACATTTTCCACTAACCATGTCTAAAATGTGTTGTTACGTAACATGACAGCTCCTGACATTAAATGGCTCCCACTAATGTAACACAATGTGAGCAGTCAGGCATTCAAAAAGAAAAGAAGGACAATCGTTCATTAGTCCCACAGGAGGAAATTCAAAAAGTGTCTTGCTGCTTGCTGGGCATTGTTAGAAATGGTAGCACTTGTACTTTGAAGTAAGTCTTGTTCTGGTTCTGGAGCGTGAAACAGTGGTTTTCTCAATGTTGCAATGTTGTGTTTAGACCTCTGTGTCAGTGGGAGATGTGCTAAAAATGGCCTGTCAATGCATTTAAACCAGATGCATGGACAGTCTTCTTCCTCCATCTGTTCTATTGTCTCAGTGTTTTGTGAGCTGAAGAGCGGATGCACCTCTGATGGAGATGCAGGAAATACTCTCAGCCTAGAACAACACAGCCCACTTCTTCTTCTTCTAGCTTTTTGGACAATGGCCACAGACACGAGTGCAGCTTCATTTCTTTTATTTGAGCTCTTAAATTTCTCACCCAAATGTCACAATATAGAACATTTCTTCTCTATCATCAAACCATGTACACGTTTCAAAAATATTTCAATAAATAAAGATGTATTACAGGACAAGCGAATGAAAAGACATGACATGGATATGATTCTTTTGCACAAAAGGTAGGGATGTTTGGTAAGATTTAAAAAAAACAAGTATAGTCTGCATTTATGTGTGCATGTCCAGCATTCAAACATGCACACCAGATGCTCCCTGCTGAGGAAAGAGGAGAAAGGAGTATGGAGACCCCATTTGCTATGTAAAGCTCAACTCAGCAAAAATAACTGAATTAATAAATAATATTGAAATATTATAAAATTATGAAGACTTTAAATGCAAAAACAAAATTATATATGTATTTATAAGTATACAGTGCATGTGTTAATAATGATTAAATAATTGTTAAGTAAAATAAATACTAATAATATATAACCAGCTACATGTCATCGAATGATCCACTTTTGCCATTCCAGAATTATTCTAACCGGTTAAGCTGTCCTGTTTATCCCTTCCAAAGTGCCTGCACAGTCACATGCTCGATGCAGCGGAAATTACACGAACCTCTGTATGTCAGAGCTAATCGCAGTTCATGTCCAGTCCCTAGGCAAAAAAAATGTTTCTTGGACATGACTCTACATGCACGCCTAATAGGCACAAGCCAGAAATAACCCTTCTGGTAAAACATTTAGAAAATATCAGCTAAAGCTCTGCATTTTTAATGGTATTGGATAAAAATAGTTAGCCCCGTAAAGATGGGAGGTATATGCAGCGAGTTTAAGTGAGGTGCATGCATGTTTTATGTTGATGTTTTTGTACCGCCATCATAACTATGTGTGTTTTTGTGTGCAGCAACATTACAAAGATAAATGCATGATGTTAACCTGTAGCATTTAATTTTTATTTACAGTTATAAAATATCCCAGCCGTATTCACTTTAATGCTGTCAAACATATGTTGGGAACACAATATATTCTTGTGGTATGGTACAACTAAGTTAAGAAGCTCCCAATTAAGCCTGTTAGCATCATTATAATTTATGACAGCGCTCCAAAGGAAATGGTTTCCCAAGAAATTCAAAGCTTGTCAGACTTTTGCCCTCCGGCTCCCGAAAGCTAACCTCCAAATGGCTTGACTTTACATTGCACGAGAAGCGAATCCAAGTTCTCATTAAGGAAACTTGAGCGGTTTGGGGAGTTTGCTGAGAAACCCAATTGAAAGCTTTTTAAGTCTTGCTTGAATTCATGTTTCGCCTTTAACAATATCAACAAGCGGCGACCATTGAAAGCTTCCATCCATCCATTTTCTTTGCCGCTTATCCTCATTAGGGTCGCAGGTATGCTGAAGCCTATCCCAGCTGACTTTGGGCGGGAGGCGGGGTACACGCTGGACTGGTCGCCAGTCAATCGCAGGGCAGACATACAACCACTCACACTCTAGTGGACAATTTAGAGTCACCAATTAACCTAACATGTATGATTTTGGAATGTGGGAGGAAACCGGAGTACCCGGAGAAAACCCACACACGCACGGGGAGAACATGCAAATTCCAACTCCAACGGAGATTCGAACCCTGAACCTCCTAACTGTGAGGCCATCATGCTACCCAGTCAGGAATTGAAAGCTTATGCAACTAAATAATCTATTTTAACCGTACTAATTCACAGATTTTCGTTCGGGGATGGGGGAATTTATATCATACATTGCCAGTGGAAAAGTTATTTGAACAGTGCACCAGAGGTGGGAGCAAGTCAATGTCAAGTACGGTTCAAGTTTTGAATCTCAAGTCTGCAGTCGAGTCTCAAGTATACACATGCAAGTCCAAATCAAGTCCAAAGTCATATGCTTGAAATTTCAAGTCCTTACAAGCCATAAGCACTTTTTAGTGGTACTAAAAAAAAAACATCTTAACAATGTAACAATCAATTAAATTTGACCAATACAATTAATGCATTGTAAATTGTTTTTTTTCGGAAAATAAATGACCAGTGTGACAAGACTTGGTATTGCACAGAATTTAATCCACATATTTGTTGTTTGGTTTTCAACCTGATTGGATGTTAATAGATGTGTTCAGTGCGGCACATTCAAAGGGAAAGTATGTTGTCTCGTCGGAAATTACATAGCGATCAACTTGTATGAACACTTGGGGAATAGGGACACATGTTACTCAACACATTCCCTGAGAATGCACAGTATTTTCAAGTGATCAGACTAAAGTCAAGTCGCGGGTCATTGATGTCAAGTCCAAGTCGAGTTGAAACTCTTTGGTGATATTGTCAAGTCAAACCCAAAGTCATCAAAATTGTGACTGAAGTCTGACTCGAGCCCACACACTGGTTCGACCTTTAAACTCAGCTACCACACAGTATGAACAAAAAAACATCAAAGGTTGCGCTAACATTTTGACTATGTTGGCGCCTAACATAATCCTGACCTTGACCAGAGGCAGCCACTGATGGTTTTGAGGTTGTGTCCGTAAATGCTATGGCTATTATTAACCTTGAGGGTCTCTCAGCAGAGCAGCTAAGTAAGACATGCATCCAGGCCTGCTTTCTGTAATCCCTGCTTCAAAGAAAAGACTACCACGTGCCCACTTCATGGAAGAAGTTCAAGAGCAGCTAGCAGCTGCCATGTACTGTATATTGAGCATTTGCATTCTCTTGTTTTGTCCCGTAAGGCCAAACGTGCAGCAAGTTCCTACATTGACTTCTGCTGGTATGGACGAGGGGTAATCTCCATGCAAGCTTACATTCCTATTGCATGTTGTAATTGTCTGTCAGGACTGATTGCAAGTAAATATGGGCATCAAATGTTAAAATAATGTTAACAAATCACGTCTCACATGCACAAAAACTTCAATCCAAGCAATGTTGAAGCTCTGAAATCATGGTCAAAAGTGCATGTTTTGAATAACAACATATGTTTTTTTCTTAATACAGTATGTTAATCTCAATTTGCTTGTCTTAAATAAAATGTCCAAAAATCTGAGCTATACAGTCCTCCCTTGCCACGTAGCAGTTGAAATTCTACCTTTTACTACGGTGTATGTTAACCACCCCGCCTCGCTCCACCAAGACGACGTGACTGTACTGAATGACTGACAGGAGGTGTCACTTCATCTCACAATGTCTTAAGCCATTCTGTGAAGTGTTTAGGTGCTGAACCAATGCACAGAGTGAATCTTATTCCGGCCTGTTTGGATGCAAGAGAGGAGGAAATCAGACACACATGCACATGGCAAGTTCATTTTCATTTACTGTGTGATTCACTTACTTATTACCGGGACAAAAACCACATTGCAGCTCCAGTAACCGAGGTGTAACCGAGGTTCGACTAACAGTCGTGTTCTTCTCTCCAGCACCCTGGAGTAGACTTTCCCAGGAAGGCTGAGGAGTGTGATCCCCCTATAGTTGGAACACACCCTCCGGTCACCCTTTTTAAAAATGGGGACCACCACCCCGGTCTGCCAGTCCAGAGGTACTGTTCCTGACTTCCATGCAATGTTGTAGAGGCGTGTCAACCAACACAGTCCTCCAACATCCAGAGCCTTGAGAAATTCTGAGCGGAACTCGTCTACCCCCGGAGCCTTGCCACTGGGGAGTGATTTGACTACCCCAATTACCTCAGCCACGGTGATAGAACTGTCCACGTACGTATCCTCAGACTCTGCTTCCTCTATGGAAGGCATGTCAGTGGGATTGAGAAGGGCCTCGAAGTATTCCTTCCACCGACCAACTATATCCACAGTCGTGGTCAGCAAGCCCCCGTCCGCACTGTAAACAGTGTGAACTGGGGGCTGCTTCCCCTTTCTGAGGTGTCGGACGGTTTGCCAGAACCTCTTCGAGGCCGACCGAAAGTCGTGCTCCATAGCCTCACCGAACTCCTCCCACACCCGAGTTTTTGCCTCGACCACCGCCGAAGCCGCGTGCCGCTTGGCCTGCCGGTACCTGTCAGCTGCTTCGGGAGTCCCGCAAGCCATCCATGCTCGATAGGACTCCTTTTTCAGCTTGACGGCAGCCCTAACCCCCGGTGTCCACCATCGGGTTCGGGGCTTGCCACCACGACTGGCACCGACCACCTTGCGGCCGCAACCACAACTGGCTGCCTCAGCAATAGAGGCACGGAATACGGCCCATTCGGACTCAATATCCCGGTCCTCCCTCGAAATGCAGGCGAAGCTCTGCCGGAGATGAGAGTTGAAGACTCGACGAACGGGAGATTCTGCCAGACGTTCCCAGCACACCCTCACTACGCGTTTGGGTCTGCCAGGTCTGTCCGGCATCCTTCCCCGCCATCTAATCCAACTCATCACCAGGTGGTGGTCAGTTGACAGCTCAGCCCCTCTCTTCACCCGCGTGTCCAGAACATACGGACGCAGGTCTGATGATACGACCACAAAGTCGATCATAGACCTGCGACCTAGGGTGTCCTGGTGCCAAGTGCACTTATGGGCATCCTTATGTTCGAACATGGTGTTCGTTATGGACAAACTGTAGTTCGCACAGAAGTCCAGCAACAACACACCGCACGGGTTCAGGTCAGGGAGGCCGTTCCTCCCAACCACGCCCCTCCAAGTCACACTGTCATTGCCCACATGGGCGTTGAAGTCTCCCAGTAGAACTATGGAGTCACCAGCTGGGGTGCTCTCCAGCACCCCTCTGATAGACTCCAAGAAGGCTGGGTACTCTGAACTGCCGTTCGGCGCATAGGCACAAACCACAGTCAGGACCCTTTCCCCAGCCCTAAGGCGTAGGGAAGTGNCCTCTCCCTTGCGGCAACTCCAGAGAAGAACAAGGTCCAGCCCCTCTCAAGGAATTTGGTTCCAGAGCCCAAACTGTGGGTTGAGGTGAGTCCGACTATATCTAGTCGGAATCTCTCTGCCTCTTCCACAAGCTCGGGCTCTTTTCCCACCAGAGAAGTGACATTCCATGTCCCTTATTTGTTTTCTGAACGAGAAATTTAATCACGTTTTAATCTGTAGTAGTATATGTAGTATTCTACAATGTTAACAAAGTTAACAAGTTGCACGGTGGCCTAGTGGTTAGCATGTCAGGCCACACACTCTGGCAGGTCTGGGTTCATATCTCAGTTATGGTTTTTCTGTGTGGAATTTGCATGTCCTCCCCATGTCTGGGTTTTCATTCTAAAATATGCATTTTAGGTTAACTGAATTGCCTAAGGTCAGCTGGGATAGGCTAAAGAATAACCCACCACCCTAGTGAGTACAAGCGGCAAAGAAAATGAATCATTCCTACTCGGTAGAAATGTACTTATTATGGCCGGGTGCCAAAACAAATACTCAATATAATAATATAACTTAAGTAGCCATTATTGGCGACCTCAACTTTGCAGTCGTCTTTGCAGTTTTTAGACAAGATCCTGTTAAACAAAAGTTCCACTTTGACTCAAACAACAGACGTTTTTTATCCCTCCGTTAAGTGATCCAATGTAAACAACCTCTAAAACTACTCCAGGGTTCGTTCCCCACTGTACATGTCTAAGAAGACTGCGCAGCATATTTGATGTTACATCGGGTACAACGGTGCGTCCATGTTCATTTAGAGCTGGGCGGACATCATGTTAACTGTCAACACAATCAAGCTGCCAACAGAAGATCCAGCAGTGACACATTTGTTTCTTCTGGAAGAGGATGCCATAATGAAAGAGCTGAGATTCACATGTTCAGCACGCCATCACTGCAAATGTCAGCATCTGTCATCATCCAGCACAATCATATCACCAGCTATATCAACACAGTTTTCATCTTAAAGATCTCCCATTATGCAAAATAGACTTTTTAAAGATTTTATCACACTAATGTGTGTTTGAGGGCCAAAGACCTCCCTCCTTTACTCCACTTTTGAAGTTTTTTTTTTTTCATGACATGAAATGAACACCTTTCGTCCTTGCAGACATGATACCGCCTCTGGATGAGCCCGACTCATTTATACGCCTGACATCTTTGGGGAAAAAAACAAAAATAGGCTCCACTACACATCTTGAAAGATATCCTGGAGCTTTACCAACTATACACCTACAACGTAGTATTGGGGTCACATTAAAAAAAATCTGAGATTTCAAAATCAATAGTTGTCATTTTATGAGAAAAAAAGTTGTAATTTTTCCACAAAAAAGTTTTAAATGAATGAGAATAAAATGTCAAATGACAAAAAGTTGTAATTTTATGAGAGTAGAAGTTGTAATTACTTTTGACCAAGGCCAAAGGTCTCATAAGTCCCCTGGCTTTATAGCTGTCTCAGGCGATGCCTGTAACAATGGAGTATTAACATAATCTGAGATTTCAAGAATAAACTTGTACATTTACAACAATAGAGTGGTACATTTACAAGAAAAAACTTCTAATATTACAAGAATAGAGCTGTACAGCTGTACAAGAATAAAAGTCATAAGTTTATTGCCTGAGGCTCTGTTCCTGAGAGTTTTGTTTGGGCGAGTCTAGGGCTGTCAGTCAAAACATCTGATCGTGATTAATTGCATTTTGTCCATAGTTAACTCAAAATTCATCTGATTTAATCGCAGGTAAAAATAGGTTTCAATCAAAAATAATTAAAGATGCAAATCTCTTTGTGGTAAACAATTCACTATGCAACTGCAATAACAAGATCAAATTTTAAAGCTAGAACGCCACGGTTTGTGAATGTTTCATGCGAGCGGCGATTTGTGCCGTTGTTTGACTTCTTTGCTCTCACACTGCTATTCCGTATTTTTACCCTCTACCTTTCAGCTCATTTTTGCTCCCAAATGCCGACACTATGTGGGAATGCATAAAGGTAAGATTTGATAACCTTACTGAGTGCTGATGTGCATATTTGTGGTACACGATCTCTCTGAAAATTCATTTATTGCTTTTAATTTGATGTTGTTCCTGTCGTAGTTTTGCACAGTCCTTACTAAATAAGATCAATTAGATCACTATAGTGTACGTATGATCGCTAAAATGCTAGTGTCAATGACGTAGCATTAGCTAGCGTCCCAAATAGCTCTCATTGGCCAAGCCGGTAGCTAGAAGCTCCTAGCCTAAATTTTAGCATGCAGTTCGAAGCAAACCAAGAGAAGGCTCGTATCTAAAAAACACTCATTACCACTGTATTAATAACAAAACAATACCTGCAGTGCGGCAGTAACTCCTCTCTTCTCCCAGAGGTGACGTACTTTGTGACAACTCCAGTCACAGCGACGCCAATAACTTTGGTTTTGTTGAGAGAGCCATCTGCCGGGGCTTTCAAGCTAATCTTGCCATCCAAAGTAGCCTTTTCCTTGCCCATTTTTTCTCAATATTTGTTCCAGCATCTAGCACCACTCTAAACTGCCACTGCTGCGGTTCCCGGGGTCAAACAGTTAATCGCACGTTAAAAAATAGTGCGGTTAAAGGACACTTCCATTAACGCGGTACCTTTAAGAGCCCCAAAAATACTGCATCAGTATCGTGCCAAATGAGCAAATGGTTGCATCCAGGACAAATCACTGAGTGAAAACGATGTCATACACAAGCACACCTACGTGTTGCGCTGTGAACAGGCACACGCCAAACCATAGAGGAAGAAAGAACGCACGCCTGTATGTTTGTTGTCTTTGGCATCTGCAAGTCATTTGGATTATAAGCTCGCTCCTTTTTCTTTCCTTGCTGTTAGTCACGAGCCCGTATGGAACAAACGGAAAAGACAAAGACAAAACAGGAAACGCTATGACATAATATGACAAAATGGAAAAAGAACATGACTACATTTGGACATTTTCATATTATTGATTATCTTTGGGCCGCACGGTGGCTGACTGGGTAGCACGTTGGTCTCACAGTCAGGAGGTTCAGGGTTCGAATCTCTGTGTGGAGTTTGCATGTTCTCCTCGTGCGTGCGTGGGTTTTCTCCGGGTACTCCGGTTTCCTCCCACATTCCAAAAACATGCATGTTAGGTTAATTGGTGACTCTAAATTGTCCATAGGTATGAATGTGAATGGTTGTATGTCCTTGTTTGTCTATATGTGCCCTGCGATTGGCTGGCGACCAGTCCAGGGTGTACCCCGGCTCTCGCCCAAAGTCAGCTGGGATAGGCTCCAGCATACCCGTGACCCTAATGAGGACAAGCGGTATAGAAAATGAATGAATGATTATCTTTATATTTCCACGTGTATTTATTTTGAAAGACATGGTATATACTGAGGTATATACTGCCGGTTTGTGGTGTTACGTAGCAAGTTCTGTTAGCTGACTTCTGCATGGAAACTTGAGAACTCCTCAAGCGGATGGTCGGGTGACCCCATTTAACTCTCAAAACTGCCAGTCTCCTGATTATGTTCAAACGAAACAAAACTTGAGCCCACGAGGGGACAAAAATAACTAAATGCATTCTTATCGCAACATTTGGAAGATAAGTACTCTTAATGGTTGGTGACAGCTTTGCAGTCCTCCAGCAGTCAATGAGCCTAAAGCAACAAAGGCTTCAGTGGTTTGTGTATGAGTGCCATATCTTGATTTTAGTGACCCAATTTGAACTACCGCAAAATGAAGACATGGACGCCCAAAAAATAGGAGCCCAAAAAATGTTTGGAGAAATAGCATTCCTTGTCCTCTAATGAAATGAGGATCGGTGTTGGGCAAATTACTTTAAAAAAGTAATTATATTTACTAGTTACTTCCCAAAAAGACATCAAATTAGCAACAGAATTACATCTTCATAAATGTAATTAGTTACCAAGCAAAGTACTTATTGCCTTGGAAAACCTTCAAACATCTAGCTGGGGCCATCAACAGCTGGGCTACTCAGCGCATAACGCAATGACCTAGTTGTGTCTTGTGTTGCTGTTCGGAGTCCTGTTGTCCCTGAATGCCCCATGCATGTGATTGATGGAGGATGAGGAAGTGTCGTGTTCGTGTGGGTGCTGATGTGTTGGAAATGAGCACTGCTGTTGACGTGTTAAGGTCAGAATCAAGTTTAAAAAAGCGTGTGACTCTGGTCTGCTACAATAATAATACGCCACATTTTACTGTTGGTAACTGTACCAGAGTTGTGACATTTGAATTAGTAATTAATTTTTTTGGGTGACTTTAAAGGCCTTTTTGCTTGTTCAATGGAAACTTGTTTCAACAGAAAGTGGATCTTTTTCCCATTTACTCAAATGGGCCGGAAATTGTGACATTATCAGTAAACAGTAAATGGTAGGAAAGGCATTAGCGATGACTTGGGGCTTTACTCCATTTATCGGGACCTCCAGAATTTTACAGGCTTGTGATGGCTGCAGCCTAAAATATTTGATTTCACGGCAACTTTTTCAAAAGGTTGCGGCAGACATTGTGGTGTTTTGAGGCGTCTTTTTTTTTAATAACATTAAATTAGCTTCTTACTTTATTAGTGGTGTGCAGCCAGGGTCAGCAAGACCTTCTCTTCTGGCCTAAACACTGTCAGAAGCACAGACATACATTTACAACTTAAATTCTAGTATTTCTTTTATGAAATTGTATTCATTATTCCAGGGGCCAATTATTTTCATTTAGTAATGTGTTTCTTGGCTACACTGCTTCCAGTGGCGTATTTGTATGTTTAGTTTGTTTTTGTGTACTTTCCAGCCCTTAGGGCAGATAGTATGTATGATTTAGATGCCCTCACATGCTAAACAGATTTGCACTGCCAAGGAAAAGTCTCCCCTGTCACATAGATTTTATTACATACTTACTTTTTATGCTTATTTTTGTGCAAATTTGGGTCAGCCGGACCGGAGCGGGAGAGGATAGAGAAGAAGAGAAAAGAAGACAGAGTAGAAGAGCAGAACAATTTTCTGGTGGAAAAATCAACGCTCACGTTGGCAGCGACAGTGAGACCTGGAGAGGTCTGATTAGGAGGAACGGCCCCCTGATCTTAACCCGAGCGGTGTCTTGTTGTTGGAGTTCTGTGCTCGTCACGGATTGTCTATAACGAACACCACGTTCAAGCGTAAGGGTGTCCACATGTGCACTTGGCACCAGGACACCCTGGGCCGCAGTTCGATGATTGACTGTGGTTGTGTCGTCGGACTTGCGGCCACATGTTTGGGGTGAACACTTGGGTGAAGAGAGGGGCGGAACTGTCAACCGACCACCACCTGGTGGTGGGTTGGTTCCAATGGTGGGGGAGGATGCCAGTCAGACCTGGCAGACCCAAACGCATTGTGAGGGTCTGCTGGGAACGTCTGGCAGAGTCCCCTGTCAGAAGGAGTTTCAACTCCCACCTACGGGAGAGCTTTGACCATGTTCCGAGGGAGGCAGCGGACATTGAATCTGAGTGGGCAATGTTTCGTGCCGCCATTGTCAATGCGGCCGATCGGAGCTGTGGCCATAAGGTGGTCGGTGCCTGTTGAGCGGTAATCCCAGAACCCGTTAGTGGACATCCGTGGTGAGGAATGTCGTCAAGCTGAAGAAAGAGTCCTATCAGGGCGTCTTGGACAATGGGGCATCTGACCACCTAATCCAGGCGCTTCGTTCCCTGTATGACCGGTGTCAGAGTTTGGTTCGCATTGCCGGCAATAAGTCGGACCCGTTTCCAGTGAGGGGCTGGAAGGGCTGCCCTTTGTCACCGATTCTGTTCGCTACTTTCATGGATAGAATCTCTAGGCGCAGCCAGGGCGTTGAGGGGTTTCAGTTTGGTGGCCGCAGGATTCGATTTCTGCATTTTGCAGATGATGTGGTCCTGTTGGCTTCATCGAGCAGTGACCTTCAACTCTCGATGAATCGGTTCGCAGCTGAGTGTGAAGCGACTGGGATGAGAATCAGCACCTCCAAGTCCGAGAACATGGTACTTGCCCAGGAAAGGGTGGAGTGCCATCTCCGGGTCAGGGGATGAGGTCCTGCCTCAAGTGGAGGAGTTTAAGTACCTCGGGGTCTTGTTCACGAGTTATGGAAGGATGGAACGCGAGATGGACAGGCGGATTGGTGCAGCGTCTGCAGTGATGCGGACTCTGCACCAGTCAGTCATGGTGAATTAAGAGCTGAGCCAAAAGGCAAAGCTCTTGATTTACCGGTCGATCTACGTTCCTACCCTCACCTATGGTCATGAGCTTTGGGTAGTGACCGAAAGGACAAGATCGCAGGTACAAGCGGCCGAAATGAGTTTTCTCCGCAGGGTGGCTGGGCTCTCCCTTAGAGATAGGGTGAGAAGCACTGTCATCCGGGAGAGACTCGGAGTAGAACCACTGCTCCTCCGCATTGAGAGGAGTCAGATGAGGTGGCTCGGGCATCTGGTTTGGATGCCTCCCGAACGCCTTCATGGGGAGGTGTTCAGGGCACGTCCAACCGGTAGGAGGCCTCGGGGAAGAATCAGGACACACTGGAGAGACTATGTCTCTCAGCTGGCCTGGGAACGCCTCGGCATCCGCTGGGAAGAGCTAGGCGAAGTGGCCGGGGAGAGGGACGTCTGGGCTTCCCTGCTTAGGCGGCTGCCCCCGCAAAAATGGAAAATGGATGGATGGATGGATGGATGGAAAAATAGGCATTTATCTCTTCAAGTGGACAATCTGGCAATACAAGTCTAATCGAGTCTAAAGGTGACAAGATTTCTCATTCAGAAAACAAATTTGTCTTGTGGGCAATAGGCGTTGGAATAATAATGAATTAATAACACAATAAATGAAAATGGACTTGATCTTTTCGAATGTGTTATATATGTACATGGGTGTCTGTCTCCTCATCTACCGTCCCCCAACAGGCTGAAAGAGAGTTCACTCAGTGCATTGGTTTCAGCTTACACTTTGGCGCGTTTGTGCCATAGAACAACGGCATGAAGGGAGTGAGCTCAGTCTCTTAGCATACACACAGAGTGCAAAAGGGTGTAAGGTAGTAGAAATTACATTATATGAGTAGATTACAATATATTGTCACAAATACTTTTAGATTTGTTTCCATTGTACTTTTCTCAAAAGTAAGTTAAAGTCTTGCCTCATGTATTGTCTCATCTCGTCTCATGATTGAAGTGACTTGTGACACCCCTGATAATGGCTGACCAAGTGTTAACTAAATAATAATACAAGTGTGACAACAAAATGAAAATGGCAAATACTGCTGGCACATTTTTGTATCATTTGCAACCAGAACATGCCCGTTCAATGAAAACAAACTCAAGTCCAAATTTGAATCCTTTTGGGCTTAACGTGACAAATAAAGGCGCAGTGTAAGGTGATAATTGCCACCTTGGCCCTTTTCACAACCTTTGTGTGTGTTCTGATTGTATTCTCATATTGAGACCGAGAATTATACACATGTTTTCATTGTTATGGTAAAATAACAAATGCAGTGTTGGCCTAAGGCTGTTGTCTGTAATTTTAACTTTACTCTGAAGCTGCAGCCAAGGGGTTTACTGTGCACGCAGTTGTGCTGTGTTGGCGGCTATCGACTATCTGCTATCTGAAGGCTCTGTCTGCGTATCTGCACCGCATACCAGACATCAAAGATAGCCTCTGTAGAAGGGCATGAGCGAATGGGAGCCTTGTAAGCTGAGCCAGTGTCCTTATTTAAGAAGTTACAATGTACACTATGCAGCTCCATGGCTCCAGCAGGTAAACAAGCAGCTCTAGACACAAGGTGCGCTCAAAGGAGAGTTACCATCAATGGGATATAATGTAAATGTGTGGGCACCTTAAACACTTTGTTGCATAACCCTCGTGCATGCCTCAAGGAGGAGGTCAGTCTCTGAGGTACTTTGTTCACTTTAACGCATCGACACTGCAAAGTGCTTCAGCCCATATGTGTTCCTTTTCCGGTTCTCAGCCATCAGTTGAAGAAACAGCAGACCCCTCTTCCGTAACCTCTGGGACTGTGTAAGCTTTTATTTATCTTACTCATTATTTTCTTTCCCTCTCCTTCAAGTTGCTCCCACCTCCTTTCCCATTCCAGGCCCCTCTTCAAGTCCTCCTCCTCCCAGCTCTCTTGTCATGACATTAGCTTGTGACACGTGTGAGAAAGTTCTACGGGGGCCCCCGCGTCGGACAAGACACCGATACACTGAGAGTGCCGGCTGACGAGGCTATTTTAAGAGCTTGTAAATATGAGAACTTCCTGTTCTGAAGTATATCTAACGTCCCGGTGGATATTGGTTGCAAACAGAGACTAAAGTTCTTGTTGACTTTGCCAAAGCATTTTGTTTTAGGATCCAAAGTCACTTCAAAATGGTTCTGGACAGTGAAAGTTGTTCTCACGCTAGCTGCGTTTACCAGCAGATTGTTCATTTGTCTTTTTGACAGCATTTCTAGACCGGCACACATTTAGGCAGCTCCCAAGTGTGCCATCCGCCTCCGACAATGCTCATCTCTGGTCTATTGTGGATACAAGAAAAAGATCTACTTAAGGACAGAACTATGGCAGAACCTCCCAAAAATGGGGAAAAAAACTATGCCAGACAAAACTTGGAGTTTCTTTCCCCATAGGTATGAATGTGAGTATGAATGGTTGTTTGTCTGTGCCGTGTGATTGACTGGTGACCAGTCCAGAGTGTACCCCGCCTCAGTCCGCTGGTATAGGCTCCAGCATACTCCCGCGATCCTATTGAAGATTGAGTGGCATAGAAAATGAATGAATTATACAGACTTTATGGATCCACAAAGGAAATTGCAGTAGCTCAATTGCAGAAGAAAGGGACAAACACTCTTTAAAAAATGCAATGTAGTATTAATACTACAGTGTATAGTATAATAAAAAGAACATAAGATATATAAAAATAAGATAGGATATATATTTGCATATTTACAAATGTGTAAAATATGGTTTATACAAGTAAATGCACACTTATATTGTGTAGCTGGATGGCATGTGGAATGAACGAAGTACTATAGCGTTCACTGTGAGAAGAGGAGTCTGCTGGAGAATAAGCTCTGCTGCCCCGCTATAGTTCGATGGAGTGGGAGGGTGGGGTTGTCCATAATGGAAATTCCTCCAACCGAGTGCCGATAACTTGTTGGGCTTCCCGGATCAGTTTGTCCTTTAGGTTAATGTCCATTTTGCTGGTGCTGCTCTCCCAACATACCACAGCAAAGCACAGGGCACTAGTAACCACAGACTGGTAGAAGATATCCATCAGTTTGCTGCACACATTAAACGACCTTCTCAGGTAGTAATGTGATCACTGTCCTTGTTCTCCACCTCCTGTCCATCTCTGATGCACCCAACCCCTGCAGAGTCATCAGAGAACTTAGGACCCAGAACTGTACTAGAAATTAGAGGTGTACAGTGTGAACAGGAATGGAGACAGGACAGTCCCCTGCGGTGCGCCGACACCACTAACCACAGTATCAGACAGAGAGTGCCCCAGCCGCTGACACCCATCATGAGCAGCTTCTCTCTCATCAGAAAGGGCTAGATGGTGTTAAACGTGCCTTACCACTCTCACCTGGGTGAGAGTGGGCACACTGCATCAGGTAAAAAACAGCTTTATTCACACCAACATAAGGTTGATATGCAAATGGTAGCGCAGGGCTCATCACCCCATTGATTGTGAGCTACTGGTCGATCATTGGGACAAATATTATATGTATTATTACATCAGTGCTCTCCTCTTCCGGAAAGTGACCAACAGGCATTTTGACCACTGAACACGACTTTACGCCTTGCCGCTCTCCAGGCACGCCACCCAAAAAAGGCTATGCAGGATGGTTTCTACAGTGCCAGTACCCCAGTATCCTTTCCAGCTTCAGACTTAGGTTGAAGATTAAGTGCAGGATTCCAGTCAGCTGAGCAGTCCTCACAACCCGAGGGTTAACATGGTCCGGGCCTGCTGACTAGGCTTGGTTGACTCTCTCTAGCTGCCTTTTCACTTAGCCCAGGTGTCAGAGTCATTGGGGTTGATTTCCTCAGAAAATGTGATGCTAACCATAGAATAGACGTAAAATGTTAAAAAGCTTCTTGCTGATCAGTAAAATGAGTAATACTATCAATACAATGAATTAAATATAAAAACAGTGATGAAAAGAGAACAACTTCTCTTTTCCTAAGTTATTTTCCCGGGCTTGCCTGGAAGGACAACCTCTTCTTCCCCTCCCACATCTCCTTGTAACAGCGCACAGAATCCATAACCTCTCTAGCATCCAGTCAGCACTTGATGTAGCCAGCCATGGATGCAGAGTAAAAAAAGATTCTCCTCCAATTCCATGTGGAAGTGGTAAGTATATGGCTTCTTAATTTGTCTCTGGAGAAGGTTTGAAACCCTTTCTTAAGTTCAGAAGAAAAACATTTGAAGTTAACTGGTTAACTCGTTAGTTTGCTTGCTAGAGTCTTTGCAGCATAGCAGTACTGTAGTTGTAAACAATGAATAATAGGATTGTAATGGTGACCACAGGGGTGTTATTTCATGTCTACAGCGCTCATGCATAAGGCTCTAATAATATTGAAAAATGTATTTAACTTAGAAAATAGTCATTTTACTAACCTTTAATCCTGCATTGTGGTAATGTATTTAACCCGGTCGGGTCTGAAACCAAATCACCACTACAAACAAGGGACGACTGTACTGGCAGTTGAGTTATTCTCAGTGTATAGTGAATAGAAGTGTACCTGTCGTAGCTGTTTTGAATTACACCAAAACATGACAAGCTATGCGGCAAGACATGCGTATTGAGGCTGGCCTGAAATGTAACACCCTAAGGCACTAATTTTACTTAGTCCCTAAGGCACACCATTCAGCATCAGATTGTAAAAGAGTGACTTCAGCCACGCAGCATACAGGATTCAATAAAACACACTAATCCACTGGCAGGGGCCCTTGTGTACTGCCCGAATGTTTCACAACGTGTGACATCACTTGTTGCCCGAGGCGACTACACAAAAGCGACCACTGTCGGAACCATAAAGTCTTCTTTGTATGCAGTTTTGATGTTGTTTCGCACAGTAAAACC
Organism: Oostethus manadensis; assembly: GCA_024372805.1. Lineage (NCBI taxonomy): Eukaryota > Metazoa > Chordata > Actinopteri > Syngnathiformes > Syngnathidae > Oostethus > Oostethus manadensis. The sequence continues at coordinate 3,024,714 of QODF01000001.1, forward strand.
ATGTGCACTGTCTTGGGGTATGGGGAGATATTGTAACTGCAGTCATCCATGCTTCCTAGTCAAGGCCACGTTCTCAGCGCCACAGGGGGACAGCAACACGGCAGAACAGCGCCGCCCTGTGTTCAATAGTGGTGTGTACACTAATAACATCACATTACTGTAGTGTGACCTTTTGCGTTACAATAAAAAAAAGTTGTGTGAATATTAGTGAGATGCAGAAATATGAGTAGCATTTTCTCACTTGTTTAGAACAACATTACTGGGAATAGGCATAAGGGACTGTTTTGATTGTTAATTTGTGTTTAATTGTTAATTAAAATGGAGTGCACTTCCTGGCTGCAACCAGCAGAGGCGCTATGAGAAGTTGAGCAACATTTACACAAATTATTATCAAAATATTGTTCATCAGAGGTTTCCAAAGTGGGTGCCCGGGTGCCATTTGCAGGCCGTGACGCGTTTGTTATTGGCACGCGATATGTTGTAAAATTAAAATTAAACACAAAAAACAGCAACAACTGTAAAAATACATCAAAAAGGCACAATGTAAAGAAAAAGGCTGATATGTTGATATTAATAATTAATAGCACAAAGCTTTGGCATAAAATATATGTGATTATGTTTTTTCGTCGTTTTATAAAATAAAAATAAATAAACAAAAATATCAACAATTTTCTTTATGCGCCCTTTGGGGGGAAAAGTTTGAACACGACTGTTGTACATCAAATAAATTATCTGTCATTTTTCCTATATTCATGCTAGACATTTTATAAAATGTCCATTCCTAAGCTAGATAAATATTTAAAAGTACAGCTACAGAAAGTGTAGGGAGGGTCCTACACTTTGTCCTCTTCTAATGACTTCCACCACCATTCCGTCTTTTTCCCATTGCCCCTCCCTGCCGGGGTGTGGGAAAGCTATGACTTCATCAGTGGAGGTCATTGTCGACTTCTCTCACCCACACAACACTCCAATCGACCACTGCTGAGGGACAGGCATTTCCTGTCTGTCTAGAACTAATAATAACGTTTATTATGAGGGGGGGGACTGGAACAGAACGTCATATCTAACAGTGGGAGCGAAAAAATCACTTGAAAGTGTCATGCTGTTGTGGTTATTCCGGAATCCTTCGACTTTTTTCAAGAAAGCTATGAAAAAATGTGTTGCGGATAATATTGGCAATATTGGAGAACAATCATAATTTTAATAATAATAATAATAACTATTACATTATTATTTTTTGCAGCTCAAGTGTGCAAATAATTTTATTTGTATTTTTCTTTTTGTATGTATAAATAATACAAACATGCAGAATTTGCTGGCATATATTAGCATATCTATACCTTAATTTACTTTAATCATTTTATTTATTATGTTGATTATGATTCCACAAGGGCCACTTTTAAGAAAAAAATAATAATTTTGAATTTTAACATAGTCATATTTCTGGAAAGCCATGAATTAAAAAAATCACATGTTATTATTGCAAACAGTAACACTAGTAATATTAATAAAATTGCTCTATATATCCTGCAATATACTGTGCACTGTATTTAGTTTTTAATTGTGTAAGGGGGAATTGTCTGTATATACAGTTAGTGTACTGTATTGCACGCCACACAGAGATGATGTATGTGTGCATACTACAGGTATACACTGTATATACATAACACACGCTTCACACTACTATGTACAGTATTTCTACTAAGTTACAAGTTGCCTTTAGCTGCGTTAATGTTGGGTAATATTAGACGGATTACTAAATGAGAACTGACTTACCATCCACTGTGTGTCTCAACTTCTTTTCCTTGGTTGTAAACGAAAAGAGGTCAATAAGTTGAAAAATTGAGGCCTGTTTCTTTCCCATCGTGTGTGTCCTTCAGAACTTCTCCAACAAGAGTCTGCAGAAAGTTCTTCTCTGGTATTCTGCTCACAAGATGTTACTGTCAAGTGTGGCTTTTCTGCCCGCGCTTCCGCAAAAAACACAAAATCCCGCCTGAAATTTGAAGGTATGTAAACATGAGCATGTGAGGTCTCTTATCTCGGCCTGGCCAATAAAATCCAACCTCCAAGAGGAAGTTGGCACCTGTATGTGTTTGTGCATGGGTGCGTTTTGACCGTTAAACTAGACAATGTTGTGCTTGTAGACAGGGCAAATGTTAACCTCGGGTGACATTTCTAGCCTGATAAATGCTGCACAATTAATCAGAATTTATGTTTAATTAGGTAAACTAAGACATAAGCATGCCTAAAGCAGTAGTAGGCAACAGTTTTCAATAGCTACTTGTAAATCATTGTTTTGCATATCAGGGTCCCAGGTGAGCTGGAGCCTACCCCGGCTGACTTTGAGCGAGAGGCATGGAACACACCCTGGGACTGGCCACCTGTCAGTCAGAGGGCACCTATCAATAAGCAACCGTTCTGAGCTAGCTGACCAACTGCCCAATAAATATAGTATGAAGCTGTAAAAGTATGACGCTTGCATTTTTGTAATTTTTTGGACACATTCCAAAAGCTTCAATTTAAAGTCTAGCAAATCAGCAAATGTTGGGAAGCGGTACAGTAAAGCTTGAGGCGTTTGCGGTATGTAAAAGGCATGGTACACTAAAATGTGATCCACAAAGCGTAGTTTTCATTCTACGTTTACTGTACAGTACACTGAATCATTGGTTTGATGCATAATTCAGTGAATGCACAAGAGAAGGGCTGAAGCATTACTTATGAACGTCTCTGGTCAAAGGTCAACCGTTTGAACCAGTTCCCCCGAGCTTGACTAGTAGGAGCTTTTGGCTTATCAAGCGAAGTCGGCAGTTTTCATCCCATTTGTTTGTTCAACTGGAATTCACATGCGATAACGACCACTCCGTTTACCATTAAAAATACACACATTTAGGCAACTGAACGCAGATCAGAACCATATTTGAAGCACTTCTAACTAGGCATGGGCAATAATCCAAAACAAAAACCAGTATTGTACCTGAATATCATAACTCTCTTAGTCATGTGTTATTTGTATTGTTGTCATTCTCATGATGGTCCAGCAGATGGCACTCACCACCAAAGAATTGCGTGCGCAGGCGAGTGTGATGACGTCTGCTGATCACGTGATCAGCACATGCAGCGGCAACGACGTCATAGCATAGCAGGTTCCCTACTGTAAAGCCATAACAATAAAAGAAACAGGAAAATCAGGCCAGAGAAGTCCCCAATAACAACTGAACAAATAATAAAGACATAAAATAATTTGACATATCAAACATGACAGTTCAGTAGCCAGATTCCGTGGTTATGTTAGTCACGTGCGGTTTGATACAAAATATTGATATTTCTCATACCAGCTCTTTGTGCTAAAATTGGTATTCAAGTCAGAATATCAATGCTTTGGTCATTTGGGGTCATTTTTGTCTGACAAAAACAATGACCGGTCGTAAACGGAGCCATCTGTGAACCTAGTTTTTATTCTTTAGTCGGTCTTCATAATGAATCGTTTGATGGTTTTATTTTTTTACCCGTTATCATTTCAGCCACTTGTTTTGGCAGTCTTGTCCTTTCAGTTGTTACCCAAAGTTCATGACCACAGGTACGGAAGCCAACCGGTAAATTGAGCGCTTGAGTTCCCAATTCAACTCAACGGACCAATGCAGAATCCGCATCTTGTGTTCCATCCTTCCCTCACTAGGGAACAAAACCCCGAGGTACTTAAACATCTCAGGGCCGCACGGTGGCTGAGTGGTTAGCACATTGGCCACACAGTCAGGAGATCTGGAAGACCTGGGTTCAAATCTAAATTGGGCATCTCTGTGCGGAGTTTGCATGTTCTCCCCGTTTTCTTCCGGGTACTCCGGTTTCCTCCCACATTCTAAAAACATGCATGTTAGGTTATGTGACATGTGAGTGTGAATGTTTGTTTGTCTATATGTGCCCTGCGATTGACTGGCGACCAGTTCAGGGTGTACCCCGCCTCTCGCCCAAAGTCTGCTGGGATAGGCTCCAGCATCCCCGTGACCCTAATGAGGATAAGCGGTATAGAAAATAAATGAATGAATGACTTAAACTTCTCCACTCTGGGCAGGATCTCATTCCAGACCCCGACACGGCACTCCGGAACCATTGACTCGGACTCGGAGGTGCTGATTCTCATCACAGCCACTTCACCCTCGGCTGCAAACCAATCCAGTAAGGGTTGAAGGTCATAGCTCTTTGAAGCCAGCATGACCTTATCATCTGCAAAAAGCAGCGACCCAATCCTGTGGCCAGCAACCAAAAACCCCTCAACACCCTGGCAGCGTCTAGAAATTCTGGCCATAAAAGTAATGAACAGAATCGGTCATTTAGCACTGAAGAGGCTTGTATGCAATCCAGGTGGAAAAAATAGCAAAGTAGCATTTTTGAATGCCTGGCTGGTCCCAAAAAAGTATATGTAGAAGCCATCGGTGAGAACGTCTGTCTTTTTGAGCTGAGTGACATTTATAGTTGTTATGAACATGCTGCGTGTGTAGAGCACAATCTGTTAACAAATGGTAGAAGGTTGTTTTTGTTTCTCCTCCTGTTTGTTAGCAGGAAACGTCTTACTTCATGGAAGACTGCTGTCAAAGATGTCATTAATAAAACCAGACCAACCAGCACAAGACTCTAGCACAGTGTTGCGTAACCCTGTGCATTACATTGTACAAATGATATAATAGTTGGCATTGACGTTCGGGGACATTTTCATGGGAAAATCTATGTGTTCTGAACTCTTGTTTCAATGCCAGTGATATTTAGGGCGAACAATGCTGCCCAGGAATGGCGCCAATGGGGAAAAACGATGTAGCTCAACTTCCCATAGCTGGTGTCACATTTGGAAATCCCATGGTGTTCTCATTTGTGATGCCCCGTATGGGTTGTGCTCAAATGCTTCGGAAGACATGCTAGCATACATGTGATACAGATATCCTCGATCAATCTTTAATAACGAAAAACAGTATGTTATGCAAGAATATCGATGATGCTATGAGGTTGCATTTAAATGACTGTAATATAAGTTTTTAATAAAATATTTTCATTCTCACTGTATTTTCAATGTCTCAATGTGATCATAACATCAAAAATCTGGATATATGCTGATAAAGGAAGAGATTTTTCACTGGAAGGATACCCACCCAGCAAAAATTAGTTGAAAAGACTTTGAAAAGACATCATTAGCATATGCTGAAATGTCTCTGTTTGGTTGAAAAGTAAAAGGTAAAAAAAGTCTCCATAAAAGTCGTTCATTTCCAGTCTAAAGCATCTATTTTTGGACCAAATCAGTCAGACTAAACTCAATCTTCCCGATTTTCAACGTCTATTTCTGGGCTAAATCAAGCCAATGACGGGCCGACCAGATTTAGCCCAAAAAACAACAACCTCCAGTGTTGGGTGGGTATGATCTGAGCTATATCAATAGAGGTAACAAGAGTGGAGGAGAATGAGTAGCCATATATGTAGGGAAACTGAATTACAAAGTGATTAAAAAAAAAAGTGATAAAAGTGATTTTTAAAAAAGTATTGTAGAAGAAATAACGACCAAAATCTAAGTTATATGTATGGCACACCCGAGTCAGTTTTTGAAATATTGACTGAATAAACCTTCAATGAAATCACCCAAAAACTAAAACATGGGGACTTGAACGCTGACTTGTTGAACCCTAAACAAGATAATAATCAAAAGATAATAGATTACTTCTTAGACGTGAGGTATGGTATGTGTCTACACCCGGAAATCACAAGACCAAGCAGAATAATAAACCACTGTGCCGCGCCAATTGATAATATTTTCACCAAGGGTGTCTTGGGATCTTGTATCACAAGTTCTTCCGAGATTAAAACGTGCAGATACTTTTCATTGCGAGAAAGGCAGTCTAGTGAAAACAGTGCAGCCAAAAGTCATTGAGAAATTATGTAATAATAGGACATATAGACAGATTTATATATAAAAATAAACTACTCAAGGGCAATACAGAATAAACCTATTGAAATAACTGAGGAAATTTAAGTGATTTCACTTTGTGGTAAGTTTAGATGAGTCTGATATATATGCAATATATGATATATATGAAATACTGTATGTGCATGTGTTCCTTCTTCTTCTATAGTTTGGTGTGGCACGTGGTTCCTTTTGCGTGTCAGTTGAACATGTAGGAGTGCCTTGTGTATTACATCGTTTCCGACCAGTGATCCCTTCCCGTCTGGATGCAACTATTTACTACTCCGGCACAGTGGGGACGTGATTTTTTTTTCAATCCACCCCAAAAAAAAAAATCCCAGGAACCTTCCCATGCGGACAGGGCCTTAAAGTATTATTCACTGACGATACCACCACTTTGCTCTGGAGAAAACGCACAAGACAAAAACCAATCACAGTAGAAACTAACACGGTTTGACAAGAACAGACATGAAAAATTTCAGTCGTTTTTTTTGGTAAAGGCAGAAAAGACCCTCAAACACAAATCCAAACATACACAGTGGCCATTTACAGGGTGAACGACAACTTTACATTACAAATCTTTACAACTGAACATAGCTGGAAATCCCTCATTAAAAATATATAGCATAAAGTGACAAGAAATATACCAAAAATGAACAAAGCCAAATTTGTTGTGCTCCAAAAATCACTCCCTACTGTGTTATTCTCTAAAGCGGTTCAGTCACGGTTGAAAAATATATGAATGAATAACTCATGCTGTTTTGGGGGTGAATATGGCCAGTTAGTTAAAAATATGTAAATTAGAAAATTAAGCATTATCAAGCATAAACATGGCTAAATGAACTAAAATATTAATATATGGTATGATAAGACATGTTGAAGTTATGATATGCAGTATTCTACACGGGTCACTAGGGACGTCATGCGACACCTCATTCACAAGATGAGACGATGCACGAGATCGGGTCCACGGAAACGAGAGGAAACGAGATTTTAACATTAATTTTAAGCAAAGTAAAATGACAAAATAGTACTGGACAAACAAAGTTTTTTTATTTAACCAAGTCCAAAAAATAACTCCCTACTCTGTTGTTCTCTAAAGTGACTACATCTAAGCTATTGTGTGAAAATATGAGGAAATTACAAGCTTTCTCGTATTTCCTTATATACAAGTACACTTCATTCAAACAGTGATTCATTTCACAAGCAGAACAAGCAAATGGTGGAGAATACTGAACCACAGTGTTTGAGATCATTACCCTGAACTTTATTCTATATTCTGTACTCAGTTATTGTATGTCAACTATAAGTCCTTCATAACTTATTATAGCTGCGTGTGCATCCGTCCCTCATTCATTGCAGTTAATTGGCAATTAGTGAATTTCCACAAAGTAGGATGGAATATTAATAAATGCAATACTGTTATCAAATGTGGTAAATGGGACATGTTAAGTGTATGAAGTGAATAAACGTATTTAATATTGATGTAAAACAGAGAAAGGGCAGGACCGGACAAGCTCTGTTTCTTTCTTCTTCTTTTCAAACATGTTAAATAGTTACACTGTAAAGATGTAAACATTACCATCAGCAATGCCAAATTAGAATAAGCGTACCTCTGAAATTGGCCACGTTGGCCTCGCCAGTAAAAAGATTCAGGACGTCTGGAGCTTTCACTCAAATATGTGAAGCCGGATTTACGTTTGGGAAGGTACGGAGCTATTCTACGGAATGACTGGAAAAGTCCATATGCTTTGTGTAAGCTGTCAATGACAAATTGATTGCATTGTGATGGTGGAAGTGTTTCAAACTCTGCCATAGCTGAATTCTGATATTGGTAAAATATCATTTAAAGAATCACAGCAGATTGTTTTTCTACCAAACAGCCCGCAGCGAGCGATGCACATCTGCTCCACTACGTATGTTTTCAGGCTGTGACATCACTCAGCTAGAGGGCAGGCCTTGAGGACGACAGGATGCCAGACATTCCTTGAACGCCCCACACAGGATCTCACTTCTGCCTGTGGACACAACCCGCCGGCCTCAAGCCAGTGGAAAAATACAAGCTTGTCTTGAGAGTTGCAGGGGTGAATGAGAGAGGCTCTTAGGTGGGACGGTTTTGTTGACCATCCGTGGAATATCTGCAGGCTTCTGATTGATGCCACTGTTTTGCAGACCTGCACAACTTCAAACACAATTATACAATGGTAGACCTGATGAACAAAACAAGCCAGAGAAGATCTAATTCTTTGCCACCGTATCTAATGTGACATTCCGGTGCGCTGTTCACGCGTTGCTCAATCACGTAAAAGATCTGGCCTTATCGCAGCCCCTGTCACGCAACTGCTGCTTGTCTGCTTTATTTTGGTTCAGAATGTCCCAAACACATCGATGGTGAAAGAAGTTGGGAAATGTCTTAAGTGCACCAAACCTGCAGCAATATAGTCTTTCTTCTCTTGTCTTGACATCCCACCTTTTCTGTGTAGACATTTTGGCGGTGTAACCCGTGTAATACAACTGCTAGGATAAGTCCTTTGACCCCGTTCAACTGTTTGGCGGAGTGTGTAAAGTGTTACAACCAAAGAGACACCACAGATGTAATCCCCTTATAGACTTAGCCTAGGTGAGTATTGGGCCATGACATCAATGTGTGGACTCAATCTTCCTGCTAAAGATATTCCATATGTGCCTATGAGTGAGTGTGTGTGAGACCGATTTAATCCAGTTTGTAAGGGATATTATGTTAGCAGGTGGAACTAGTGGGAGACATAAACAGTGTTGGTAGCTTACATGACAACAGCTGTTTAGAGCTTAAAAAGAACCTTTTCAAAGAGTGGCTGTCCATTTAAGGGGGGGTAGCTCATCTTTTTTCGGCCATCCATCAATTTTCTTGCGCTAATCCGAGGTCGGGTCTTGGGGGCAGCAGCCTATGCAGGGAAGCCCAGACTTTCCTTTCCCTGGCCACTTCATCCAGCTCCTCTCGGAGGATCCAGAGGCATTCCCAGGCCAATTGAGAGACATAGTCCCTGAGACCTCCTAGAGGTCAAACTTGCTCTGAACACCTCCCTGGGAGCTGTCCGGGACACATCCTAACCAGACGCCCGAGCCACCTCATCTGGCTCCTCTCAATGTGGTGGAGCAACGGTTCTACTACGAGTCTCTCCCGAATGATCGTGCTTCGCATCATATATCTAACAGAGCCCAACCACCCTACTGAGAAAACTCATTGTGGCCGCTTGTTTCCACAAATGTGATTATTGATATGTAAATTCTACCCTCCTTTCCTAGTCCTTTAGAAGAAAGACAAAGTTGCTGGGTGTCTCCTGATCAGTTCAAAACAACGGAATGAAAAACCTGGAAATTTATACTTTAAGATCACTGTCAATCAAAAGGGAATTCTGCCTCAGACAGATCATCCAATCGCCATCCGGGCCAGCCCACTGCCCCATAGACCCCCAGAGATACTAAGCGTCCGATGGGCGGTACAAAACCCGGCATTTATCCAATAGCCATCAATTTTTGCGCAGTGGAACAACCCACTCTATGGTCCCCATTAGGTCTACCAAGTCAGTAAACGCTCAGAGCCCGACTGTGTAAAAAAAAAGTCCCGTGGCGCAGTGAGGATGAGCGTGAAGGAAGTTGTGTCAGTTACCTGTGATAAGTAGGTAAAGGTATTCTAGCGCATATTTAATGTACACGCAGCAGTACATATTTCACCACTTTTTTTTGGACATTTTAGGGGAAGCTTCCCTTGCAGTCTTAGAGCAATCACCGCTGTTTTCAAAGTATTGAGAACGCGAGGAAACCATGGACATTTTTAGATCGTCTTCTATAAGATCGTCATCATATAGAAGAACCCTCAGGGGCTCTTTATAAAAGAATGTGTCGTTTTAGCCATTCATTTACATGACAAGTATTATGGAGCCTAGAAACGTGTTGCAAAGTGGAAGTTTTTGCTTGTTGTTGTTTCCATGCAAATACTGACAACAGTCATCTGTGAAAGGTAACGACAGGCATTTTGGGCAAGAAAACGGCCTGAAGCACAAATACTCAGTGTGAACGCAGGCCAGCCGGGACCAGGAGCGGGAGGGGCAATTGCAGCCAAATCCAGCATTGGACCAATGGAAAACCGAATTGATTTAACACTGCGGAGCCTGAAAACACAAAGATTTCCATTTTTTCAAAGATACCTTTAAACTTTTACAGTAAATGCCAATCAAAAGTTGATTCGTGAAGAAAGACATGCTTGTTTAGTGTCTGGGCCTGCTTGACTGGCACCTGATACTCTGTGTCTGTACCTAGTAAGCACAATAACAATGGTCGAACACAGTTCTGTCGTAGCTTTGTACTTGTACTTATGGCACCACCATGGCAACCAGCAAGTCAGTCGTGTTCAAAAGCCGCATCTACGCCAATGAAATGTATTCAAGATACACATTCGAATAAAAGACCCATGAGAAATCAGTAGGTGCATATACTGTACCTGTAGTGGATCTTCACAAAATGCCGTTGGCAACTACTGACCTTCCACGAGCAGTAATCTCTCATTTATTGCGGTTCATTTCTTCCAGACCCGACTGTGATAAGTGAATTTCAACAAAGAAGGATTCCTCATTAACAAATGAAATATTTTTGTAGTCTGAGCATGGAAAACCTGCTTACAACAATCTAAATACTGTTTTTAACATCATTAGAGCTCTTTAGACATCAAATAACACCACGGTAGTCACATTTACTTGTATTAACCAATATAGTGGACATAATAACAGGATATAAGCCATTTAAGACATAATTGAGACTTGTTCTTGTGTGTGTTGCTATATTTATGGTCCGGTGCTAGGAGAGCAGAGTGGCGACCGGACAGGACGTGAGGCTGGGGGGTTGTTTTGTTTGTTTGTTTATTGTTTGTTGTATTTATATATTGCCAAGTCAAAACTAAGAGCTTTAACTTGGCTCATCAGTAGCTCATGTTTTTATTAGGGTTTTTGTATTTTTTGTTTTGTATTTTAGTTCATTAAGCCATTTTATGCTTTAATATTGCTAATTTAGAAACAAATATATGTAAAATGTCAATATGCATTTTAACCATCGGTGAATGGTTGGAGAAATGAATTGTATATAAACAACGGCTGGGGGGTTTTGTTTTACAAAAGTAAATTTTAGTTTTTAGTATATTTATTTATTATATTATATACTGTAAATATATGTATACATTTCTCTTAGAGATGAATAAAGTATCTATCTATCCACTCTGTCTGAGTAGTGTGCTAAAACATACTTTATATAGAGTACATCTCAGTGTCTTAGATGATTTTCCATGAGCATGCAGTGATGTAAACCATCCCGTGTCTTGTAAAAACCTCCAGGGGACGTGTCACATTCACATGATATTCCCAAGCAAATAACAACATGAGTCATTTCTTCTGGCAATTATTGCCTGAAATTGTGACTTATCCGACACACATAACTCCCCACAGAGCCAACATAACGGTGTTTGCTGCATGTGACTGGTGTGAAAAGGCCAAAAAAATAAAAATCTAATTTGCAAAGTTAACAGGAAAGGCTTTCTTGGCCCACTTAAGCCGTGGCATCCAGGTCTGACACATCTTAAAATTGTTGCTCTTTTTCAGACTTTGATGTTGAGGCAGATCTTGGTTGCTGAATGAAACAAGCAATTAGCAACATGGTGAAAGGGACAAACGTCATTACGCTGTCTGACTGAAAGGACAACAACACGGTGGAGGAGCAACTTAGTGAGCTTTGTTTGCGTTTCGACGCAAATCAGTCAAGTTTTGCACCCGAGTGTCCACACTCGTGTTGACAGCAACTTCACACTACCGTCTCACCGCCTCTCGCCAAAGCTTTGATTGAAAAAAGCACAGCCAAAGGCCAGGTTGTGGACATTAAAATGTCCTCTACCAACTTTCACACGCATACGGCCCCGTACACACCTCCTTTCTGACAACAGGAAGTCAAGGGACACAAAGGGAGGGTCAGCCCGTGGTGGGGGGTTGCACATATGTCACCCTTGTCTGAGAGATTACTGGTGAGGTCACGGATGAGCATTTCCCACAGAGGCGTCAACACCACTGATGTTCCAGTTCAAAGACTATTTACATGGCAGGGATTAGTCTAGGGGGCCTCGCTGTGCAAAATATGGCTCAATAGCTTGGATCTGTTTCTAGGATGATTGGGACAGGCTTATTTTCACCCAAAACGTGCCAAAATCTCCAAAATATGAAATGCGACCCCTGAAGTGCAATTATTGCTTGTGATGATGTTTCATTTTTGTTGTTATTTTTGACCCAAAATGTATACATTTTATTACCTTAATTTGTAAACAAATCTAGTGGTGGTGTCCTGGGAAAATGTAGTCCAGACAGTACATGAAATGCTATCTGCAGTTCATGACCCCCAATGTGAACATTTTCATTCTAATACGATAAGGGTGCTCTTTTTTTACTCCAGACAGTGCATAATATGCTGTTTTGTACAAATATTTACAATAACAATTTGGTTGATTTAGACCCAAAATGTAGAAAAATCAACTGAAATACAAGAGCACTATTATTTAGTCCAGACTGTACATGATATGCGGTCTGCTACCATAGTTTTCTTGATTATTACTCAAAATGTGACACACTTCTCAGTACATATAACAGCGCTGTTGTGGCACAATGTGATATTTTTAGTCCAGACTGTACATGATATTCTGTCTGCTTTAATAGTTTTCTTGATTTTTACTCAAAATGTGAACCCTTCTCATTAAATGTAAGGGCATTGGTATGGCAAAATTGTCTTTTTTTGTCCAGAGAGTAAATTATGTGATGTTGATGTTTGTTACAATAATTGTGCTGATTTTGACAGAAAATGTGACAAATTCTCTTTAAATATAAGCGCATTATTTTGGGAAAATATGCTTTTTTTTAGTCTCAACAGTAGGATGTGCTGCCTGATGATAGCTTTGTTGCTTTGAATCGAGAATTTGCAAATTTCTGACAAATTATTGGGGTGCCAACCTGGAAAAATAAAATGATTTATTCCAGATAGTACATGATATGCTGCCTGCAACAGCTTTGATGATTTTGACCCAAAATGTAGAAATATCAATGAAATACAAAAGCACTATTCTGGCAAAACAAGATTATTTAGTCCAGACAAAACACGATATGATACCTGCTACAACGGTTTTTGTTTATTTGGACCCAAATAGCGCCCTTTTTTAATGAAAAGTGTCTAAATTCTAGTGCTCTTGTATTACAGCTGATTTTTCTACATTTTGGGTCAAAATCAACCAAATTGTAACTGAACAATACCAAACAGCATATCATGTACTGTCTGGACTAAAAAAAAGCATAATTTGCCAAAATAGCACCCTTTTATGTGCCCTTTTAGTCCACATAGTAGTCCACATATGCTGCCGGTTACAGTGGTTTACACGATTTTGGGCCAAGATCAGCAAATTTCTGATGAAATATTGGGGTGAAATCTTGGCAAAATATACTTCTTTAGTCCAGACAATACGTGATATGCGACATGCTACAATAGTTGTCAGCATACTAAATGGAAAGCACGCACTGTACAAATTCTGTGAGTTTTTTTATTAGTTATATAATACTGTACCTTGGGTTTTCCTCAGTTGCTATATTTGTTTTTTGTGTGATGCTGTGAAAGACTTCATAGTTAATTTAAAACTTTCTTTACTACTCATCTTTGTTGGATAACTATGACTATTAGATATTTTTATATTTGGTCTTGCGATTTATGATCTAAGACGACCGACCAGATCAGTCTCCAGCACCAAATGGGTGCAGATGGCTGTTTTGTTCTAAAGCCCTCGCAGTACTGTCAACCTCACCTTTTTCTCACTCCCCACCAGGAGTCACAGTCAATGTTGTGGCTAATTTGCAACCCAAACAATATCCTTTCCTTTTCAGAGGAGCCTCCATAAATACCCGTCCTTCTCCTCAACACCCCTCACCCCCCAAATGCCATTGGCCTGTATGGCTGCCGCACGACTGAGCCCTGAAGGCTCTTTAGCGGTCACACTTTTCCCAAACGCCTTGCAGCTGCTCTTATTGTGGCTTGATAGGGAGGGATTCTTAGGCGATTCTTTGGGCCTCCTGTTGTTGTTCGGGGCCTCACAGAAGGAGTGTGACCCCCAACAATGGCGGACGCTATGACATCATGAGACGTGTGTGGGTAAAACTCTTGTGACAGGATTCCATCGCATGAACAAAGTGAGCCAGTGGGTTGCTATCCCGACAGCTTGGTGTTCGTCAATGATAAATCATTTTTTAGGTTTGAATATTCAGAGCTGTAGAAATGTCTTAACAAATATTAAGTATGTGAAATGCGTATATTATATCTAGCAAGATATAGTTTGATTTTAGTACTAAAATTGGGGAAAAAGTGTTTTTATACTGATGCTCAGACCATTCTTTTTTTTTTAAGTCCCTATTGATGGTAGGCAAGGAAAGCGTGGGTCATTGGTAGTAGTAGTAGTGTTCCAAAATAGCCTATTTTTAATTGTTTTGTGGTATTTTCCCTATCAGTATCTATTTATATGGGGTGGGGCACTGAAAATAAATGAAGAGCATTTTGAAGGTACAAAGTCAAAGCAGATTTATTTGAATGGTATAAAAAACATTAGATGAACATATGCAAAAATAGATATGCTAAAGAAATATATTACTTTAGTTTAATAAATATGTCATAAAGCAGTCAATGCTGACTGCGTGCCCGTCACAAGGCTTGCAGTACACAGTACAGAAACTTGAGGTATTAATGGTCACTTTCCCCATTGAGTTAGGATCGTCATATCTAGCAAAGGCAGACATTTGCATTCAAATTGGCCTTTTCTCCCCCAAACAGGGGGGATACATTCATTGTTCTTCAAATGAAGGAGTAACTTGTCAGCGATAGGTTAATATTGGATCCCTTATCTAAGAAGCAAAAAGGACATTTGCGAGGTCGACATACCTGAGACTACTGTTAGCCCTCGCTTTTTTAAAATGATTGTGATTATCAAAAGCAGATGCCTTCATGAAAGAGAATAAAAAACAGCCTGGACTAGCAGTTATGCATCAATACTGCGTGGTGGTAGCTGCCATGTCTCCCTTTGAAATGATGTTGGAACTCAAGGTCACAGTCAAATTTAAATTGTGTACAGTGATACCAGCACCACTGTTGTAGTTTGAATCCAAAAACAGTTCCTGCGGCCTATTCATCAGCAGCTAGGAGAGGTAGTGATGGGACTGTGGAGGAAGGAGAGCTGATTGGCCGATGAGTGCACCGGGATGGACACCGGGAAGTTAAAGACTGTGCTGCTGTTGCCGATGGCTGGACTTCCTGCTTCGGACGAGCAGGACGACGTGGCCAGGACCTGCGACTCAAACTGGAGGAGCTGACCCATGAAGCTGAAGTTTGGGGAGATGATGCTGCGGCGTTGCTTTACGAACTCAAAGGCCTCGTCCAGCTTGACGCGGTTGGTGCGCATGAGGTAGGCGAGGCAGATGGTGGCCGAGCGGGAGATGCCTGCATGACAGTGTACAAACACTCGACCCCCTTTATTCCTGATGGAATCTGTATGAAGACAGACGAGGTGGTAAGGTTAGAACATGGGTTAAAAGTGCAGGAAACACTCCAATCCTCATTGCTATTTAAATTCAACAGCTCATTAAGACACAGGGGAACAGTTGATGGGGCTGCGGGGGTCTGAGCACGCGGGCCTTGTGCACAAAAGGAGGGGAACAAACCCCCACCAAGCATATTGATTTGAGAGGAAGGCCGTCCGCGAGCAAGAAGAAGCTGCCCTTTGTTCGAGCTAGAACAAAAGGACGGCACGGAGCCAAGCCGACGCTCTGCAAAGCCCATTTGGAGGCAGCGGCCTGGCAGCACGTTTGAAAAGGCGGTGGGGACGGGGGTTCTCTTTTCTACGAAATGACTGAGAGGTGATGACGTAACCGCCATTCAAGGGGCGCTGCTGAGCCAGCTGGTCAGTTTTGGAGGGAACTTTTTTAAATTTAAATCCAAGAGTGAAGCAGGCGAGGGGGGTGGGGATCTGGGGAAACAGCTGTGACAGGCGCTCACTAAAAATTAAACACTAACCGATGAAGTCGATTGCCTCGTTGAACCAGGAGCTGATATCTGCTTTGTGGTTGTCCTCCACAGGGATGCTCTTGTACAGAAAGGAGTCCTCAAAGTGGTTGGGGCAGTTAGCGGAGACGTTGATAAGAGCCGTGATCCCAAGCATGTCCAGCATGTCTTTTCGGGACGCGTGGTAGGCACTACCAAGGTATAGGAAGGGAAGGATTTCTACGGGACCACCCTGAGAAGGGGACACATGAGAACAGTCATAAGAGTGGAACAGTAAACTCTGCGGACGCTGTGATTGTGTAATGAAATGACACAAACCTGGTCATAGAGTGGTGTGTTACATGGGCTGCAGCTTGGGTCTGCACTGTCTGGGCGGCTGGAGCTGAGGGGCAAACTGAGCCCCTGTGAGGGAGAGGGTTTGGTGCACATGTCTGGGTACTCTGTGGAAAATGTGTCAAATCCACCTAGAGAAGTGTATATTTGAAAAAAAGTCAGATCACATGGTGACAGTAAAAGCCACAACCAAAAAAGGGAACAACACAGAGAAGGGGAAGGAGTCTATTTTGGAATTGTTTACAGCAGCGCCAGCTGGTATGGTGACAGCTGGAATCCACATTTGTTGCCACACACACAAAACACAACAAATGTCAAATTACCTTTTAGGATGAATACACTTGCTCCACAGGGGTCCCGGTAGAGGGCTGCCACAGCCAGCATCAAAGTCCCGTCTTTCTTGGCCTGGCTTAAGTCACAGCTGCAGTCGTCCAGAAGCACCACCGACTGGTACTCCCCAGACAGCAGCCGGCTCCTGGTGTCCTCGTTGGGGACAATGTGTTCGAGTCCGAGGCCGCCCCTCGCTCTTCTCCGCACGATGGTGCTAAAGCGAACGTTGGTGGAGGCCGCGATATGGGACGCGTTAAAGGACAGGAAGGAGCGGCAGTCTAGCACCAAGCAGCCCGGAGCGTCGCCCTCCAACAGAGCACGGAGGGAAGCACAGTCGATGGCGGGCACCTCCATTATGACCATAGTAGGGCGACGGGAAAGAAATGTTAAATCCAAATACATATAGCTTGAGCCGCGAGGGAACACGAGTTTCGGCTGTGAACGAGTGTTAAAAGTCGTCTTCGAAGCCCCGAGTTCAAAGCTTCTGGAGTGTATCCTCTCCTCTTTGTGACTTGGCTCTAACAGTATTAATGGCTGTGCGGTCGCGAGCGGGTTTTATATCCTCCCACAAGCTCGCGGTGAATGAAAGGCCACTGACGTCACTAACCCGCCTCAACTGGCGTCCTGCCAGATCTGATGACGTCAAAGGCGCGCGCCCGCAGTAAACAAACCCAGAGCCAACGCGCAAGCACTGCGGGAGGACACTTTTTTGTGTGGGCCAGGCGCTCGGCACGTGCGTGAGCTCATGTCTTTCCCGTTTTTCTCGTAGATGGCCTGTCTCAGCACGAGACAGCAGTGAAGGGAAACTTTGAACAGGTTTTTAGTGCTGACTCTTCTAAGGAGTTTATATGATTCATCATAATATGTCATATGGTGGTGACATCATAATCACACAGCCCTACACAGCATAAGCAAATATAGTATTTTGAATGCTATTTGTCTTCAAATCATTCATTCATTAATTTTCTATGCCGCTTATCCTATATTTTGAATATTGTTCACAATATGTTCTGGCTTTATGTTCAAAGTGTAGAGTGCTAATTACAAGTAATTAGTACAGATGTGTTCCTGTACATTATCTTCCCCTAAGTCAGGCACGCCCAAAGTGCAGCCCAGGGGCCGTTTGCAGCCTTCAGTTTGTGTTTTCTTGGCCCACGGCCACAAAAATACACAAAAATCCAGCAAAGTGGGAAAAATAAAGCAAAAAAGGCACAATGTAAAGAGAATGGGCCAACACGTTCATAATAATAGACAATAATAGCTAAATGTAACACATAACTTTGCTTTTAAATATACTAAAGATATGTATATATTTATATATACAAAGAGAGAGAGGGGTAGCTAGATAGATACATCTCTATACATACATCTCTATCTTTCTGTCTATCTACTTATCTATATATACTGTACATATATAGATAGATAGGTACATCTATCTATATATATACATTAATAGATAGATAGGTAGATGGACTTTTTCTTGTAAATTTTGAGAATTTGTGTTTCATGGGTTTCATGAATTGAAGTCAAATGAAAAACAAATGATACGGTATGTAAGTAAATAAATCATAACATTAGAGATAAATAAAACAGAAAACTCTAAACTGACGATAGTAAAAGCTATAAAGCCTCTAAAACCTTTGGCTTGTTTTTGTTTCATTTTGACCAAGTTTTACTATCAGTCTTGTCAAGTATTTACACTATATGCCAGTAATTTACAAAAACTTTCCATGATGTTAGTATATAACAACAGTTCTTATTTTGCCTCTTCATCTGAGAGTTGACGAATAAAAAAATAATAAGTGAATACCTGACACGGGGGGCCATAAACATTTATTCTTTGTTTTTATTAGTCGGAGGCACATAATGTTCAATGCCCCGTGAGCAAAGGCTAACCATAAAAGTTAATCACTGTATAGAAATCTGAAGTCCAGTAAATTTCCACACGCCGAGAAACAAAACACAGGCCTTCCAGGAAGACAACACCAGATGGAGATCTTTTTGACTTAACGTGTGACCTAATTGAGACGTGAATAAAATCTTATTGACCAGAATGAAGCTATATGTTGTATGTCACATCAATGACAGTCCCTTGGAGAAACCCATTTTCTGTTGCCGCTTTGCAGACTCAGAATGGAAACTGATGCCTGATCCTAAAGAAGCAGCCGGCTTATTGTTGACATCAAGCAAAGGGTGTGTTCAATTCTTTTGTGACAGGAAATGGCTCAAGGTAAACACCAGGATGTTTTTGTTGTGTAATTGAGCATACCTGTTGCATACATTACCTCCACTTCTGCAGCAGTGTTGCAATGCGTGACAAGTCATCCAACTATCTCACTTTGATGTAAGTTCTCACTTATGCAGCATATGGGGTCACCTTATTGTCACATCACAGAAACCTGAATAGAACTATCAACCCTCTGAATCCACACCCATGATGTCATGAACCTCAGCAAAAGAAAGCGGGACTAGGGGAAGGAATGGGAAATCTAAAAGGCACAAACGTAACCGATAACAAATGAGTGCAAAAACTCTCCAGCCGGTTTTTACCTAACACTCCTGTGTGATGAGTCAACGGCGAGCCAAATGCCACAGGCGGGAATGTCGCATACTACAGTATACAGGAGAGGAGAGACAGAAGACAGTTTGTACCTAAACATTTTGTCCTATAACTGTAAATGTATCTTACACCAAATGGGGGAAAGCAAAGAAATGAGACACTTAGAGTGACCAAAATGTGCATGAAGAGTGAGATCATAGTCCAGCTGTATAGTTTTTATTGAAAAGGCAAGATGTTCTTCAGCAAGTTTATAAACGGCGCCTACGGTCTACAGAGTGTGAAATTTGAGTCTGAGCTGTTGCTATATTATCAATTCCCACAATTACAGTACGTATACTAAAGTCTTCCCCCAGAAAGAGAAGTGAAAGAGGACACAATGTGACAATTTGGTAAGCCCGATCTTGCTCTGACTTGCTGTTATTCCTGTTGATTTACTGTCATTGTCGCTATAGGCAACCACTGAGCCATCATGGGAAAACACACACAGCCTATATCCAACAATTGACATACTTTCTGGCCGGAATGCGTTTCATTTCTCACACAGGCTAGGGGCGGAGCTACAAAAATGAGAAGAGGGCACAATTTTCTATAATAAAATAGATAAAATAATAACTAAAATAATAACTTATTTTTTACTTTCATAATATTACCCGTACAAGCTTCCAGAGGCTTTAAATTGTCTCTTGGTCCAAATTGACCGGGATCCTGATATTGAATACCCCTTTTCACAATGTTCTAAATTGCTGAAATGGACTTGATCTTGTGATATCTTGTATTTATTTTATCTTATGTACATTCATTCCTATTCAATATGCAGGGTTATATAATGAGAATGTCTAAAAAACGAGCCTAGATACAAATTAAAAAATATACTTAATTTTTTTGCATTGCATATATCATAATTCAATATTCCCATATTTATTCACTTAAAGAATCTTTGCAGGTTACAATTCTAAGTAGGATAAGGTTGGGGGGGGGGGGGGGGGGTTCACTACCTTATCGGTCAGAAAAAACTTACTTCATTCCTTTACTGCTTTGAAAATATTTTTAATTAGGTAAAATCTTAATTAGGTTAATAAGGTAAAAAAACGGTATTAAAAGTATTAAAAATATTAAAGAACAATAAATACAGAAAGATTTTATTTAGTTACTTTTTAAAAATTATTATTACAATTTTAGATTCAATACGTCTGGATTTCAAACAGGAAGTAGAATCACGACAAACCGGAAGTAGCTCTCCACCAATCACATAGTGCAAAGCGTCCTAAGCCGACGTCAACCCGGTACCGACGAACAACCGGTAGCTTTGAGAAGAACCGTGAAGCCGGTGTGGTTTTGTCCCTTAATCACCACAAACCGTGCAAGCATCATGCCTTTCGATGTTAGGAGGTGAGTACGGGCCTTTCGCTTGTTTCTGGGGGGAGGGGGTTAGCATAGCACAGGCGAGCTGTGGGTAACAACAGCGGGGGCTAATGAGCGAGGCAAAGTTGCTACGGTGGTCAACGTCTGGGATGAATAGGCTTCATTGTGACACCTTTGGTTGGTTTCGCAGAATCTCAGACTTCTTCTTGGCGTTTCCTCCTAACCCACTATATGTTGATTAGGCGCGGAGAAACTAGCTAGTGCTGCTTGCTAAGGCTGCACGTGAAGCACACAATAAGGGTCTAGTGTGAACTACTCCCTCCTCAACGAGAGTATAAAAGTCCCCCAATAGACATTCATGATTCACCAGCAGCAGACAACTCTGGGGGTGCAACTCCCCATTGATACCAGAGCACCTGACCCTCATACAAAGCTGTTTGCAGTTTCAACACCTTCGTTCATATTCAACATCCTTATTCAAAAAGGTTCACTCCAAACTAACAATGTGGTACTCATATTCCATGGTGGCAAGAGAACCACGGTCTCACCAAATACCCATATTCATTTATTATTTTTGCTAATTCTTAAATGCAAAGCTTTGCACCAAAAAAATGTACATGTCAATGTGAATATTGTTCTATTTAATTGCAGTAATTGACATACAGAAGCACAGAATCCGCAGTGTAGTTTAGGTCGGGACAGTCACTATGTGTACGTGCATGAAAAAATAACAGAATTATTGCTAGACTATGCAATTAGAAACCACATCCCTTCTGCATGTGTACACTGTGTGTGTCTGTGTGTGCGTGCGTGTGTGTGTGTGTGTGTGTTTATGGGTAACAAAGGTCATCAGGTGGTCAAATCCTGATGTTCTGCAGACTCATTACACAAACCTGCATTGCTACATTTAGACAGACCTTCATTTACCAATTAATTAGTGTAAGTTTCATCAGAGTGAGTCACACTGTACGGTCGGTTGCGCCACAGGTTGAAGCGTACGTTTTCCCAGAATGATGTTCTGCAAAGGACAGGATGTTCGATTCCGTGAACCGCTTCAAAATGTACTTTCTCAGAGAGGGCTATTATTCTGCCTGTTACATTATTCTGAGTGCCAAACACAGAGGATCCTTTAGGTTGAACACAACTCATTAGATTGTTTAGACTAGAGGGTTATGGTGTTATTGGGAAACTTGATAGACTACGAAAAAAACAAATATGATGCTTTGAGCAACCACCCAGATAAAAATTAATTTAATTGCAATTGTACATTGCCAACCAACACTGCCAAATGTAGCCCTTTTTCCCTAAACACGCAACTGGCTCATGGAAGTAACCCAATGTTTGTTTCACATTTCAAAAGGCTTCTGTCTTCCAAGCTACTGTAGCGTATGCTTTGCTTTGTGTGTTTTTCGGTTAATCCCTCGATTTGCGGACATTCTCCGGTTGTCGTACAATATGACACACGTCTCGTCGTGTTGTTGGTACATTGCACTGTGTTCTCAATGTATTTTTATCACAAAACATCCCAGTGAGCATCCTGTTAACGTGCCACTAAAGAGAAAGACGAACCCTAAGTCAGTCGTGTAATGTCACCAGCGGTTGACTCTAAAAATGGTTAACACAAATCACGTTTGTATAGTATTACCATAATAGTTTTACATGCACAAAATAATTCTAGTGTAAATGCTGAATGAAAGGGATAAATGGACATTTAAGGTTTCTTTTAACTTAATTGACGACATTTCCTGATGAAAAGATGTGTATGTTTATGAAAATGCTGGCACGTGCAGCTTTTTTTGGCTTCAATTTATCGAGGTGAGAATTATATTGGATTTAATAAAGAGCTCTTAGCAAAATACTAAGGTGTTGTCTGTGTTGAGCTTGCTGCTTCATCGGGTGTTTTGGAAAAGTCGTGTCAAGAATCACGTCTTCAATGAAGGTAAAATTAACCTTAATTGGTCATTTATCCCCTTCAGTCTTCATTTATGCGCATTTATTCCTTTCAAGCTTTGCATTTCATTGTTTTCTGCACATAAAACTATGAAAACATGTTTTGTGTTGACATTTTTGACTTTCTGAAATGGATTAACATGGATATACATTATTTCTCCTGGGGAAAAATTAATTTGTTACTTGGACCTTCTGGAACTAATTAATGATGTTAACCGTGGTTTTGCTGTATAGAGTAGCAGCCATTCTGAATTAACTATGTAGTAGAACAGTGATGGACATTTGATAAAAAATAGTGGAAATGAATCAATGTAAAACTTTGGTTAGTATATTTTTCTAGCAGGTCCGACTCTAACCTTAACTCACTCTAAATGAAACAAGTTTTATATACACATATGTCATACATATATATATATACATATATATGTGTATGTGTATGTATGTGTATATATGTGTGTATGTGTATATGTGTGTGTGTGTGTGTGTGTGT
>QODF01000001.1:3051534-3142289 GCA_024372805.1 Oostethus manadensis
GACCTGGAAAAGGCATTCGACCGTGTCCCTCGTGGTGTCCTGTGGGGGGTGCTCCGGGAGTACGGGATTGATGGTCCGCTTCTACGTGCCATTCGGTCCTTGTACAATCGAAGCAGGAGCCTGGTTCGCATTGCCAGCAGTAAGTCGAGCTTGTTTCCGGTGAACGTTGGCCTCCGCCAAGGCTGCCCTTTGTCACCGATTCTGTTCATAATCTTCATGGACAGAATTTCTAGGCGCAGTCAAGGTGTTGAGGGAGTCCAGCTTGGTGACCTTAGGATCTCGTCTCTGCTATTTGCAGACGATGTGGTCCTTATGGCCTCATCAGGCTGTGACCTTCAGCGTTTACTGGAGCGGTTTGCAGCTGAGTGTGAAGCTTCTGGGATGAGACTCAGCACCTCCAAATCCGAGGCCATGGTTCTCAGTCGGAAACGGGTGGACTGTACCCTCCGGGTTGGGAGTGAGGTCTTGCCTCAGGTGGAGGAGTTCAAGTATCTCGGGTTCTTGTTCACGAGTGAGGGAAGGTTGGAGCGTGAGATCGACAGACGGATCGGTGCAGCATCTGCAGTAATGCGGTCGCTGTACCGGACCGTCGTGGTGAAGAGAGAGCTGAGCCGGAAGGCAAAGCTCTCTGTTTACCGATCGATCTACGTTCCCACCCTCACCTATGGTCATGAGTTATGGGTCATGACCGAAAGAATGAGATCGCGGATACAAGCGGCGGAAATGAGTTTCCTTCGTAGGGTGGCTGGACTCACCCTAAGAGATAGGGTGAGGAGCTCGGCCATCCGGGAGGAGCTCAGAGTAGAGCCGCTGCTCCTTCACATCGAGAGGAGCCAGTTGAGGTGGCTCGGGCATCTAGTCCGGATGCCTCCTGGGCGCCTCCCTGGTGAGGTGTTTCGGGCATGCCCAGTCGGGAGAAGGCCCCCGGGAAGACCTAGGACACGCTGGAGGGACTATGTCTCACAGCTGGCCTGGGAACGCCTTGGTGTCCTCCCAATGGAGCTGGAAGAGGTCGCTGGGGACCGGGAAGTCTGGACTTCCCTACTGAAGCTGCTGCCCCCGCAACCCGGACCTGGATAAGCAGTGGAAAATGGATGGATGGATGGATGTATATATATGTATATGTATATATATGTTTATGTATCTGTGTATATGTATGTATTTATGTATGTATATAATATATTTATTATATATATATATAGTATAGTTTTACATGGAGATAACAATTGAAAATGCATATAAATGACGAATGAAAAAGAAACATTTCAAGGTACTTTTATCTATACTGACTGTGTTATTCTTGATGTGACTGTTTCCAAAGACATGATGTGACAACTAGAGCAACACAGACACCACCTTTGCGTTTTACCACAAATGATTTTTTGAATTCAGTAGTGTTTCTTAGTTCAATCGTCCAAAATGGAACCAAGGAAAGTTTAAAAAGCCAGCACTTTGATAAATAAGGTGAGAAACACTATTGAACTCTATAAATAACTTTTGGCAAAACAGGAAGGTGGTGTTAAAGTGGAACAGTGACCTTAAATGTTGATTTATCCCTTTCATTTGTCATTTATATGCATTTACAATTGTTTTATGCACGTAAAACCATAAAAACATATTTTTGGTGTTAACCGCTGATGACGTCCTAGCATAGCCGACTTCCGGTTCAGGTTGCAAGCTGAGAATGGTAAAAGAATGTTTTGTGATTAAAAATACATCAAGAACACAGTTAGACTCATATAGTGTGTAGCACGACAAGACGTGCACCATATTGCTAGATAACCAAAAAATTGT
This sequence comes from Oostethus manadensis, assembly GCA_024372805.1. NCBI lineage: Eukaryota > Metazoa > Chordata > Actinopteri > Syngnathiformes > Syngnathidae > Oostethus > Oostethus manadensis. The sequence continues at coordinate 3,053,329 of QODF01000001.1, forward strand.
AAGCGAACTGAGGCAAAATGTTAGCGTACATTTTTGACATTAACTGAAAGACATGTTAACTGGGGCGATTGCTAACTGAGGTTCCACTGTTTGTATGTTTTGATCCTCAAAAATGTAGCAAAAAGACACCATCAGTTCAACACAATCAGCCAAATTTTAACTAGCTATTGAATGAATAGATTATTTTTCTATTCTTGTGAATAATAAAACAAAATACCGAAAATAATGACTTTCAATATTTCAATATTATGCACACGATTCTGGGCACTGGCAGCTCTCTGTAGAAGAAATGTCAACAGATGTGACTGTTTGACCAGGAGAGGAGGAAAGACTACGTGAGGTTCTGCGCTGTCAGTGGCACAGTTTAGGTCAAAAAATTTATCACAGCCCAGACTTTATAGCAGTTATGAGAGCTAATTCAAGTAGTCTCTGTATTTTTCCATCACACTTTTGCTGTGGCGGCCAGCCAAACCAGAAGTACTGTTCTTGTATGTGCTTCTTTATACTTGGTTTATTATAGACTGAGATGTGTTTAGCCATGCGCATTTTTCTGTCCCCGGTCAATGTTTTGATTGTAACTTTTAATGTTGCAGTCTAAAGTGACAGGCAATGTGTTACTTAGCAAAGGACTCGTGAACAACTGACTCACTATGAGTCATATGCTTTGTATGGTTTATTTTGTAAGATTTCTTCTTTAAAAAGCAACCGCGTGTGTTGCTTTTCTTGGGGTCAGCAGAGAATCGACGGTACACAATGTTCTCACTAATCTCTAAACATTTTGAGGCCTTGAGGAGAGACGTGACTGAGAGAGGCAGACGTGCTGACAGCAATTCAGGAAATTACAAGCGTCAAAGATGACCTCTCCGAGTCAACATTAATATTCATGATTACATAGTGTCCTCAAAGGGAGGAAATGAATGAGCATATCAAAGGTGCAATCTCTCTAAAGAGTGTACTAAGCAGGTTCGCACAACTCAAATGTGATCCTTATCGCCAACGTTATAATTACGCAAATGCAACATTAAAAAAACAGAGTATACCTGTTTCAAATATTATACAAAGTTGTTTAGTTGGACTGACAATGACAGTCAAATTTTTCAAAAGCATAAATAGATGGTGGAACAGTTAAAAATCTCTTTAAAATGGTAATAAAAGGACACAAGATATAACAAAGAGTAGCAGTTTTCAATGTAATGTACAGTATATGACTTATAATATGCACTCAACAAAAAAAAAACATTCTCCCATTTCTCATGAGCTGAAGAGGCAGATTTTTATGTGCACAAAAGGCGGATGTTTCTCAAATATTGTTCATAATTCAGATTAAACAGCATGATTATTTCATAGGTGTGCCCTAAGTTGGCCACAACAAAAGACTACTCCAAAATGTGGGCCCGAAAACCAATCACTATGTAGGGAGACCACCATTTGCCTCAAATACCATATACTTCCAGGTTGCTATAATATTATACTTGAGAGGATTTTATTAAAACCAACAATAATGCTATGCTATGCTATGCAATAATGCTAATGTATCACCCGGCCAGTAATTATGCTTGATATTAAGAGGTTTGTGTTGTCCGACTGTCTGTGAAACTTTGAGGGCGTCTGGATGACCCAGTTAAACCGCAAATTTTGAGATGGCCTTTTATTGTGGCCAATCTACCCACACCTGTGCAATAATCATGCTGTTTAATCAGTATGTAGCTGTGCCACACTTCAGGTGGATTGATTATGAATGCTCATTAACACAGATTTAAACAACATTTGCAATAGACAGCCCTTATGTGTACGTTAGTTTTTCATTTTCTCATGAAAGTGTCATTCAGCTCATGGAAAATGGGAGCAAAAACAAAACTATTTTTCTTGCGTATAGATAGAATTTTTCAAAGAGTGAGGTTGGCGCCAGAAGAGGGCAGTTGAAGCAGTTTGAAAAAATAAACAATGTTAAAGGGAAAATGAATACATTTTAGTTGCTATGGTGAGAGGGTAAACTAGGGTCTTGATTGAGCAGTATCCCAACCCCCCCTGCTACGGCGCTCCTGTATTTGCCTTAATTGGTGTGGAACACAACCTGTACACAAAGAGGCATGAAGTAACCGAAATTGTGTAATTACGACACCAGCGCTTATTACGTGACGCATGTGTCTTGAGATGGACACATGGGACACATTCATTGCGTAACACACAGTTTTAGAGTGGTTGCACAAAACTTCACAATCTATTCAGGTGACTGTGGGACCTTTTCATTTGTTTGGATAAATCTCTACCCTGTAAAGGGGTGTCCGAAGTGGACATTGTAAAAATATAATTTAACAAGAAAACTACAAAACCAATAACAGCAAAAATGGAAAAATCAGTAGTCTAAATATTAAAAGGAAAAAAGCAGTAATCGAATGAGAAATAGTTGCAATTTTACAAGAAAAACATTGTAATATTATGAGGAAAAATTACGTGGCTCCTTGGTGCAAAAGCTTTGGGCACCCCTGCTTCAGAGAATAATGATCAAACTGTACCACTATGCGTATTGTTTTGTTTTGCGACGGTACAGCTAGGATATGGTAACCCTGATCAGGTTTGTGTTTCAGCTGTGGGTGTGTAGATGTAGCTTGTGATAGCTGCTTCAGTTATGTAAATATTTTGAAATACCATCTAACAATAAGTGTGTAATTAAAAAAAGGTAGCTCAGCAGCAGCTCTGAAGTATTTTTTCAATTCTGATGCTGAAAGGTGGGACATTTTGGGATATTTTTGGTAGACTTTACAATTGACATACTTTATAATTCATATACTGTACAACTGACCATAAATGTGTTGCTAGGCGGAACTCAGGGAAACGTTACACAAGCAGGTTGGAAAGAATGAGACCCATCCTCCTTTGCCGTTTTATATCCCTTCCCCATATAGTTTGTTTGTGGTGACCTTATTAACTGCCAAAAATTGTCATATTTTGCTCCTCCTCTGTGACCCCACCCTGTCCTCTCTATGCGGTGTGACCCAAGGGCGGGAAAGACTAGAAGGGCCCGAGCTTGGACCCTACAGGCAACGAGAAGAAAAAACAAAGTGAAGTAGCAGGGTCCGGGCTGGACAGGAAGCGCCTCCCTACCGCTTCCTCCCCCACCCAGCATTGCCTCAGCCGTGATGATTTCACTGGCAGCTCTCTGTGGAAGAAATGTCAACAGATGTGACTGTTTGACCAGGAGAGGAGGAAGGAGTGTGTGAGGTTCTGCGCTGTCAGTTGCACAGTTTAGGTCAAAAAATGTATCACAGCCCAAAAAGGACATGTGCGTGAGCTCATTCATCTAAATAGTTATGGTGTTGAGTAGCACATTTTCCCTCCTCTTCGCTCCTCAGATAGGTTTAAAAAACATTACTTCAGAAGAGCTGAATGTGTCACTTGGTTATGACTCTCGCTTCTGATTCACCTCTCGATGACGACTTGTTGCAAAAATTAGATTATTTGTTCGTTTTATGTATTTGTACAAGATTTTTTTTTGTGCTAGTGATTCATAATGTACTGCATAATCCAACGCCAGATTGACGTGGTTTTACATTTTTTATAATCATTTCCAAAGAAATTGACATTTCAGAAGGAGTACAATGGCACTCAGAGTTAATAAAAATGGTGGAACAGTGTATTTAATTCATATATGTATGTTAGCTATACAACTCCTGGTATCCGCAGGATGAAGGCACCAGGTCATCTTGAGTCTCAGGCAGGGGGAACGGGAAGTCAAATTACCACAAAATTAAATTTGTTTCACTAACAAAAGTGAAAACCATGCAAAATAAAAATTCTTTGTCATTGGATTGGTCTAAAGCGTAGGTGCCCAAAGTGGGGTGACCGTTCCCCTACGGGTACGCCAATTGTAATAGGGGGTACGTGAATAAACATGAAAAATAATTAGTGCTTTACACTCTCAATTACGAGTGCACCTTAATGCCTCACGGTGCAAGAAAAACGGAGGAGAAAGGAGACGGCATACAAAGTTGTTCATTGCTTTATGTGCGTCATATAAACAAATAAGTAAGTTTAATGATTATTTTGTGCATTAAGGGGGTTTCATCTTGATTATTTCAAATATATTGGTCTTCTAATCCCCATAACTGGAGCGGTGAAAACCTGTCACTGTCAGTGGGGATTCCCTCTGAAAATGAGACTTTTTCTGTTGGTTGTATGTATTTTTGTAGTTCAAATACTGCTTTATATCATGATTAATAAACTTCCCCCTTCAATTTGGTAATAAATTAATGCAGATTGAAACCTTAGCCATTGTGAGTGGACAAAAAATGTGATGCTCCGGGAAGGTGCCAACATCAGACTGGAATAAAATACATGTAGGATGATTATCTATCAGTGCTCATTTCAAACTTTAGCAAAACTTAAACGTGCAAAATACACATTTAGACCCGGAATTGCTATAGAATTAATTAACTAATGAACTATGTTCAATATTTCTGAAAGATATTTAGGATGATTCTTATCTATTGATACTTATCTATAATTTGTATCTGCTCACGAAACGTTATCAAAATGTGACCATGCAAAATATGAAATTTTGACTGAACATTACTGTAAAATTAACGAATCAATTAATTATGTTCAATATTTCAAATTAATTAATATAATAAGTTATGTTTACATGTGCAGGAGTAGGGGGTACCTTGCTTCAGGTCAAACGTCTGAAGGGGTATGCCACTGTAAAAAGTGTGGGAACCACTGGCCTAAAGTATGATCTTGGCCTTGATTTTCTTGGGTAAATGTTGTGTGTCAGGGAACATTATTAAGGTCAGATCAGAAATACATTGCAAACATTAAGTCTGTGTGTGTGTGTGTGTGTTACAGCCGTTTGCCTATGCCTGCATGACTAATGGCTGTGTTCCAGAGCTAACATTCCAGAGCTCTTCTGTAATATTGCGCAGTCCAACGGGTACAAAGTGTGCTTCCCTTCTCTGCACGTAGTGTTTACCTTTTCCATCTCTTTTTCTCACCTCTCTTTCCAACGTCTTTCTTTCTCTCCTCAGATTCGACATCTACAGGAAAGTTCCAAAAGATCTCACCCAGCCCACTTACACAGGAGCTTTCAGTAAGTGCAAGCCATAAAGTTTCTTTTGTCACACCATTTGTCCACTGAAGAGGCGTAAGCATATGGTTTTATTGTTCTAAGTTTGTAAGAACAGCGGCTCGGCAGCCAATCCCAATCATGAAAATCTGATTTGGACATCCTTAGCTAAAACCTATTCCTTAGTGAGAATTTCATATCACACACTTGCCCCAACAAAGAGCAATAAAACGATCCAGATAATGGCCCACGGTGGATGAGTAGGTAGCATGTTGGCCTCACAGTCAGGAGGTTCAGGGTTCGAATCTCCGTTGGGCATCTCTGTGTGGAATTTGCATGTTCTCCCCGTGCGTGGGTTTTCTGCGGGTACTCCGGTTTCCTCCCACATTCCAAAAACCATATTAGGTAAATTTACATTAGTTTACACATACATTTACATAATTTATTCTTCAAGTTGATCAAGAGTATTTGATCAACACCGCTTTTTCTCCTCTTAACTACTTTGATAGCACAAAATTCCCTCCAAATCTGATAGCCAGAGAGGGTGGCGCTGTTGTTGCCGGCCACAGCTGTCTGTTGTCATAGCCAGTGAGCTATAAGAAACAGGCTGTCAGTCCACGGTGTTTCACATTTCAGGCGTCAAGTAGTAAGGTTTAATGAAGATGATACTTTTGTCGCCAGGTTGAGCCATCCACTAAATGCAATGATAAAAAGGATGGAAAAGACAAGGACAAAACAGGAAAATCAATGCCTAAATGAAAAAAGGGGCCGCATGGTGGTTGAGTGGGTAACACATTGGTCTCACAGTCAGTAGTTCAGGGTTCGAATCTCCGTTGGGCATCTCTGTGTGGAGTTTGCATGTTCTCCCCGTGCGTGCAGGGGTTTTCTACCGGTACTCCGGTTTCCTCTTACATTCCAAAAACCTGCATGTTAGGTTATGTACGAATGTGAGTGTGAATGGTTGTATGTCTGCCCTGCATTGACTGGTGACCAGTCCAGGGTGTACACCACCTCCAGCCCAAAGTCAGCTGGGATAGGCTCCAGCATACCTGCAACCCTAATGAGGATAAACGGCATAGAAAATGGATGGATGGACAATGTCAATTTGGCTTTCATTAGGGCCTATGTAACCTGCTCTGAAATGGTTCTCTTGTTTGTATGACAAAGAAAAAAATATTTTGGGATATATCTATATAATTATTGACAGTGATGTGTTCTTTGCCACATCACTGTCTGAAGTGTGCGGCCTCATTGTATCACAGTTTTTCCACATAAATCAATTAATAAATTGTGCTATTTTTGGTTGAATATGGCCTATTAGTATTAAACAAATGAATTAATTAAAAATATTTAGCAATTTTATTTTTTGCCTAAATTACACATTTTAAGCATAAAAAGGGCTAACCGAAGTAAAATACAAAAATAAGCCATTAAGATGACGTACTGTATTCAAATTGTGAATGTGGTCTTCTGCATTGGTCACTATGTGTCAGTAATTGTTCATTGTGACAGCCACCACACTTGATACCCAGGTTTAAATGATCGCATAATACACACAATAATAGTGGGCTAGTATTTCACTTGTAACCCACGACAAACTAAAACTCAACTGTAAACCCCCGACATCACGTCCTGTCGTTTACATGAAATGGAATAGTGGACTGAATGACATAATTGGCCAATAAAAACAATCTACTGGTAAAGGCCTAATTTCAGGAAATTGACATAATGTGAATTAAATGCTGTAATTGTGAGGAGAAGGAATGTCAAGAACATTGCAATTTACTTTTCCACCACAAATATGTGGGGTCCAGCTCAAATATGACCACCACTGTAGTTAAACAATACACTACTGTGTGTGTGGGTGTGTGCGTGTACATGTATGTGACAGAGATAGGGTTTATCTTTTAATCAGTTTTATTTCTGATTGTTATTTTTTTTAAGTGAATTTCCATTTTATTTTGTTGATTTTGTTTTGTTTTTGTGATTTTCATTTATTATTGTCCATGGGTATGCATGTGAGCGTGAATGGTTGTCTGCCCTGTGATTGACTCGCGACCAGTCCAAGGTGTTCCCCGCCTCTCGCCCAAGGTCAGCTGGGGTAGGCTCCAGCATACCCCTGTGACCCTAATGAGGATAAGCTGTATAGAAAATGGATGGATGAATGAAATGTATTATGCTTATTGAATTTATTTTAAAGCTCTTGACATTCCGATTACAATGTGAAATACTCTTGAGAAATCCAAGTTGATCACTTTTCAAGCTTTTGTTATTATGCTGTATAATTAATGAAAATACTGTCTCAAAAATGTTGTCAATGATATCGATTGTCAACAATAATTTGTAAGACAATTATCGTCCAGCAAAATGTGTTTTTGTAATAGGACTAATATTAAATATGGTTTCATTGAAATGGATAAAGAATTGAACAAAGTGATAGTGTTAATGTAGCTGCCATCTGTGATTCAAGTGCCTTCTAGTCCAGAGAGATGTCCTGGCTGAGTCAGTGTGTATGGCGTAGTACCTGTTTAACACAGCGAGTATGACAACAATGTTAATGATAGCTAAAGGCATCTCCGAATATAATTCCTCCCACATTCCGTGTTTGTCACCAATAAGTCATCATGTAATTATGGCCTTTTTTGTTGAATTTTCACCACTTCAGAAGATCCCATGACACATGTTGGGCTCCTCTCAATCATTTTCTCATATGGATCACATGATGAAAGCGCAGAGAAGAACAAAAGCTTAGGTATATGAGACATGATGACATAATGTTTAAGTGGTCCTGATTACAAATACCTTCCTGGATGAAGGGGACTGAGGCTGCTAAAGATGTCCATTTCCCATCCAAGAGGAAAAGGATGCAAGTAGTTCTTGTGCCGAGTCACCACCCTTCCTGTCGCCATCTACTGTCTGGATATAAAGGGCAATGGATTGCTGTGGGTATCAGGCCGGCTTGCTTAGGGGCAGCCAGAAAAAACCCTTGCTCCTGACAAAAGGCCAAACATTTGACCCCCGCCACGCATGTTGGTCTGTTTTAGCGCCTCATTCCTTTGGGTTATGGTATTTTCTTTAAACAATACCTCTGTTTTGAACCACAGCGGCTTCCGTAGCCGCCCACCCACCCCCTTAGCTCTGGACACAGTGTCATGTGTAATATTTGTTAGTCCTGCCTGACCTGATAGAAACTCTTATTGTTCTGTGCTCAAAACAGACCAGAGGCAGAGCAGAGTCGAACGGTGCGTCCGTAAACAAAAAAAACATAGAGCAAGCCTGCTCAAGTATTCACTTTTCAAACTGTTTGGACTCCATGTGAGATGACTAAGAAAAAATGAGTTCATGTTATATCACTTTGCCTGTCAGTGTTTCCAACTGTACTTCCTCCCCGGTTAGAATACAGTACGCAGTACACATGACTCTTCAGTTCGTCCCGAATTACTGGCCTGTGTGTCATTGTGACACTGTTGTTTGTCAGTTAAACATTACCCAAAGCAGAGCCTCCAACAGCCACAAGTTTGGCTGTGACGCCCTGCCAACCGCAAGGTCATGTGACTGTGATTCTTGGCAACGGTTGCTACGTAAACACGCCTCACCTGCTGAGTGAGAGCTTTCTGGCCGAGGCTTCTCACCATAGCGGTCAGACCACAGTTGTGCAGGCATGTCAGCCCCTTCCCTATTTATGCTGGTACTCATATGACAACATTTTACACAAGCACTTAGATGATTTGTTTCAATTTTGAAATAAAATTGATAGACTGCTTCTCCTTTTAAGCTCACACTTTTATTTTTACTTATGATCTTTAATCACCCATCTGCGATGATTCACTTTGTTCAGATTTCTGTGATTTTTCACAAATACGAAACATTAATTCTACTGGGAAACTTTCAAGTGTAAAAATTAGGCTTGTCAAAGTTAGCGCAGTAGTGAGGGTAACTAATGTGTGTAATTAATTTCGTAAAAATATTTAGCCTCTCTGATGATGGCAGCTGGGGGCATAACAGCATCCCCACACAGAGGCTGGCGTGCTTTTATAACTTGATTCTGATCTGAACAAATCAACAGCAGTGCAATTCCAACATCATATATTTATCTCCAACTCACAAACACGTCTCTATTCAACTCGTCTTCAGGGCGACGCATGGTTATCCGTCACAAGACGACTGCAAAGTGCATTCTGGGACACTAAGAACATCACAACAGCATCTTTATTTGGCATGTATGTGTCGTCCAAATAAACAGAAAGACAAAGAAAAACAGAATATGTTTTAATATATGGATATTCTTATCATTCACTGATGCAATTCTTACTGCGGAAATCCCAGAAAATACATGTACACTCAAAATGTGAATTCAACCACTCATGGTTCATAATAACGTGGTTGCAAGTGCGGTTCGAAGGTTCTGCTACTACTGTATGAAAAAGACTAGTGTTAAGCAAATAGCCGCTTGGTATCTTTTAGCTTGATTTAAATTTTCAATTCATTTGGAGCTGTTAATTACATACAAATATGTCCTGTCATTTATCTTTCTGTTCATAATATAAGGGTAAATATGGGTTAATTTCACACATACTTGAAAGTGCAGATTAATCGTGAATACTTATATACTTACTATATTTTGAAAACTGTGATTAATTTGATAAAAATGTATAATCATTTGACAGCCCTAGTAAAGATAAGTTGTCATAGATGCGCTTTATGTACACGACACTGGTACCCCTCCTCCCTGAGTCACCACCTTATCGTGGTGGAGGAGTTTGCGTGTCCCAATGAACCTAGGAGCTAAGTTGTCGGGGGCTGTCATGCCCCTGGTAGGGTCACCCATGACAAACAGGTCCTAGGGGAGGGACCAGACAAAGGGTGGCTCAAAAGACCCTAATGAGGAATGATACAATTTGACTTCGTTTTCCCTTGCCCGGATGCGGGTCACCGGGGCCCCCCTCTGGAGCCAGGCCCGGAGGCGGGGCACGATGGCAAGCGTCTGGTGGCCAGGCCTGCACCCATGGGGCCCGGTCGGGCACAGCCCGAAAAGGTAACGTGGGTCCCCCCTCCCATGAGCTCACCACTCGTGGGAGGGGCCAGAGGGGTCGGGTGCAAAGAGAGCTGGGTGGCGGCCGGAGGCAGAGGCCTTGGCGGTCCGATCCTCGGCTACAAAAGCTAGTTGTTGGTACGTGGAATGTCACCTCTCTGGCGGGGAAGGAGCCTGAGCTGGTGCGTGAGGTGGAGAAATTCCGGCTAGATATAGTCGGACTCACCTCAACGCACGGCAAGGGCTCTGGAACCAGTCCTCTCGAGAGGGGCTGGACTTCATTCCACTCTGGTGTTGCCAGCAATGAGAGGCGACGAGCAGGGGTGGCAATTCTTGTTGCTCCCCGGCTCCAAGCCCGCACGTTGGAATTTAACCCGGTAAATGAGAGGGTAGTTCCCCTACGCCTTCGGGTGGGGGGACGGGTCCTGACTGTTGTTTGCGCTTATGCGCCAAATGGCAGTTCAGAATAGCCGCCCTTTTTGGAGTCCTTAGAGGAAATACTAGAGAGTTCTCCCTCGGGGGATTCCCTTGTTCTGTTGGGTGACTTCAACGCTCAAGTTGGCAGCGACAGTGAGACCTGGAGAGGTGTGATTGGGAGGAACGGCCCCCCTGATCTTAACCCGAGCGGTGTCTTGTTATTGGACTTCTGTGCTCGTCACGGATTGTCTATAACGAACACCATGTTCGAGCATAAGGGTGTCCACATGTGCACTTGGCACCAGGACACCCTGGGCCGCAGTTCGATGATTGACTTTGTGGTTGTGTCGTCGGACTTGCGACAGCATGTTTTGGACACTCGGGTGGGGAGAGGGGCGGAGCTGTCAACTGATCACCACCTGGTGGTGAGTTGGTTCCGATGGTGGGGGAGGATGCCGGTCAGACCTGGCAGACCCAAACGCATTGTGAGGGTCTGCTGGGAACGCCTGGCAGAATCCCCTGTCAGAAGGAGTTTCAACTTCCACCCGCGAGAGAACTTTGACCATGTTCCGAGGGAGGCAGCGGACATTAAATCCGAGTGGGCGATGTTTCGTGCCTCCATTGTCGATGCGGCCGATTGGAGCTGTGGCTGTAAGGTGGTCGGTGCCTGTCGTGGCGGTAATCCCAGAACCCGTTGGTGGACACCAGTGGTGAGGGATGCCGTCAAGCTGAAGAAAGAGTCCTATCAAGCCGTCTTGGCCCATGGCACTCTGAAGGCTGCTGACAGGTACCGGAAGGCCAAGTGGTCTGCAGCTCTGGCGGTCGCTGAGGCAAAAACCCGGACATGGAAGGAGTTCGGAGAGGCCATGGAAAACGACTTCCGGATGGCTTCAAAGAGATTCTGGACCACCATCCGCCGTCCCCGGCGGGGGAAGCAGTGCACAGTCAACACCGTGTATTGTGTGGACGGTGTACTGCTGAACTCGACCCGAGATGTTGTGGACCGTTGGAGGGAATATTTTGAAGACCTCCTCAATCCCACCGACACGCCTTCCAACATGGAAGCAGTGACCGGGGACTCTGAGTCGGGTTCGCCTATCTCTGGGGCTGAGGTCACCGAGGTGGTCAAACAGCTCCTTGGTGGCAAGGCCCCGGGGGTGGATGAGATCCACCCGGAGTTCCTTAAGGCCCTGGATGCTGTGGGCGTGTCTTTGGCGTTGACGCGACTCTGCAGCATTGCGTGGACGTCGGGGTCGGTGCCCCTGGACTGGCAGACCGGGGTGGTGGTCCCGCTTTTCAAGAAGGGGGACCGGAGGGTGTGTTCTAACTATCGTGGGATCACACTCCTCAGCCTCCCCGGTAAGGTCTATTCAGGGGTTTTGGAGAGGAGGATCCGCCGGATAGTCAGTCTCGGATTCAGGAGGAGCAGTGTGGTTTTCGTCCTGGCCGTGGAACTGTAGACCAGCTCTATACTCTCGGCAGGGTCCTTGAGGGTGCATGGGAGTTTGCCCAACCAGTCTGCATGTGTTTTCTGGACTTGGGGAAGGCGTTCGACCGTGTTCCTCGGGGAATACTGTGGGGAGTGCTCCGGGAATATGGGGTATCGGATCACCTAATCCAGGCGGTTCGTTCCCTGTATGACCGGTGTCAGAGTTTGGTTCGCATTGCCGGCAATAAATCGGACCCGTTTCCAGTGAGGGTTGGATTCTGCCAGGGCTGCCCTTTGTCACCGATTCTGTTCACTACTTTCATGGACAGAATTTCTAGGCGCAGCCAGGGCGTTGAGGGGGTTTCAGTTTGGTGGGCGCAGGATTCGATCTCTGCTTTTTGCAGATGATGTTGTCCTGTAGGCTTCATCGAGCAGTGACCTTCAACTCTCACTGGATCGGTTCGCAGCTGAGTGTGAAGCGGCTGGAATGAGAATCAGCACCTCCAAGTCCGAGTCAATGGTTCTCGCCCGGGAAAGGGTGGAGTGCCATCTCCGGGTCGGGGATGAGGTCCTGCCTCAAGTGGAGGAGTTTAGGTACCTCGGGGTCTTGTTCACGAGTGATGGAAGGATGGAACGTGAGATGGACAGGCGGATTGGTGCGGCGTCTGCAGTGATGCAGACTCTGCACCAATCTGTCGTGGTGAAAAGAGGGTTGAGCCAAAAGGCAAAGCTCTCGATTTACCGGCGGATCTAAGTTCTTACCCTCACCTATGGTCATGAGCTTTGGGTAGTGACCGAAAGGACAAGATCGCGGGTACAAGCGGCCGAAATGAGTTTTCTCCCCAGGGTGGCTGGGCTCTCCCTTAGAGATAGGGTGACAAGCACTGTCATCCGGGAGGGACTCAGAGTAGAACCGCTGCTCCTCCGCATTGAGAGGAGTCAGATGAGGTGGCTCGGGCATCTGGTTAGGATGCCTCCCGAACGCCTTCCTGGGGAGGTGTTCAGGGCACGACCAACCGGTAGGAGGCCTCAGAGACGACCCAGGACACGTTGGAGAGACTATGTCTCTCAGCTGGCCTGGGAACGCCTCGGCATCCGCTGGGAGGATCTAGGCGAAGTGGCCGGGGAGAGGGACCTCTGGGCTTCCCTGCTTAGGTTGCTGCCCCCGCGACCCGACCTCGGATAAGCGGAAGAAAATGAATGGACGGACACTGGTACCCTGGTTTTTGTTATGAATTTGTTCCTAAAATTTCTATGAATACCAAAATCTGAGGAAAACGATTGCAAATAATGTAAATCCAAATAATCTATTCCAGACACCCAAAAATATTAACAAAAAATGCATTTTATAAAGAATAATTATAGTTTTACCTGCAGAAAACATTGCAAAAATAATGAGAAATTATTCTTGATGTGGACTCCCGTACATCCTGGCAAGATCGAATTCTATCGCGTTTTGCACCTACTGTAGTAAATTGCTAGCACACGCAACTCTTTTTGGCCCCGTGGTGGGTCTTTTTGCAGTCACGCGCAATAAAAATGCACATACAGTGAATCAGCAACGCGTAGAGTGTTTTGTTTGGGCACTCGACTTTACGGAATGATACAGTACAGGGCAAAGTGACAAGCTTGTTATGTGCAATACCGTACAAAAACTGAGGAGATATTTTGGCTTCAAATTTGACAAAAACTGGGTCGTACGAAGATTGAGGTTGGACTGTATCTCGTATTTTAGAGTCCCCTATAATGCAAAATATGCTTTTTAATGTTATAATAGTAACGTGTGTCCTCAGGGCTTGTTTATGAGCATCAAACGTGTTGCTATGTTGAAATCCTGTATTTGCTCAAATAGTGGCCTTTACTAAAAAATATAATCACTTTGCTATCCTGATGTAGACCCGTCCTTCAAATAGATGCACAGTACACCTGACAATTGAGTAAATAAACGCCTCAGCCACTATTTGAGGAAATACTCTGCATGACAGTGGTTTGAACTCCAAAGTTGTGTGTTACTTTGAGCCACGGGTGGTTACTCTGTCCCCGGAAGCTTAAATATGCAGGACTCCATGGGTTCACCTCCCTCATGGTGTCTCGCTGTGATGGCATTTAAAGTGTAATTAGTGGAGGGGGGTGTCCAGCGTTACAGCAAGCTTAACACCACCATTAGAGCTGCTATTCAGAGAAATTATTTACAGCCTCAGTGATTTCATTCATGTCAGCGCCATACATCCAACCTCGCCTCTTTCATGGAGCAAAATAGCTCATTTGGTTTGCATCATCCTTTGAAAATAGGCATGTAATATGAGATAGATATGTGACAAGTGCCAAAAGTGATGTGTGCTTTTCTATGTGTTTTAGCCACAGTACTCATTCACGCTCTGCTCTTCTCTGCCCCGCAGTTTCCATCCTCTGCTGCGTCTTCATACTTTTCCTCTTCCTCTCAGAGTTGACGGGATTTGTAGCTACTGAAATGTAGGTACCACACTTTGCTAAATATAAGTACATGATGTAACATCCTGGATGGCAGCAACATGCTCTGGCTGCTTTGTTACACTCGCACAAGACCTGCAGTCTTGAATACCCAGCAAACGGACGTCATCGCAAATGTCACTGCCCTCATTTTGAGGCTTTGTGCTGTCAGAGCAAATGACTGCAGTCTGTTTTGTCACAGGAAATTGTCTTTGTATGCGCATCAGCCTGCAGGCAATGTGTAATAAAGCAAGGCATGAACTGAGGTGTGACAGCACGGAAATTACGCGGGCACAAATTATTCCCAATGGTTGTCAATGTATTTTTAGGTACTGCACTATTTATTTCTACTACACTGACATAGACAAGCCTCACTGTCAGATGAAAAATCTCTCTTAATTTTTTATTTTTAAAATATCGATCTTTTACGGTTTTACTTTAATTTAAAAAAAAAAGAGAGATGCTGGATTAGAACCTTTTTTTTCACATTCTAAACAGTGTTTCACCCAGATAATAATTGAAAGTAATGTCAATAGACATAATCAAACCGTATCCATCATAATATATATTGTCGCAGATGAGCCTCACAAATCTCCCTTTTTAATAGTAAAACAAGTGTAAAACAAAATTATCCTCACCTGTTAATAGTGAAATGTAATCAAAAATGAAACTGCATACCTTAACTTTGATAACCTGAATTTTAGGTCACTCCTTCTTTTGGAATATGTGTGACATAACCCAGAAAGCCAAAGAAAAAGCAAAGCAAGTTGCTGAAATCTTGCGTAATCTCATGTACATATGGCAGTGGTTTGAAGTCCAAAGTTTTGGGCAGGTTTAGAGGCGCATTCATGATTTGATGGAATTCCGTGTTGTACAAAAATGTATGCCCAACCTCAGCGGCATCGCACTGGGTGTGTGTTTCATTGAACAGTAATGCTAGAACACCAAACAAATAACATGCTGAATTCATTTTACAAGTTCTGTTGTATTATTGGACTGTAACCAACTTTCTTCTTGCCTTCGCAGTGTAAATGAACTGTATGTGGATGACCCAGATAAAGACAGTGGTGGGAAGATAGAAGTGAGTTTAAACATCAGTTTGCCAAACTTACACTGTGATTGTGAGTATATACACAATATATACACATATGCGCTTTCTCTGCCTTCCCCTTGTCTGTTTTACACTGTCTATTTGCCATGTGTCATTTGCCATGACCTTTCATTTTGCACGTCCTAAAGAATCATCGTGATTTGCTCGCATGGCCTGCATTTTGGCATGCTCCCACTTAGTGCCACACATATCTTAACGTCTGGCCCTGTTTGATCTGCCTTTGACATCAAGTGGTCTCTGTTGGCAGTGTCGGGACCAGACAGTTTGTTTTCTCTTCTCATGACTCTCCTCAGAAACTATGACCCTCTATGACAAGTCAAACAAGCAACCAAAAGACTCAAACATTCATTTTTAATACAAGCCCACTGTTTAGTCAATGCTAACAAAACTGGTGACTAATGAATGCCAGTTTGAAGGAATTGGATCCAGACTTCCAATTTGGCATGCTGAAACAGCTTGCTGGTCTATTGTTTTGACAAGATCACTCATAACACGCCAAATAAAAGCCAGGCACCCTCTGGCCTTTCTGCCTGAAATGTAAAATGTGATATTTTCCAGTCTTATGGAGAGTAATGTCGTCACACCTCCTGTATCTGCTGTTCCAAAGTTAGACATCACCTTCCTCTGCTGACCTTTTAGCATGTTCCAGGCCCTGATGCATGACTTTGTTGGAAAAGCAGAACCCGCCTCTTAATAACCTCGTCGTCATCTTATTTTCCCCCACCTCAGACTCACTTCTTGGTACTCTAAATCTCTTAAAAAGGAGAACCACACCTTCATATCTGTGTGCTGTATTTTGAGATTGCCGATATAAAAAGGAGTGGGTTACGGGTGCCCAACATGCCTCAACTGTCAAAGGTTAGGCGTATGGCATGTGGAGGTTTTTAGCAGACATCCCACCTGTGCTGGCAGTCGACACACAGCCAGACGCTGAAAATAGGCCACTGCCAGTGCGCCAATACTTGCTGGCTTGCGGGGAGGTGCTACACCAATAGTGGTTAGTGATGATGCAAAACCCCAAACAGAAATGGTGGGGGAGTTGGGTAGGCAGGGTCAATCATTTCCACAATAGTAACCGCGTGGGTCAACTTCAGTAAGATATATACGGTACTTGTACGGAAGTAACTGACACGTATTCTGGAAAATATTTTCTTAAATAAGCTTTTGGTAGCACACGAGGAGATGAACAACAACAACACACACACAAACACATACGTACTCATATAGGAGCTCTTCAACAGTCTTGTCATTATTCTTTTCATTAAAGGGACTGTTTGCAACCTTTCATGATAGAATGCAATAGAAAGACAAATTCTACAAATTGTTGAAGTTAAATCCTTTTGCCTGGCCTTCACTGCAGCCTCCATTATTTTCTGCTTATTTGTGGGTGGTGCTGTCTGCACTTTTTTCTTCAAGAAGTGAAAACATTCTCAAATGGATGGCTTGAGGCCAGGTCACTGTCTTGGCCTTTTAAACATATTTTGTAAATCTTGAAATGGAAAGATCTGACATCAACCGCATTGATTGATTGGTTGTATTTAAATCCACCTTTAAATCTAACTCTACATGTAATTTCCTTAAAAACATGAGCTGTTAATTTCTTGTAATAATGCATGCAAATAATACAATACAGTGAACACTCATTATTGTTGTACATTTAATTTGAAAAGTGAAAAAACCTAAACAGGAACACTGCACACTGTCTTCCAGTGGTGGGGTTGGACATCCAAGATGAGATGGGCCGCCATGAGGTCGGCCACATTGACAACTCCATGAAAGTTCCTCTCAGCCAAGGAGCTGGTTGCCGTTTTGAAGGGGAGTTCACCATCAACAAAGTAAGTCTCACACATACACCTGTTAGTTCCGGTGTCTGGACCCCGTGAAGCCCAGCGCGTCATCCACTGGCTCATGCGTACGTCTCACACGCAAGCCACACAATCATTAACCCAGCAGTTGTACGTTTAACACGTTCACCCGTGGAATCATTGAAAATGTGTCAAGTGGGACAGTTTGTTGTCGGAAGTGAAGAACGTTTAATTTTCCGACCCCCAAAGTGTTATTTGTTAACTACAGTCTCCTGTCACAGCATTAGGTGCTAACACTAGTGAGATTTAATGCAGAATGATGCATACCATGAACAAACTTTAAACTTAAAAGTTAAAATGCATTTTTGTTTGGTAAAAGTGCATCATTTGACTGCAAAGGATACAAGAAGGTGCTAAATGACATGTACAAAACTACTCATACAATTTTTCTATACAAGCATATCCAATGTTTTAAACATATGGTAAAAAAAATGAATAGACAAAAAAGTTTAACAACCCACTGTCCTTGAACGCATCTCATGACTGCTATTCTCTTGCTACGCTACCGTGAGGGATGTTCCATACATATCGCTGACTTGGTCAAGCTTGAGTGGGAAGGGAAGGACTTAAGGCTCCGTCCGTGCAACACACAGCTAGATAGCTAATATATCTACTTGAAAAGAGCACGGCATAAAGCGAAAGCTCACTTTGTCTTAATAGGGAAATTCTGCCCACAACAAAGACTATCACGTATGACACTACTGTTTAATGCCCAGTTAGATTTATAAACCCAGGCAAAGGGGTGGTATATAGAAGAAATGGTCCTTCTATTATTAGTAAACGTATTAGTAAGAGTGTTGAATCTAAGCAACTGGACTCGCTTGATTTTTTACTTTTTGTTTTGATTTTCATTCAGGTCTGTATGCAAATGCTCTGATTCAACTTCTTTGATATAACATGTACTGAAAACCTTTGTACACACTTAAAAAAAAATAGCTTTACACTCCAACTTTTATACTGGGTGTAATTTGACAGTGCGAGAATACCTAATGTTGTGGCCAGTAAGTTTATACGTGTTGCAGATGTTTGTGGTTTAACTGACACATACTCTCCTACTCTATATATAATATTTGTGTGTGCATGTGTGCTCAGGTGCCAGGAAACTTCCACGTGTCCACACACAGTGCCACAGCCCAGCCCCAAAAACCCGACATGACCCACATCATCCACAAGCTGGCCTTTGGGGAAAAGCTTCAGGTTGAGATGGCACACTTGGACACATGAACACACACACACACACACACACAATTTAAGGTTGTGATATGGGGCGACTGGTCGCTCCTCCCCCTCAAAACCCTCCGGCGGACCCTGACGTGTACACCAAAAGTCTAATCTCTCATCACCAGCGATGCAAATTGCAGCATGTACAATAAAAGTGACCGAGGTTCCATATCGATTAATTCCAGCTCCATCAACAATATGGATGTCGTGTCACTCGCCCTTGTTTACCAGTACCAACCAGGAAGCTAAATAGACAGTTGAACATTGTGGTTGCTCACGCTCAAGACAATACAACTAACGTTTTGACAGAGTCACATGGTCAACCGCAGCCGAAAAGCTAGATCAAGATCAAGGCATAATGATAATAGGCTGTAGCATAAGGAACCTTTTAGAACAATGGTGTCTAAAGTGCAGCCCAGGGACCATTTCTGGACCCTGACTGTTTTTATATTGGCCCACTTCACATTCTAAAATATAATAGTAGTATTATAATAATAGCAGGATTGTAATAATAGTAGTATTATAATAACAGTATAAAATTGAACTAAAAAGAACAGCAAACATAGAAAAATCATCAGTAATTCTACAAGAATAAAGTCACAATATTAACAAAAACAGCTTTTAATTTAAGGAGAAAAGGCTGTATTTTTACAAGAATTACATAATGATATGCGGTCATTTTAGAAGCATCAGGTTGCAATCATAAAGGAAATTTTTTTTAAGTCATAATATAAAAAACAAAGTTACTTTACAAGAATAAAATCAAAATGTCAGGGCAATAAAGTCATTATGAGAAGAAAGTTGAAAATTAGAAACATAATAAAATTGTAATTTTTTGAGACTAAAAAAGTCAAATTTTTTTAGGAGAATAAACTTGTGCTGTTGTGAGAAAAAATAATTTACTTTTAGTAGTGTAGATTTTTAATATTAAAGAAAATAGTTTTTTGAAAAGTAATTATATTCTGACAAACTAAACTAAATTCAGTTATTTTGGAAAATTGGGAGAGTTTGGGGTAAAATTTTTATGTTAAGGAAATTAAATAATAAAACATATTTTTTTAAAACATTATATAGGAAGAAAGTTACAATATTTCATATAACACGTTAAAAAAATCAACAGCAACAAATAGGAAAAGCAGAACAAAGACTGCAGTTCATACTAATAATACGCTTTTTCACCTATAGCACAAAGCTGAGATGCAGACTATTTATTCTTAAAATATATATAACTTCTTAGCATATCAAAGTTACCCTGGCATTCTTGAATCATTTATTACGTGGATCTTGGTGGGGAACGTTTGGACACCCCTGTTTTAGAATTTAAAATAAACCCTCATGCCTCCCTTTGTCACACAGGTGCAAAAAGTCCAAGGCGCCTTCAATGCTTTGGGTGGAGCTGACAGGCGGTCTTCTAATGGTACGTAATTACACACTACTTCATCATGATTATAGTGTGTGATGTGATTCAGTGCGATGGAATGCTGGCTGATTGAATCCAAAACGATGGCATAGCGGCAGAAAAGTGATCAGCTGGTGTTCTGGTCATAGCAGCATAGTTTTGATGGATTTACAATTATGTCACTTTGTCCACATACATTTGCGATCTTGAAAATTGATGTGACGTAATAATAAAAATAGTAATCATTATTTTTGATCAACTCAAATGACGCCTTAATGTTAAATTCACTCCAATAAAAAAAGAAGAAAAATGCTAAAAAGAAAAAAGGCTGTAACTCCTTCGTATCCCTTGCAGCGCTCGCCTCGCATGACTACATCCTGAAGATTGTTCCAACAGTTTATGAAGATCTGTCGGGCAAACAGAGGTTCTCTTACCAGTACACAGTGGCAAACAAGGTGCTGTAGTCCCTCCCCTCTTCACACACACCTGTTAATATTTGGTTTTCACGTGTCAAAATGAAACTACGGTACTTTTGGTTTCACTATTTTTTTTAAAAGAGAAATAGTCATCTGTACATTCAGTTAATGAAATAAATCCCTTTATCCTGATTCTCACTAAAACAATGGATTCCTCTATCACGTGTTATGTTGTGTTTGTGCATGTATTAGCACAGTACTGTCAGGTGAAATTCTTCGTCTGCTTTCTAGCAGGTGTTTAAATGTTTTTTCTTAAAAAAACATATTCAGTCCGGATGGGGAAAAACACACAAT
The DNA here is from genome assembly GCA_024372805.1 of Oostethus manadensis. Taxonomy (NCBI): domain Eukaryota; kingdom Metazoa; phylum Chordata; class Actinopteri; order Syngnathiformes; family Syngnathidae; genus Oostethus; species Oostethus manadensis. The sequence goes on from QODF01000001.1 coordinate 3,074,104, forward strand.
CGAAAAGAGATATGCTTGGATCAAAAACACCAGTGTTCACCTATCAAGTCACGCAACTTGGACTCGAGTCACAATTATGATGACTTTGGACTTGACAGTATCGTCAGAGTTGGACTCGTCTTGGACTTTGACATCAGTGACCCACGATTTGACTCGGACTTTAATCTGATGACTTGAAAACATTCCCCATTCAAAGTATTCAACTAATGTAATTTCCAGCAAGACATTTTCCCATAGAATCTGCCTGACTGAATGCATTTATTAACACCCAGTCAGGTCTAAGAACAAAAAAAGGGGGAATGGCTTACATTTCTGGGAGCGCCATACTGCTGGACTGCTTTGCATTGACTAAATCCTGAATGCTATATCAGCAATATGGGTGTCACAAGAATAAGACATTACTTTTAAGAAAAGTACAATGAAAAGATTTTTAAAAATATACGACAATATACAGTAATTCAATATACTAATTTAGTTTCCACCAAGTTACACTCTTGTGCACTCTTTGTGTATGCTACTGGTCCCGCCCCTGCCCCGCCCCAAAAGGGCTCACTCTGATCATGCCATTGTTCTATGGAACAAATGCGCCACAGGGCTAATACCAATGTACAGAGTGACTACCGAGGAGAGTTTATTTTGCAGTCACAAATTATGAGGTCGTGGTCATTACTTTGGTAAACATTTAACTGTGCTTATGACTTGTAAGGACTCAAATGTCAAGCCAATGACTTTGGACTGTCTTTACTGACTTGACACGTGACATGGACTTGCACGTCTTCACTTGAGACTTTCAAACAGACTTTCTCCCACCTCTGCCTTCTGTATTTACTGTATGACTGTTGTGTGGATGTGCATACTTTGCTGGTATATCACTCCTGGTGAGCGGAAACCAAAACCTACACACACCTCTGATGAGTGTGCCGGTGGACACTTAAAAGGGTCATCACGGTTCAGGTCATCTGTGAGCAAGTACGTCATAACCAAAACACCTGCCTCCATTTACTCCATCTGATTTGGGTTAAAATTCCTTCTTAATAAATTAGGTACGGTGACTTTTTTAAATCAGTAAACGATACAATTATGACTCATACATGACAGCCTCGAGATAAGCATGCTATTACCCGATCGTTCGGGTTAGTTTTGACACTCATGGTTACTATCTGTCTTCCCGCAGCACACTAAGCGTGTAACACGCATGCTTTGATTGTCCCCTTGCAGGAATATGTCGCCTACAGTCACACGGGCCGCATCATACCGGCCATCTGGTTTCGATACGACCTCAGTCCAATCACAGTGAAATACACGGAGAGGAGGCAGCCCCTTTACCGCTTCATCACAACTGTGAGTCACTCTGCTCTGGCTTTAATAGCAGGAAACGAATTCAAAAGTCACTTGGTTTACATTGAAGACAGTGGTGCATTTAGGTGGTGAAAGTATAACATTATTTCACTTTTTGAGCTCGGATGCTTGAGTGACATCACACACATTTGATGCAGATTGCTCTCATGCCGTTTCTTCACCTAATGTCTAAACTTTTTGGAGTTGTTGCTGTTAAAATCAAATGCTATCCATTAATTAGTAAACATATTTATTTTGTGTTTTTTGCTGTGCAACGAAAAGCATTTATTCATTTAAGCATGTGTTTAATTTTCAAAACATACTCTATATCATGATTATTATATTATTAAAACTTTACTTTGCAATTTTATTGATTACATGTGAGGTTTTTTGGGTCTCTAAGTTGAAAAAATGTTTTTTGGACAAAGAAAAAAGTTAGACAATTTTGAGATACATGCTTTTCATTGGACTACATCAACATATCTTTTTTAAAACATAATTTTGTGTTTAATTTCAAAAGTATACATATTTTAAAAAGTAAGGTATTTTGAAAATATCTTATTTAGCTTGCTTTCCAAATGCAAACCATGTAACTAAAATTTGGAGGTACAGTTGTCTCTGGTTTATTGCGGTTTATTGGTTCTAGATCTGACCGTGATAAGTGAATATACTTCAATATTAATAAATTTAATATTATTGTAGTTATTGCATGTAAAAACCTGTCTATGATCCTCTAAATGTGTTTTTTTTTAACATTATAGAGCCCTGTAGACATGAAATAACACCCCTACAGTCATCTTTACATTTCTATTACTCAGTATTGTAGCTATAGTCAATGAAAATAAGACACATTAGCAGTTAGTAATAGACCATGAACATTTTTGATTTGTTAATTAATGAATTAAACATTGTTTATTAATTCATTCATTGTTGAAAAGTCCGGAGAGTGATGGTGTGACCGTGATGTAGCAAGGAGTGACTGTACAGTTTTCTTCAAGTTATTGTTTCACGCAGTATGGAAATACGTGCTTTTCATTGGATAGCTGCACTATTTTGTATTCTATATTTGTATTTGTATCTTTCCCTGCTTACATACCCATGACCCCGATGAGCATAAGCAGCATGGAAAATGAATGAATGAATGGATAGATAGATGATACAGAGTCGTGAGGACGAAATGGCTCCACCCATTGTGTTGTTTTTGGTTTCAACGTGACTTAAAGGAACTGAAAAGCTGGCGATGACTGTGCTTATGACTCATGACTCCACAATTGTGAGTCAGCTTTTTTCTTGCATTCCTGCTTGTGATTATATGCACTTAACCCAGATAGGAAGCCAGTTACAAGCATTCAAAGACTGACTGATTGTATCACTCATTGCGTGTAGATCTGTGCCATCGTGGGTGGGACCTTCACCGTGGCGGGCATCATTGACTCCTGCATATTCACCGCTTCCGAGGCCTGGAAGAAGATTCAGATTGGAAAGATGTCCTGAGGACCACACCATCTACCCTCCTCCTCCAACCCCCTGTCCCGGTCCCCCTCCCCCCACGGCTTATTTATAAGTGCAAAGTATCCTGTTAGCTCGATCCAATCCTGCCCAGACCAACTTCCATGTAGAGAAGGTATCAACCAAGGAAGAGGTTTCAGCTCGGTGCGGAGCCCAGTATCAGGCTACACGCTTGCATCTCAGTTACTGCGACCCTCATGCTCACTGTGACATGTGGGTGCTGACTATCACATGTCCGCTTCCTACGTCAAAGTTTAGAGTGTGTCGGGGGTCAGCCACGGGACACCGAAACCGATGCTTTTTACAATGAAGGTAATTTTATTTTTTAACACTAGTCATAATGATATTTTATGAGCCAAACACATCTTCACTAGATCTGTTTTTGGGTGCCTGCCACTTGAAACAGTACAGTATTTTTTACACCCTTCCTCCCCCCTTACATTATGTACAGTACATTACACTACGCAGATCACGCTCTGCTTTTTTTTAGAATGTTTTACCAGAACACTACAGTCCCTCGCAATATTGCCATTTTTCATTGATTAAGGAATTAATAAATGGTTGCTGTTTGGTGGTATACTGTGGTCTGTTATCAATCAAAACATATTGAAATACAAGTCGTACTGTGGTAAGTTTGGGCACCCCTGATCATTTTCAAGAGTTCCCCTTATAAATTATGAATTGTTTGCATCAGCAATTTCAGTTAAATATTTTATATAGCAGACAAACACAGTGATATTTGAGTTTTTAGGATATACAGAAAGTCTGCAATAATAAACAAAATTAGGTAGGTGCATAAATTTGGGCACCCCAACAGAAAAATGACATCAGTATTTAGTAGCTCTTCCTTTTGCAGAAAGAACAGCCTCTAAACACTTCCAATGAGGGTCTGGGTTCTGGTTGACAGTATCTTTGACCATTCTTCTTTAGCCATGCAGCAGGATGGAGCCACCAAACGTTACTGTTTAAAATTGTTATTGCATATTTGCTGATCCAAGCAACTAATAATTTATCAAATAAAATCTTGAAAATGTTAAGGGGTGCCCAAACGTTTGCATACCACTGTATGTAGGTCAACTTTTTCCCCTCCATCTTCCGCTTGTGTATTGAGATCCCGTGGGATATTAAGGTGCCAATGAAGTCATTCAGTCCTTTAGAGAGGTTGCTGATGGAAGATGACTTGCTGTATTTATTTGGACATGTTTCTGTTGTGATGTGTTGTTGTCAAACAGAGTTCTCAATTTCAGGTCAGCAAAAAACAAATTACAAGATGGTAATTTTTTGTAAAGTAAAACATGGTGTTGGTTAATTTCATAATAAAAGCTTTATAGCGGAACTGTCGGTGTCTAGATTAGTAAGAGAAAAGAAATGGACCCTTCGGGTCTCCTTTGATGAGCCTTTAAGTGTGTGCGTGTCTGCGTGAGGTGGACCTTGCACCGAGTCACCTCATTTACGGCCGAGGTCGTCATGTGTGATGTCAGCTCGTAAGAGGGCGATAAGCTGTCACTGTGAGTGCATGTCGCTCTGATAAGAACCTCATGGTGTGACTCAACACCCTTTTGTTCACCCAGCACCCCTCAGGTAACCTCCGTCATCGCAGGAGCTTGTCACTTAAATGTCACTAAAAGGAAAATCCCAAATTTGCTCTGAAACGTGGCGTTTGGGGGCCACACTTGGCTGCAGTAGTAGTGGTCAAATATACTGTAATTTTTATGGCCATAAACTTATGGTATAAAAACCTAACTTACTGCAGCATTAAGAATATTGCATGAAAAGATTTTTATGCAATTGAAGACATAAATGGGGAAGGACATCTAATCTTGGTAGTGTTTGAGCAAAAAACTAACCTTAACCCAACCTAACATTAAATCCCTAATATTGTGAGTAAAAACAAGAACTGAGCCCTATTTAAAAACAACTTCTGGTAATAATAATATATAATATGCCATAATATTGTGTCAAAAATGTGATGTTTTACTAAAAAATCACATATACATTTGGAAAGTTAAGAATAGTTTTATTCTTGTCTTCTAATATTAAACATAATTTCTATTTTTTGTCTTTTTTGTCATGGTGGCCTCTAATATTGTTTGTATTTTTAAAATATGTATTTAACCGTGTCCTGGTTAATGCTTATACCAGGGGTGTCCAAAGTGGCGCCTGTGGGCCATTCAGGTGTTTTTCTAATGGCCCTTGATTCATTCTAAAAATACAAAACACAACAAAATACAAATAGAGGAAAAAAACAACACAAAAAGATCAGTAACTTTAAAAAAAGAAGTAAAAAAGAGTCTAAATATTAGGGGAAGAAAGTTAGAATATTCAGAGAAGAGTAGTCATAATCTTACACTATAACAATCAAGTCATAATATGAGGTATACTTTATAAGCATCAATGTTGAATATTAAAGGAAAAAAGGATGTTTTGTTGTGGGAAACAAAACAAAAGAATCAAGATAAAGATAAAACTTTTGCAAAAAGTTATATTACAAGAATGAAACTGAAATTAATTTGGAATAAAATGTAATATTAAAATAGAAGAAAAAAGATTCACAGAGTGTGGTTTAAATATTTGTAGTTTTTTTAAAAAAAGGGCAATTTAGGGAGAAAATGTTTATGTTAATAGTCTTTTTTTCACTTCTAACAACGGTTATTTAGGTGTACAGAGTGGGCCAAAAGTAGGTTTACAGTTAACATTTTTACATTAACTTGAAGGATTAAATATTCAATGTAAAATGTCTAAGGGGTAAATATAATGGATGTAAATAAATGTCTAAGAAATGTCAAATGTTTTAGTGTTAACTGTAACCCCACTTTTTCTATTTATAAGTTGGTTTACAAAATGTAGAATATCAAAGTGTCCCCCACAAGTCTTGTATTTTTCCGCATGCGTCCCACAGCAGAAAAGGTTTGGGCACCCCTGGTTTATACCGAACGGACATGAAATGGCTTCTGCCCCACATTCCAATGAAAGACGCTTAGGACGAGTATTGTAAATGTTAGACATGAAGACGAGGAGATACATTTCTTTATGTCTTCCCTTATGAGGCAACAGTTGCACACGTGAAGTACACTGACTACAAAAAATGAAAATAAACAGTATAAATGTGGTAAGAAAATACTTGGTTGCTTTAAAGTCACAATGCTGCCACCCAGTGGCTGTTTGCGGGAATGTCAGGCACAAGGTCAGCTCGGCTTGCTTACTTCTCCACCTGATCACAATTCAGATAATCACCACTTCTTCCGTAACCCGAGCTCTTCTCCTTTGTGTTGCAAAGGTCACACATTGGAGGAGGCCAAGCAGGGGCCGTTTAGGGGGGAGAAAAAGTCGCCACCACTGCCGCAGTAGCCCTCTTCGGACAGGTGCCCGTACTCGTTGTTGTAGAAGGTCTGACCTGACAGCTGGCTGAAGAAGTTTGGACAACGTATGGAGCTGGCGGCGCCAAAGCTTCGCCCCAGAGAATCATGGGAGGACGTCAGAGGCGCTGTGCTGCTGCTGCTGCTCATGCGTCTGATGGAGGGACCACAAAAAGGTAGTGACAGTGAAAACCTACTTTTGCTGCCTTCTGCCTACCAACTTTTATTATTATTATTAACCCTTGAGAGGAAACAATCACATTTGTCAAAAAATGTTAGCGTCTCAAAACCTGCTGTAAAAACATTATATGAATTTGAATCTTTTCCTACTTTAAGTTTAAAACATGTACTACATTTATTACTATTATATTAAAATAGCAATGATAATTGTTATATTAATTCATGTAAAATTATCAACAATAATTATATTTTTTTCTGTACATTATTTTTGAATTAATTTGATATTTATTATTTTTATCGGTTCAATGTCATTATCAAATATTCATTCATTCATATACAAATTAATTTATATATATATATATATACACAGCGTTTATATACTTTTTTATTATTTTCATAGGTTTTATTTTTGTTCTATTATACTATCTATTCTCTTCTATCAAAATATTTTATATTTTTTATTTTATTGCATATCATGATTTTTATATTGTATTGTATTTTATTATATTCTATCAAATTGTATTATGTTGAAGTAAGTCCTTTAAAGTAGGAACATATATTTACATTATAATATAATTATTTGAATCATATAATTTATATAACATTACCATAACATAATATTTTATATATGATTATGAATTAATTGTAAATATTACTTTTATTCATGAGCATTTTATCCCATAGATGCCAATATGTTTACATAACTACATTGTTTTTATTGTTTTAACAAACAAATAATATATAAAATAATTTACTCTTTATAATTATTAGTAGTAATAGTGGTAGCACTGGGCATTGAGACGAGTCAGTGATTAGTTGCAACACTGTTTATTATGTTCGTTGTTTAATTTATGAATATTGTTTTTTGACAAACAGTCACACTCAGGGCAAAAATAGCAGTTTCCCAAGAACTGTTAATATGTTAAAACTTAATACTTGTTTCCACTTCTAATATTTTGAAGTACTTCAGAGCCAAAATGACACCTATGAAGCATGAATGATATCTTGGTGAACGTTCCAATCACTAGAGAAGCACATCATTTCAGAAGCAGAAAACGGTAAGATACATTTTGCTGTGTGCTTTGAATAGGACAAAACAGCACCACCTAATGGCCAAACATAACAATTCAAAATTGAAAGCCATTTATCCGAATTGAAAGGTTAACATAACGGAATGCATTCGTTTAAGTTAAGGTAAGTGAGGGATTAAAATGGCATTTTCTGTCTCGTGGAACAAATGTGTCCGTTTTTGTTTACCTGGTCACTTTTTATTTATTTATTTATTTTTACTAAAACCAAATCAATGTACATCCAAATATTCCATGTCGTTAAATATAGTTAACTTTATGTAACTATTGTGTGTTATAGGTGATATAGCCTGTAGTTCAGAATTGTTCTGAGGACAGGCCGTGTTTAAGATATGCCCCGGCTCAAACACAGACACGCATGCTGAAGGGTTACAAGGTTAGCGACGCATACAAACACTAAAAAGCAAAGTTCTGACTTTATAAATAAATTTAAAGTTTCAATGCCGCAAATATACATACTAGTTACCTTTTTGAGACCGCCCCCCGGTGCTTGTGCTCCAGTCTCTCAAACTCCTCCGAGGCTAAAACCATGCCGCTGTCTGTCTGGTTATCCTGGGGGGGAGAAAGAAGGCACATGACGTCCTATGACAACTTTGCCAAAGGCAAAAAGGCTTTCTCTCTTTGAATGCAGTTGGATTGTTGAGCTGCATGAGCAAGGCCTGGACGCAACAAGATTTGCATTGGAAACTTCCTCAGCGATCCTGAGGGTTACGGAACAAAAAAGTCATGTTGTAAGCACAAACAATTCCATCAAGACACGGGACAATCCTTAACCCGAATGAAGGTTGTTACCGGTGCTGAGTGCTGTTCAATAACCACCAGCCGGCATTCTGCGGGAGAAGGGTTTTGAGAAGAAAAAACGCCTCATCTCCTTCAACGCCACCTGTTTGGAATTTGCACGAGAGCACCAAACATGGGACATTGAAAGGTGGAAAAAAGTTTTATTCCTTGATAGTTCTGATAGGCTTCCAACGTTACTGGCATGACAAAGAGATCCCGTCTGAGATGTTTGCCACACGGCTCAGGTTGTGCAGGGGCGTCAAATGGCACATGGCTATGTGGAGATGTTGCAGGGGCCATTCATCATGACTGAAGGCCCTCGTCTGTATGGTGGTAATGATTGGCGTTTTCAACAGGACAACGCTGCAGTTCACAATGCCAGCCTGACAAGACTTCTTCCTTAGGATAACGTTACTCTTTAGGACCATCCTGTGTGTTCCCCTGATCTAAATCTGTTTGAGAACATTACATGGCTAGGGAAGTTTCCAAAAATGAACATCAGTTCCAGACAGTGGATGCCCTCCGTGAAGCCACCTTCACCGCCTGGAGCAACATTCCCACTAGCCTCCTGGAAACACTGGTAATAGGCATGCCCAAACCCAGAATGGTGCATTAATGAGTCCTATGTTAGTTTTTTACACTATGGTTGTCATTTAAATGCTTGTTTGCAATAAATTGCTTACTCAAATTTGTATTCGTCTCACTCCCATTTCTTCTTTTTGCATTTTCAAGCTCTAATTAGAACCTGCTTAAGAGCCAACAGTGCAAAATGTAATTTTTTACACTGGTCTTAAGATTTTCATCAGGAGGGTGCAGTATGTACAGTTCCAAAACGAAGCAGGCTTGTCCAAATGTGCTTTAGTATACCTCAAGCAGCTCCGTTTGTGCCATGTGTGCAGAAACGGCTTCTTCCTCATACAGCATCACCCTGTGCAAAGTGTGCTGAATAGAAATGACCGATGCACAGTGACACCATCTGCAGCAAGATCATGTTGTAGGTCTTTGGAGCTGGTCTGTGGGTTGAGTTTGACTGTTCTCACCATCCTTCGCCTCTGCTTGTCTGAGATTTTTCTTGGCCTTCCACGTTGGGCCTTAACCAGAACTGTGCTAGTGGTCCTTCATTACCTCACTATGTTCCTCACAGTGGAACATGACAGCTGGAATTTCTGAGCTAGCTTTTTGTATCCTTCCCCCAAACCAATATGTTGAACAATCTATGTTTTCACGCCATGTGACAGTTGTTTTGAGGCTCCCATGATGCCAGACTTAAGAGAAGAAGCAAAGAGGAGAACAACTTGCAATTGGCCACCTTAAATACCCTTTTTCTTGAATGGCATGACCTCTGTATGTAGGTCAAGGGTACATGAGCTTACCAAACAAATTTTGTGCTCCAATAATTAGTGCTAAAGGTATTCAAAATAATAAAACAAGAAGGGTGCCCAAATTTATGCCCCTGCCTAATTTTGTTTAAATAATATTTGCACACTTTCTATAAAAACTTTATTTCATTTTTTAAATGTCACTGTGTTCGTCTGCTATATGATATATTCAACTGAAATTGCTGATCCTAACAATGAATAATTTATTAAGAAAAATCTTAAATTATCAGGGGTGCCCATACAGTATGTTTGCATACCACTGTATGTATAACACCTATTATTACACCTTTTTGCTCTTAAAAAATAATAACTTCTGCAATGTACTGTGAGCCAATAAAGACCACAAATGGCCCTCGGGCCTCAGTTTGGACTCCCCTGCTATAGCCAGACTGTGCAGAGACGCGTGTCATACCAAAAGTGGAGGAATACATGCCGATTTGACAGCATTGTACGCAGAAATTGTAGCACATACTCCAATTGCATCACTTCTAGCATTGTCTTATGACCCCTTTAAAACCAACAGAGTTCTTGTTATGATACAGAACTATAATACCTGGCAAGCTTTTCCATCAAGACTGGAATACCAATAATAGAATTGCAAATAACACCATAAAAGTGCTTACTTGAGTGTTCTTTTGAGGGTGAATCTCCAAGGGCAGCTCTTCAAATGTCTTCACTCTGGGCTGGCAGGTCTTCAAGGTCACACAACCGGCGAAGGGCACACAGTTATAATACCTGCTGAAAAGGTGGGTAACAGTTCAGCAGATGAAATACTGTACGTGCCTCACAATACTAAATGTCATCGGAAGGTTTCCTGAGTTACACATGTGATTTTAGTAGTTTGAGAAGCGACATTGTAATGAAAAGAAGCGCATTAGCAGCAGTGTTACTCAATTTTTCCATCTAAAAGAATTGCTGCGTGCATGAATACCTCATTGGCAGAGTGTTGCAGGCTAGCCTCAGTTCCTCTTCAGATGGAGGGCGCGATGAAACTTGTGAGAAGCCGTCATCCTCGGAGCTCTGTGAGTGGTTCAGCGGGATGTAGTCCTTCCCATCCTGAAGGCAGGGAGGTTTTCTTCATTTATTAAAATCATTCAATCATAAACCAGAAGTGCTTGTGTTTACAGATGGGGGCTCACAGGTAGGCTGTTGTCCTGCAGCAGATCTCCCAGTATTTGCACCAGGGCTGGGAAGATGGGTCTCTCTTTGGGCTCTCCGTGCCAGCAGGCCAGCATGATTCCATATCTACCAGCAGAGGGCAGTACAGTCACAAATAGCATCACTAAACCTGCTTTTGCATTTAGTCATACTTTTTGTGCAAAATCATTTCAATATGTCTAGTGTGTGCCACCACACAGAGATATTACTACTACTAAGACAACCTCATTTAGCTTTTAGTATGATGCAGTGCAGATTTACACCAGTGCAAACTGCAACCACTATAATAAGCATAACGTATTTTTAAAGGAATACCTCTCTAACGGTGTCAATCACAGCATTGTTACCTTTGCCTGTATTTCTCTGTGTTTATTTGTGAAATGTGTATGTTTGAGATGGAAAAAAACACAATAAATTATAAATAAAAAGACAGTAGGAAGTCAAGACAGGGATGCCCAAAGTACAGCCTGGGGACCCACGGATGTTTTTTTTATTGGGCTGCGGCACATTCTAATAATATATTAAACAAAAAGCACTCATTTTACAAAAATAAACTTTAAATATTAGGAGAATAGCGTCAAACTATTAAGAGACAATAAATTAAAATTACAATTAAAATATTAAAGAAAACATTTTTCTAAACAAAAAATAGTTTCACTTTCTTGAAAATTATACTGTGGGAAGTTTATATTAAAGTCAAAATAAAATAAAACAACAGAAATAGAAAATGAGCAATAAAGTAAAGTAGATGCTGATCCTCAACTGGTGGGTCAGGACCCAAAATGGGCTAGTCAGAAATGGCAGTAAAATATTTACATACTACATTCACTTTTTTTTTTTTTTTTAAAGGCTTTGTTTTCAAAATTTCATTCACCTTAAGTCAATAAAAAATGCATGATGGTACAAGTAAAATGTACAACATACATGTACCACTGATAAAACTTGTGGGCATTTTTATTTATTTTTTAAACCTGTTTATGTCTTTATGCTTAATTGAAAGTGTTTTTGTCAAGATTTAGCACTTTGTTTGATGTCCTTCTACACATCATATTTCATAGCACATTCCATTTCTGTCTGCTCATTGATCATCTTACATTGATTAGTGGTGAGTACCAACACGTTTAATACTTTCCAATGCGTTTAGTAAGTCTATGAGGCATATTGGGGGCTGAAACTTGCACTGTGCATTTAGCTTGTTAGCTTCCGTCGCTAGTGAACAATGGCATTTGAAGAGAGAAGGGGGAAAGTTCAGGAGGTCGATCTAATTTAATAATAATAGTCACTTCTACTGCAAATGTTAATCAAAATGCAGAAAATGTCACTGTCAAGATAGCAGGAGGGGGAGGAGCGAGCCGTGTGTTCGAAATAGAAAATGTTTTGCCATCTTTACTGTGAAGACTTATTTTGTAATTATTATTTTCAGATCACATTTTATGATAGTTACTGTATCTTCTTCCTTGGCAACATGAAGCATTTTATTGTACTGATTTTTATACATGGATATATCCTATTTGTCCTCTTACATTTCTTGATATTGTGTCCCATGAAATACATTTGTGGAATATTTCTGCGTATTTATGCTTCAAATTACAACATGCATGTGATTTTGGAAGCTATTTTTAAATAAAAGCAAGCTTGCTGAATGTGACTTCTATTAAGGTGACTGCATGTCCATAAAAAAATCCTTGAGAATCGCTGCTTTATAATCTGCTAAGGGTTATTGGGATGCTTTGGAAAGGGGGAAAGAAAAGATAACATCAAGGGCATGAATCATTTCCCAAACCGACGAGTATCCTAACACATTATATTCCATCTTTAAAATAGCCTTTCATCTTATGAAGAAGCAATTTCACTCAAGATTGGAGGCATAAATGTATCATTTTACATATAAACATGTTTACATTTCAGGTGATGCTGTCTCGGGTGATCTCATTCTGACCCCGTCTTTCAGTCGTTTGCAAAACTCCTCATCAATCTGCACGCCCGGGTACGGCGATGCGCCTGAGCAAAAGAGAAAGCTAGAACAACGTCTGGTGCATGGAAAATGAAGATTTAATTTGCCTGAAAGAAATTAAGCACAGGATAAATTCCCAATTGCTCTGCGCAGACACTGAAATTCACACTTCAATCGTGACCCCACACGCATCCACAAAAGACGATATTCTGTCACACCCCTTTCTTTCCAGATATGTGTTGATAAAAAAAGATTTACCAAGTGAAAAGATTTCCCAGAGGAGCACTCCAAATGACCACACATCACTCTGGCTGGTGTATACTTTGTCAAAGATACTCTCTGGAGCCATCCACTTTAAAGGCAGGCGAGCCTGCGAGAGCATCAAAAACACCAAACATGCATCAGAACAAAGGCTTAAAAAGCCGAAAATTGCACCACCTAAAATAATGTCCTTCCCAGAGCATAAGCGTTTTAAGAGGCGAAATCGGCGTACGTTGCCTTTCCTGACGTAATCGGGGTCTTTGTATATGTCTCGGGCCAGGCCAAAGTCGCAGATCTTTACCACGTTGTTCTCTGACAGCAGAATGTTGCGGGCCGCCAGGTCTCTGTGGATACACTGCGGATACACACAGGACCACACATGCATCACAACGCTGCAGACACGTGTACGTGTGTCCATGTGCATGCTTGTGTACAGTATGCTTGCTGTAAGCCCAGAGGGCTGCGGCTCAACAACACAAGGGATTTACGTGGGATTTAATCATCTGTTAGTTTTACGTCGCTGATATGTGGGACTGGACTTTGTCTGCATGCCTCAGCAGCTGCTCTGCCGGTACATTAAAGAGCCGCTGCGATACACACAGTCTGTTTGGAAAGTTCATTGTGGCGCTGGCTGTTTGATATGTAAAACTCAGTTTGATGTGCTCACTGTGAGCAATTAAAATGAGATGCATTCACAAAACTCTAAAGGATTAACACGTTTAACATAATGTTGGACAATAGGGAACGTGACTGCTTAATAAATTCCTTTTTTTTTCCCAAAGACCTCCTGACTTACAAGAAGACCAAAATTGATCAAGACAGAAATAAGCATTTTTCACAGAAGGACATTTCCCGAGGCTGTCCCCCACATGATGCCATTGGTCATGTGCTACAGCCTATTCTATTACGGTTACTAGTATTATTATTTCATTGTGCGTCCTCTGTGAAGTAGTGGGGTCTAAAGGAAAGAGAGAAGAAATATAACTAACTTTTTTTCCCTTATAATGCAATTTCTTTTTAAATTTTAACATTATAACCTTTGCAAAAGAATGCTTTTTACTGAGTGTCGTTCTAACCTTTTGTGTATTTTAAAGCTGAATGTGTTTGTATTGTGCAGTAATTCAGAATTGCTGGGCTGCAACCACGTGACTTTGTGGCAGTTTCACATCGGTGTTCGGATGGGCAGCAAACATTTCAATATCGCCACATCCGCTCAGTGTCTTTGTTTCATCTGTTTGCCATTTTTTGGATAATGGCTCTCACTCGCTTTAGAAATGGCAGTTACAGTTTTACATTCTGTTACATTATGTTTTAACAGGAGGGCAATCACTTCTTCACACTGGGCCATGTCGGTTTGGATTTTTTTTATCCCTTAATAATAACAGGATTCATTCCAGAACTGCAATTTCTGTTCAGTTGTGTTGACATTGACTAATATTTACATTTGTTTGATGATCTGAAACACGTACAATAAGTGTGACAAACATGCAAAAAAAATAAATCAGGAAGGAGGCAAACATGTAAATCTGGTTGTGGCATACAATTCAATACTCAACAATAACTACATCAAATTGTATGTAAAGTAATATCAATTTTGGAAATACGGGACATTTTTCATTGAAACAAATAGTGTACAGTTAGAAATCCTACAGTTCTTGAATGTTTAATGTGAGCGGCGATTTGTCCCACTGTGTTTGACAGTCTTCGAACGCACCTTCTGATGACCTTATTGAGTGCTAATGCGCATATTTGTCAGACACAACCGCTCTGAAAAACAAAGTCCAGCCTTGTCCTGGTGGATGGTGGCTCTGTACTCATTTTGTGCTTTTAATTTGATGTTGTTCCTGTCATAGATTTACACAATACATAATAAATAAGATAAATTACAGCACTAATAATGTTTTGCTGAGGCGTTGAAAATCTTTCCTGGTGACTAGTTAGTGCACTGCTAATGCTGTTTAGATTTATTCTCATTGACACAAGCCCCCAAATAGTTGTCCTCGGCTATGCCTGCATGTGATTAGCAGCTCCTGGACCAAATTTTAGCTAGCAGTTTAAAGCAAAAAAAAAAAAAGAGGCTTGCATCTAAAAAATGCACATGCCTTTTTTTTAACATAGGGACTTTGCGGGAGATTCTTGCAAATAGATTAGCTTCACACAGACGTCTTATAACTGTCACAGTGTCACAGTACTTACAGGTAACTCCAGACTGTCAACTGTGAACTTGCCATTGTGGGTATTCTTTGATCCTTTTTGTTGTTTTCTGTTGTCTGACACGTCTCTGGTTTTGCTCTCCATTTTAAGGCATTGGAGATCATTTTAGCTGAATAGCCAAATAACTGTTGCACCTCTTAAGTTTTCCCCTCGCCAATCAACTTTTTAGTCAAAGTACGCTGTTCTTCCAAACAATGTGTTGAACGACTCATTTTCCTCAGGCTTTCAAAGAGAAATGCATGTTCAACAAGTGCTAGTTAATCCTTAAATAGGGGCCAGTTGATTTACACCTGTTTTTTCACAAAATTGATCACTGATTACTAATTGAATGCCACACTGCTATTTTTTAACACCCCTTTAAACTAACTACCCAATTGCACAGCCTTACGAGTGTGCATATCATGAATGCTGGGTCTTGGGGTTTTTTCTGAGAATCTACTGTGCCTACTGGTAACTTGTTAACATGTAGCATTACAATTATACTAATAACACTACCTAATCTGTTTCACGCATTAGACTGCTATTATTTTGAAAACTACTCTATATGTCCTTTTCACACTGATTCTACATGATTTCTAGCTTTGAATATGCTAGTTTGTCCCCCATCTGCTTCAGTTTGTGACGACTACAACAGGACGCGACGTCACGTGCAACCCAGCAATATTATTTAATACTAATATTCAATACTAACATTTAGGGGTTTCCTGTTTTTAAGGGCTCTCTTCAACAGTAAAAATCCTTAAACGTCACCAGCCACAAACCTGAAGGGAAGAACATTTGAGTGCGGACATAGAGTACTGATGTAAGCCACCAGCTGTCATTCAAGTAGACTGTATGACGACAATCATTCTGCGTTGGAACGCTATGCCTTGACAACTAAACGCAAAGCTTTTCTATGTGGGATTATAGGTTAGTAGGAGTTACCCCTGCATTGTGTTTTGTAAGTAAAAACTAGACTGCAATGGCTAGGAGTGTGTTTATACAGCATCTATTGGTTCAAAAGAAAAACAATTTTCATACGCGTTCTTCAACATCCTAATGATCTGCGCCGCAAACGACCTTCTGTGAAGACAACCCCTAGAGACAAATCACAGCGGGTCCCACACTAATTGCCGCAGTGCTAATAATGAACCTTTCGAGATGCCAGGAACTCCATCCCACGAGCCACTTGGAAACTGTAGCAAATTAGATCTTCTATGGTCAAAGGCGTTTTCCACAAATCCTCAACTGGAGAGAAAGACAAAAGATGAAAGCTGCATTCAAGTTAATAACCTGCCCTTGCAAACAGTACTCACGTTTCTCCGGAGCAGCTTTCTGATTGGATGGGTTGGATGATGGCGTGTGGAGGTCCTGCATGAGCGTGGAGGATGGCGAGGAAGGGGGACGCTGGAAGCGAGTTCTTTGCTCCATTTGGCCGGCTTCGATCATCCGTCTTACCTGGCTTTGAGTTTTGGGAGAGCGATCCTAAATGGAGAAATGGGTTGAATGATTTATTTCACAAGTCTGACTTGCGCATCAGTGCCATTTTCTAATTGAAACCACGAGGAGGGGGGGGGGTTGATACCCTGTATGGGAGGAAGAACTCTCTTTTTGCTCGCAGGAAGTTGGAGAGATTCCCATACTTGCAGTATTCCACGATCACCATCAGTGGGCCTGTTCATCCAGAAATGATACATTGCACATTCTAACCATTAACCTCTTTTGCTTCTTTTTCAATTTGTTATTGTCATTGTCAGTAAAATTAGTTTCAATTTGGGCTTTTCAAAACAATGCAAATGTTTCTATTGCTTTCCCAATCAGTAAAACAAAAATACAATTCCCAATGTGAAATCTGCTTTCCCTCGCTCTTGGGTGCATTGATTCTGACCATTTGGTTTGGTGCAGGCTCCTAGCAGGTTGACTACATTCAGATGGTTGCCGATGTGAATGAGGATCTTCAACTCCGACATTAAGGCCTTATGCTCGCTGGCTGTGGCTCCCTCTGAAAGAAGAAAACACTGAGTAAGTAAGTCATGAAATGCTGCACACTGGTACTAAGGTACACTAAATAGACACAAGTTGGTCTCTCCCGTGCAGCTCACATATGTCCTACCGGATGATGGAGTGTGTCCATTCATCCACAAGAACATTTGTGAGGTCAGTGAGGTTGGACATTTGCAAAATCGGGTACGGCAGGGGTGCCGTATAGGTAAGAATTGGTGTTGTTTTCATTTTTCTAATACCAGTGCCAAATCCATACTTTGGAATCTGTGTCCGTGCTTAAATGGTGCCCGAACCTGTATTTGTAAAGAAGGAAAACATTTTGGCCAGAAAACTTTCTATTTTGATGGATTTTTGTGACATGCAATTGGCGCATAATAGTAATTTTAATAATTCAATAATACAAATAAAATCATTACTCATTCATTCATTTTCTATGCCGCTTATCCTCATTAGGGTCGCGGGGATGCTGGAGCCTATTCCAGCTGACTTTGGGCGGGAGGCGGGGTACACCCTGGACTGGTCGCCAGTCAATCGCAGGGCACATATAGACAAACAAAGACGTACAAACATTCACACTTACTTTCATACCTATGGACAATTTAGAGTCACCAATTAACCTAACATGCATGTTTTTGGAATGTGGGAGGAAACCGGAGTACCTGGAGAAAACCCACGCACGCACGGGGAGAACATGCAAACTCCACACAGAGATTCGAACCCTGAACCTCCTGACTGTGAAGCCAACATGGTACCCATTCATCCACCGTGTGGCCTAAAAAAAGCCTCAAATGTAATAATTGAATTACTAAGTAATTCAATTATTACATTTGAAACAAAATCATAAACTGTCATAATTATCAAAAACCAGCAGCAATACAGAACACAATGAATGTGCAAAAAAAAAAACGATGTTCAGAATCCCCTTGTTTGTGAATGCACCTTTCTCGCTGTGACTACGATTGGTTGACAATCTGTGACAATTTGACAATTTTGGACAGCGCTATGTAGCCGCACAGTGAAATCTGTCTGCCATGTTTCAATTGAGCACCTTCAAGCAGTTTTTCCAAGTGGTGTGTGCATTAATTTAGCACCAAAATGAGGCATCACCACTTCCTTTTTTAGTTTGGTTACTACCTGTCCAATTCCAAATGCCCCTTGACTGACAGGGGACACCAAAAATAGGTGTGTGGCAGATGCCCAAGGGCACCCGGTGTAAATTCCTGGTGGCACCCCTGCTCCCAGGTACTATTTCTAGTACCTGATCAGCCTAGGTTCCAAATGTCCCAAGCAGATACCATTTGGGTGACATCATTGCTGCTATAAACCCAACTAGAAATGCCAGAAATAAACACTAATGCTAACGTGGGATCACCCTGTTGCTGCTCCTCAGCCATGCGTGTTGTCGTGTTCTCCGTTTCCTTCCAGTAGACAATTCCACATGCCCTCTGTGTTCTGTGTCAAAGTGAGGTTTTCCAATCGTAAAAGGTTCCCAAACGATGACAAGTAGAGCTGAGCTGGTACCGTGCAGTGGAAAAGCAGAATCTGTTCTAGTTGAGGTCTTTTCATGGGGTTGAGGTCAGGGACAGTGACACTGCGTGGCCCTATAGCCTCTATTCTCTTTCCACCAATCCAGTATTTGACCCTTTTGAGCCACCATCATTCATGCTCATGTGGGACAATTTGAAAAGTGAGTAAACATTATGGTTGACAACACACAGTGATGATGCAAATCTATAATTGTTTCCCCTGTTCATCCAGCAGCTTGAGGTTAATTATGCCCTTGACATTAAAGTCCTAAAAACTCATTCTCGGTTAGAGCGTTATCCAAATAAAATAAAGTGCTTCTCTACATTATTGGAGAATTGGGGAATGTTTGCTTTTTGATGAGACACATAAAACTCTACTTAGCTGAACTTTATGAGCGTTAACGCAGTGGACCACACTTTGTAGGCTTGATTTGTTCTGTCTGAGTGAGTTCATGTAGCTTTACATTTTATTTGTTTGGTTGACCCTCCTCTTGTGCAATGCTCTGGACAAACCTATCATAACTGTGTGAGTACATTGATTGTACAGTACCTTTTACATATGAAAATATAAAGCCCACCTTTCAACATCTTGACAGCCACTGTATCCGGACGTGTGCTCTTGCTGATGGCGTATATTGATGCTTCGATTACCTTCCCAAAGGCACCATGGCCTAAAACCTTTCCTGTGTCCAGGGACATAAAATGACACAGTATTTAGACCGATTGGTATTTAAAGGGGGAATTTCAGCAAAACTGTAAATGCATCTGGCAGCTATGGAGACCAGCCAAACAAATTACAATCTCAATTGCTGTGCTTGGAAAACAGCGTGCTCCAATGAGTTGCAGCCAGAGAGCAGATGCTTTTTCCTTGGGGTGTTTTTAAAGAGCCAAGCTGGGAGTGAACACATATTAAACATTAGCACCTTCCTTGGCAGTCTGCAATTCAAACTCTTCCATTAAGAAATTAAGGGAATGGAAAACTAATTGAGTTTTATTCATCTACTCTTGCTATTGTATTCCCTCAAGTTTCTTCCCTCCACCTGTTCCTTCCGTTATCCCAGCATGCTTCTGTGCTTGTCCCCCTCTCACGGGTCTCTCACCCAATCGGAGGCGATCTCGAGGGATTTCCCACTGGGAGGAGTCATAAGGCAGGTATTCGCACTGCTCATCCACGGGCACCTCCCCTGGGTCCATGATGATTGACAGGTACCCCGTCTTAATGTCTGCTGGGTTGATCTGAGAGACACAGATATTGTTGCAGTGGGCGGAAAATGAAAAATGAAAGCATGCTGTGAGCAATGTCAGCGTGACAGAGTAGGGAAATGTCAATGAATAAGTATTTCCCATAGACCCAGCTGCCATGATGTATGTGACAAGCAAGCAAGCGAGCAAAATAATAAATATGGGCCAAATGGGGACTCATCATGCTGGTCATGCTCATCATGTTCGTCCTTGTTACAGAGGTTAATAACTGTGAATGGAGTAAGTCACACTGTCAGCCTCTCTCACAAACACTCAGACACACAAGGTGAGAAGACCTCTGACCCGTTTCACGTTGCAGAATATAAGGATGAGTAAGGCCCAGAAGAAGACAGCGATGACTCCGGCCCCAATGAGGATTACAATCTCCACATTAGCCTTGTCGCTTGAACCTAGGAAGGATGAGAGCACATTAAGAAGGGAACATTTTGTAACTAACTGTTTGGATTTTTAATGAAGTCATCCAGAAGCAGTGCATTTGCATATCTCAGTACAGCATTTCTGAGGTCAGACACCTTAGGAGAGGACTTAGAGCCCTGGTGGCCTTCACAGGACCCAGGACTGAGCAAGCAATGGTGGAAAATGAATCGTGGGTAGGGTTGGCCATTATTTCAATTTGGGTGATTCATGTTCCGATTCCTTGTTTTAATTCCAATTCCTAACGATTTTTGATTCTGATTCTTTTCAGAGGTAGGGTCATAAACGTTTGAATGAGTTCTTGAATGAAATGTTTGAATGTCTTCCATGATTTTTAAAAAAATTATATGAACTTTTTTACTTTACTATGAATTTCTCACAGGGCTATATTAGCCAGAATATAAATACCAAACCATTGAAGTCCCTTTACATAGGAGTACACATTCACACATTTTATTTTTGAAAACCTCATGGAAAACACATATCCAGTTTTAGGTTTTAGAGAGTGTTTTATAATGCAGAATAGACTAAGTGTAATGTAGGAGCCATTTATGCTTTGTTTGTGTTTAATTCATCTGGTTTGTTTTGGGGTAGATTTATTATCGGTTGTCCGCTGGTGTCTGTATGGAGGTGTGGCATATAAAGGTGCGGAAGTGATAGTGCATGGAATCAGGGTGGTCACACACAAGCGACTAGAGCGAAACGTAGTAGTCGCTAAATGTAACTTAACCTTGTTACTGAGTTCCTACTAACCTGCATGCAGAAAGTTAACGGTTCATTTTTGAATATATTGTTTTTTGTTTTTGTTTTTTTTTAAACTCTCTCCGACGCAATAGTAATTTATTGACGGCCCCTAGTATAAACAACCAGCGATTAGAGCAACACTTCCCGTACAAGCTCCCCGCATCACTACAGAGCAGTCCAGGCACACTAAGGGGGAACTACTGCTGTTGCCGCACAGCCGAATATCCAACGGCCAACGTGAAATTAAGATCAATGAAAACAAATATTCAACATCTAACGTGAAACTAACTTCACCACAATTAACAACCACAACGAATGGAGTAACACAACGTGGGGTCTGGTCAACTTCCTGGCTAAAAGTAGCGTTCACATCAAGTGATGGGAGAGACTGCACATGCAACAGCTTTTGCACTGGTTTTTCACCAGTTACAGCTCTAAGAGAGCGTGGCAAAGAGAAAACCACAGTTGAAAGAAGCTCACATGAAATATCACTTGAAATTTGTCCTAATCAAACAGTCTTTTTGGTTTGATGAGACAAAAATGTAGCTTTTGGTCCATCAGATGAGATGCTATGTTTGGCGAGCACTTAACACTGGACATCACCACAAACACATCATCTCCAATGAGAAGCATTGTGGTAGCAACAGAGAAAAAGAGACGGCTCATTACTGCATGTAATGGGACACACGTTTGCCGCCTACAAAGACTGCTAATAAAACATCTCCAAAAACTTCCAACAAGGTTTTATGGTTTTACATACTGTATACTGTAACCATGAAGTAACAGGTACATTCATAATAACATGTAATACTTGCAGTATTTTGGACATTCTAAGCATTCCTTTCTCGGCGCATGGATTTCACATAGCAGAATAGAAACATATGTCTACACCTAGCATGAACTTTTCCAAACTTAGAAATAAAAACACCGCAATAGCGACAGCTCTATCTAGCTGGTCCAGTGTTCCACAACCAGGACGAAAACCACATTGCACCTCCTTTAGCTGAGGTTTGACTAACGATCGTACCCTTTTCTCCAGCACCCTGGACTAGTCTTTGCCAGGGAGACTGAGGAGTGTGATCCCCCTATAGTTGGAACACACCCACCGGTCAGCCTTCTTAAAAAGGTGGACCACAACATCGGCCTGTCAGTCCAGAGGGACTGTTCCTGTCTTCAATGCAATGTTGAAGAGACGTATCAGCCAAGACAGTCCCTCAACATACAGAGCCTTGAGGAACTCAGGGTGAAACTCGTCCACTGGGGAGTGTTTTGACAACCCCAGGTACCTCAGCCACGGTGATGGAACTGTCGCGTTAGTATCCACAAATTTTGCTTCCTCTATGGAAGGTATGTCAGTGGGATTGAGAAGGGCCTCAAAGTATTCCACGACCAAAAGTTGTGCTCCATGGCCTTACCGAACTCCGCCCAGTTATTATTTTCCAGATAAAACTAGTTAGGCAAGGCTGGCTTCTTAAAACTTAATATAAAAATTAGCCAGTTTTTTTGAACAGCTCTTTTAAAGGAACGTCTCACTAAGATCTGGCTCCCCTCAAAGCGCCATTTATCCCATCTCTACAAGGCATTTGTTTTGCTATTTTTATTTTATGGGTGGATTTTTTGTGAGACTCATTCCAAAAGGACCAACACAAAAGATCTTAAGAGAAGACGAATGTGAGGAAGCTTTAGTTCTTTTAATAGTAATGGTGGTTAACTTCTTTTTACACTTGACTATTTATATAGCCACACGGTGAATGCGTGGGTAGCATGTTAGCCTTACAGGTAGGAGGTTCAGGGTTCAAATCTCCTTTGGGCATGTTCTGTGTAGAGTTTGCATGTTCTCCCCGTGCGTGGGTTTTCTTCGGGTACTCTGCTTTCCTCCCACATTCCAAAAACATGTGTGTTAGGTTAATTGGCGACTCTAAATTGTCCATTAGAGCGTGAATGCTTGTTTGTCTGCCCTGCGATTGACTGGCGACCAGTCCAGGGTGTACCCATGCCTCCCGCCCAAAGTCAGCTGGGATAAGCTTCAGCATACCCGTGACCCTAATGAGGATAAGCGGTATAGAAAATGGATGCATGGATGTATTTATATACTGACTGTACACTCATACTGTATACAAAACGCTTATGATGGTGGCAGGTTCACTCTGGAACAGATAGTTTCTATTGCCAATAGTCCATTGACAGACTGGGTTTGACCTCAGAGGTTCCATTGTTCTGCATGTCTGTTGGGACAATAATGACATTCCATTGACTGTAGGGGGTGCTACTTGCAATCTACACCATCAGCATTCACGTACCACCCTGGTATTAAATCTTTAAGGTGGTAAATAGCAAGTCATCAATATACTGTAATTGATTTTGGCCATGAAATGCTTTCCTGCAAACCATTGCATTATTCATCCTGAGTACAAAGTCAGTGACTTTAATTTTTTGCAGGAAAGTGTGCACGCCTCCAGCAGTGAAGGGTAAAAGGTTAATAATTATAATGAAACCTTACACATGGTGTATCAGCAGTGAGGAGGTTCCTAGGTGATACTGTCATCACATATTGCATGTGTGTGTGCGTGCGTGTCTCTCACCAATGACGCGGATGGTCGCTGTGGAGTGCACACAGCCACGTTGGTTGCAGGCAGTGCAGGTGTAAAGGCCGGCATCCTCCTCTCTAACTCGCTGGATGCTCAATGTGCGGTTTGAATCCTGCAGCTGGATCCCTGCAAGGAGTCATGCACCGCTTACACACAAGCTCTCCTTTCATTGTCTCAATTACTGTTTGTCACGCTTCTTTCCATCCTGTTCCACCTTCAATCAATAGTCATTACTCCAGCATCCAGTGTACTGAACTGCATGTCTCGGCAGCCCCTCTGACTCCCTGAGAGCGTATGTACTTGTGCACTTTACACACGTGTGCAAATATTGTTTGTTAGTTTATTGAACTGTGCATACGTATGGGCGGCTTGTGGATGGACTGGATCTCACACACACAGACGCGCCAACATCTGTCAAATGCTTGTCCCTAAGTGAAAATGTTCTGTCGTCACTTTCTCACTCGTTTAGGTCTAAGTAGCAACCTGCAAGTTCACTCGAACTAAACAACCACCAAAAAACAACCAACTTCCGACAATGTGGCCGTATGAGAGTGTGTGCAGGTTGCCAGGTAGGGGATGATCTGCTGTGTAAAAATATGTAGCACCTACAGCAAGTCTTAGGCACCATTAGATTTGTTGCAGCCAGTCAAGAGCAGACCCCCCTCCAGGCTGAACAGTTTATCCACTTTGCGGAGAATGATGAACACGATTACAATACTATAGTACTTATGGTTTGACCCGCCACATTGTGTTTGGTGGCACACAAACACCTGAAAGTAATACAAATACATGTAAATGTGTTTGTTTTAACAGTTCTGACAGACATTTCTTTATTTGCTATTAGAGTTGATTTAATTTAGCTTAAGAACAGGAAAAGGCTTGCAAGTCAGTAGTCACCTATATATATATTTTTTTTCAATTAAGTTTACATTTTGCCAGGCAGCATACCAATACACCTTGAACTTGTTGTTTATTTGATGATATATATTGTTTAATTCCGTCAGATTCAACATTGTTGGTTGTGATATAGCAAATAGCTCATATTTTCAGTAGAGCTCCATTGGTCTGAGAGCTTCTTTGATCATTTTCATGCTGGCCATTATGGTCATTATGCTTTCAGCTGCCTTTCACAGATGTTCATTTATGTATCTGATATTAAATGAATTATATTGTGTTAAGCAGCCAGATGTTTTCCGATATTGTGGTTTATCATCATATCTACACACTTTATAACTAGTACTGTTCTGTGGTTGCATTACAAAAAGACAACACGATGCTTATTACACTGAAGTCTCCAAAGATTTGACATCAGACATGATGATGATTTAATCTCCCAAGTCTGATTGACCTTTGAAGCATTTTTTCCAGAAAATATTGTTCAAACTCCCATAAATTAGGTACACTGTAGGTTCCCATGTATTTCGTATTTTCTATACTTTCATCACAGCAATTCACAACAGTTTGGTGGCAGCGGCTCAGGCGGTAGAGCATGCAAACCAAAAACCAGGAGGTTGGCGGTTCAATCCTCATTTTCTCCACTCTGTCATTGTTGTTGTGTCCCTGGGCAAAACACTTTACCCACCTTGCTGCAAGTGCTGTGTACAAATATTAGGGATGTCCAATATTTATTGGCTTTTTACTGATTTTGTCCAACTCTCAGCTTTTCCAATATCAACCGATACAGACATGTAAGATCACAGAACTTCTGTCATGCAATTAACACAAAGTCTTTATCTAGCCATTGAGCAGCCAAGCTCAACATGCTAACCTGGAGACCAGACATCTGACCAGATACGTATCTGTTTCAAAGCTAATGGATACAGCATCAGCAATTAGCTTCTTGACGCGGCTGTGAACAAACATTGCACAACTCTGGTAATACATATGAGAAATACTTGTGATTGGACATTGCAAAGCATGGCTCCAGGAACGCCACAAGTGTGTGACGTCCTTCACGATGCAAAACCGCTGGTTATCCAGTGCGATTGATACACTCCATTTATTGAAAGAACAAGTCTTGGTTCAGCCTCGCATAACTTTGCAGTCATTGCAAATCTCATGTTTAATATCCGAAGGATGCACTTGGAAATAATTATACGAACAATTTTAGTCAGGCACAGAGCCAGCAAGTTTGTTACTGCAGCTGCCCACGCTTATTTACACGCTTCTCGGTTTGATGAGGTCTTCATTTGCGTGTCGGCTCCGTCGTATTACTCGACGGAGCCCATAGGCCTGTATACAGCGTTTTTTTAAATTGGCTTTCATAATAGGGAAAAAAAACCCAATACCGATATTTACCAACATTAACCCAGGGCAGCTGTGTCTACAGATGTAGATAACCACCACCAGTGTGTGACTGAGGAGTCAGTGAATAATAGTTTCACTTCAATGTGAAGCACTTTGGGTACCTTGAAAAGTGTTCCTTGTAAATCAAATCCATAATTATTATTAATGGTCTTAGCTTAGTTTTCACACCGGATGCCTTTCGTGACGCACTTCTGATTCGAACCGATGCCTTCTGCTTTGAAAGGCAGTACCATTATGCCACCAAGGATGTTCCCCTGTATCAGTCCTACTAATTACTAATGACATAGGTCATTAAAACAACAATGCAAGAGGTGACCGCAGTCTCCATGCAAATGCACACCTGACATTTGGTGGAGCGGCTGGTTGTCTTTGAACCACGTGAGGCGGGGCAGAGGTCTTCCTTCCACGTCACACTGCATGTGCAGCGATTCCGTCACATTCACAGTCTGATTGGTGAGGCTGCGCCTGTATCGAGGTGCCTCCAAGCCTAAGGAGAAATACACGCATTGTGTGTGAAATATCATTTCAAAACCCTGTGCATAATATCTTCTCAGGGATTTCATTGGAAGGCAAGAGAGGGCAAGGGTGAAGAAAATCCCATTAGAGTATACATTTCGCAAGCACTCATGCGTGTTTACACTATGTGAATAGATGCGCATTTTGTGTTGTTCAGCCCTGCGGCAACCCAGTTCGCCATTCTGTCCCACTGATGCGGCAATAGCCAAGCAGGTACACATCCTGTTAGTGTGTGCGTACACTTGTGTGGGCCGCTCTCTGGAGCTGTGTGCATTTGTTACTCTGCAGACAGGCCTGCGGTGTATTTTAAGAGTGTAACGATTATATAGCTATTGTGCTCATGGATGATTGAGTCTGATGCATCCATTTCTTTTATCCCTCACCTTTCACAGACATATATCGGAACAGACAGTGCTTCTCGCCGCTCCGCCTGCTCTGCGCCTCACAAACATAGTGACCCTCATCCTGCAGTTGTATGGCAGGGATGGTGAAATCCAGGACCCAGCTGTTGGACAGGCCCTGGAAAGAGAGCTGTCCATCAAGGGTGACAGCATAGAGGTGCACGCTTCTGCAGTCCAGCTCCTGGGGCTTGCCCTGTAGGGCAAGTGGTTCTAGACGGTACAACTGCAGCTGCTCATAGGTGTAATTGTCTGCACTGCAGCTTAAAGACGCCGTCTCCTGCTCCAGAGGATTCTCGGATGGATGCACATCCACGCTGAACCCCTCAGGGATGGCTGTAATCATACAAACATTTAATGTGAAATTAAATCTTACAGCACAAAAGCGTAAAGGCTGTTTTTCCTTTACTCCAGTGACGTACACCCAGATGCTTCTCCTTGACCTGAGGCTTGAGCTGACACTGTTTGACACACTATGTCCACACACACATTATTATATTTTGGAAAAAAACGTGTGGAGCTGTTCATCAATCCATCTTTTTTTCTATGTCACTAGGCTCGCGGAGGGATGCTGGAGCCTATCCCAGCTGACTTCAAGCAATGGAGCTATTCAACTGTGGAATATACATCAAGGCTCAACTTGCAACGAGATTACAAAACTTGCAACAAAGATCTAGCCATGACGTTGGAAATTAGACGGTGATTTTTTTACACTAAGTCCTACTGAGAAAGTTTTTTCTGTCTGTAGCTTTAATGATAACAAGTGCTACTACACAGGTGGTCCTTATTAAATCACACAGTCACATAAAATACAGTAATAAAAAAATAAATACAGTAATAAAATGAAACAGTAACACAAGAGGGACAATTCTTTGTTTGTATCCCCGAGGTTGTCATCCAATGCCTTTCTACCATCTTCTCCTTGTAACAGCGCACAGAATCCATGACCCCCCCGCAAGCATTCATTAGCATTGAATAATCATTAGTTGGGACAGTCAAGCGGGTAACCGTCTTTTCTCTGATCTTTTCATGATGCTTATTTTCTCTTCCATGGTGATGGCTTTCCTTTTCTGCCACTTGGGAGACATAATGAAATGTAAAAAGTACGGATGCGCCAGTCATAGTTTTTGCTGTATATGCCAATACCAGTCATCCAAAAGTGAAATTGTCAGATACCGATCACATGAATTAAATATTTTTTCAGTTTGTTTATGATGAGGGCTATTGGCCAGGGTAGCCGTATAAGACGGGAAAGTTGGGAAAATTCCAAGGTCTCCTGAATGCTATGGGGCCCAAAAAATAGGTCATTACTAGGTTTTTAGATTTTTTGACATGCGTCTAGTTTGAGCCATGGCCCACACGGTAGTTTGAGGTAACGCAGGGGTGGATGTGGCGCCACAAGCAGGAAACATTTTTTAGAAGAAATGGAGGAAAAAAGGATATTTTAAGGTAGATAGGTCTCGTGGGAAAGATTTTCAACATACGTACTAATTTATCTTATTTATTATGTTTTGTGCAAAACTATGACAGAAACAACATCAAATTAAAAGTACAAAATTAGTACCAACCCACCACCCACCAGTGCAAGCCTGGAGTTTATTTTTTAGTGAGGTGCACCACACAAATATGCACATTAGCACTCAATAATGTCATCAAATCTTACCTTTATGCATTCCCATATAGTTTTATTTCATTTTATGAATTGTTTTTTTTTATAAGTAGTGCTTAAACATTTTCCAAGTGGTTGGTGCCCCCCGCCTTATAGCATGCCGGGGGATATGCTCTTTACACCTATGAAAATCCAGTGAAAATGCCATTTTCATAGAATTAGCTCTCATTTTTTAATGTAAGGTTAATGTCTAGATCAACAAATGTAATCGTATCTCAGCTTGTGTATCAAGATGTGTGTCGAATTGTTTACCACAGAGATTTACCTCCTTACTTATTAGGTGGCAGAACCTAACCTTACTTAGATAAAAGCGTCTTATAAATGAAAAAAGCAACCATAAAATCACCTTAATCAGGGCAAAAGCATATTTACTTACTTTTTCAAGAGATCATATATCACTCGTGAAACTTAAAAAGGATGAGACAACTTCTTTAAGGAGACTTTGGATGTGAGATCAAGGAAATTGGTGGAGCCCTTGCAGGTCTTAAAGATAGTACATACAGTAGATTGACTCCAAGTGAGAGCGCACTCTGTGAACTTGGTGTCTTCCAGTCCTTAGAAAGGCTGGTTATCTCGTTCGATGAATTATAAACACTCCTGAATTTAAGAAATAACTCATTGCAAAACAAGAAGGTGGTGTTGAAGAGGAAGATTGATCTCGTTGCAAAACTTTGTCTTTGGGAACAGTCATGTCAAGACTCACATCTTCAATGAAGGTAAAAGTAACCTTAAGTGTTCATTTATTCTTTTCATTCATCATTTATATGTATTGCCTATAATTGTAAAACTATATATAAAAAAACATGCTTTGTGTTGTTTGGCTTTCTGGAATGGATTCATTGGATTTATATTATTTCTTGAGGGAAAAATTGAAGTGTTCATTTTGGTCTTACCTTCTGGAACAAGTTAATGACACTATCCAAGGTTCTGTTGTATTGGATTTCATTATGTCGTTATTTACTCACATATTTTATACAAGACTAACTTTTCCAACTACAGGAAAGACTAAAGAGAGCATCATAAGTTTGCAACTGTGGGCTATTCAATAATACATTCACGCTCTTTGGTCAAAAATGATGTTGCTATTGAATATTTAAACGCCACCTTCTAAGGCTGTGAGCGAATACAGGTGCACAAAAGTACTAACATCTCAAATCTCATCTAGATGAATAACACTAAAATAAAAAATAAATAGCAAGTGTCAATTTCAGGGAGAGAAAGGAGGCTCAAGCGTACTCACTGGTTACATAGAAGTAAATCAGTCGTTCATCTTTCCCGACTTTATTCTCTGCAGTGCACTTGTAGAGAAGCGAAACACTGGCGTTGCGAATCTGCAGCCGGCTCACTGTCTGTGAAGGTAACAAAAGGTGGAGTAAATAATATATAATTCTCTGTGAGCAGATATTAAGCTGACTGTGTGCACTGTCAGGTTGAACACAGCAAACTTCACTATGATATGAGTGAAAACAACACTCGTGTGTCAGTTTCCGTTTGTTTTCCTGCACTGATTTCCTTTCGTGTGCAGAGGTGAGGACGTGCACATGTGTGTCTGGGTGTGTTTACACGCAAACCTAGCAGGAAGCCTGCAGAGGAAGACTATTCTAAATATTTCTACTGTGGAAATGGGTCTTGATTGACAAATTTTGTTATGGAGCTCAGAATTTGGGATGCTTACATAAAAACATCCCAGTTCATAAATAGGTCCACTTATTCAAATCATGTTCTCGCTTGTTTTGTCAATCACATTTTGCAACTTCAGTATGAAAACTCCAACTTGTTTAACCTTTTGTCGTCCATCCACGAGTTCAACTGATGTTTCAATAGCCTCCATTTCATTCACGGCCTTTTCTAAGCAAATGTCCTGCCAGTTCTGACAGTCTGGCCCGACGTCAGCACGGTTCTTCCTGTCTGGTCGGACCCTGGGGAGAAACACATTGATCACATCTCCCCTCATTGACATGCGGAGCATACAACGGGCAGTGGTGGGAGGATGGAGCACCAGATCTAACCTGATATTCTTGTGTGTTATGAGACTTTTTTCCCCACATGCTGGTTTGCCTTTCATATCAGTTATTGAGATGCAGTCTATGTACATCATACTAATGCGACAGAATATGATTACCATCACCTCCAGGTACTGATTCCTTTGAGGAAACCACTAATAGGGCATTTATCTAATATCTGCAATAGCCAGCATGATGCTATGCCCAGCAAGAGTTTCATTTATAAGTAACCCTGCCAAATAAACTGATGCAGCACCCTGAGGCTGGTAGCACACCAGTGTTTTCTCATTCATTTAGTCAGTTGCGGTGGGTAATACATTTGGACCTGCCAAAAAAGATTTGGCAATACCTGTTCCGTCTTGCTTATAATGGGACTTTCTGTGAATATAGCTTGTCTTAACAGCCCTGTTCAGTAGGTGGCTCACACACACCTCACAGGGGTCAGTGTTGCCAACTTATTTGGCTAGTCTACAGACCGCTCTAGATTGTCTTTTTTTTTTAAACTAGCGACTATTACTGGTATTATTGGGAACTTTTGGGGACTCTGACATGAAAACATGTATCACTCACAGGCAACGCAGTTTTGTTTGTGACATAAAAGAAAAAATCCATCCATGCAGGGGAGAGGTGGCGAGCTGATGTAGGGTTATTAACAGAAAATGCAGTTCTGCACATGCACCAGACCTACTTCACTTCTCCCTTTTGTACATTTTTAAGGCAGCGATTCTGCGCTGCACGTGCTGAAGTAGTTTTTTTTAAATGTATGAACATGAATGGTCAATAGCCATACATATATTTATATGTGTGTGTAATTTTTTGGGGTGTTATTTTAATAGTGACACTTATTAAAAGACTATTCACCAAGACTGATCAATGTAAAAACAAGGCACGAGGTGCATGCGCAGATGTGCCACAGATATAAACGTTATATGAATAAATACAAATTAAACAATACGTATATTGCGCATGCGTAATAGAAATTGTGTTGTCTGATGTTTACTATTTGTAACTGCTGTAAAATATATCACGGTGATCACGGGTGACGTAGATTACACATGCATATGTGTGCAAATTGGCTACAAATGTTTCCAGTGTTTTTTCTTAAAAAATCAATGAGCAGGTGGTTTGAAGTAGGGCTGTCAATCGATTAAAATATTTGATCGCAATAAATCGCAGGTTGCCCATATTTAATTCAAAGTGAATCACATTTAATCACAGGTAAAAAATAAGTTTTTATCTATAATAAGTCGGGATGTGAATTTTTGTGGTAAACGATTCGATATGCAAATATGATAACTACATCAAATTTTATGTAAAGGTTTATCAATATTGTAAATATGGGCTATTTTATTCAAAAATAATATACAGGTAGAAAGCCCCCAGTTTTTGAATGTTAAATGTGAGGTGCGATTTGGCCCACTGTTTGACGGTCTTTGAACGCATCTTCTTCATTCTCTCACGCTGTTCTCACACCACTACAGTATACTGTATTGTTACCCTTTTTCTTTCACATATTTGGTCCCAAATGCTGACACTATGTGGGAATGCATAAAGGTAAGATTCCATAACCTTATCGAGTGCTAATGTGCACAGTTGTGGTCCACAACCTCTCAGAAAAATGAACTCTAGGTGGATGTTGGTTCTGTGTTCTTTCAATTTGATATTGTTCCTGTCATAGTTTTGCACAAACCATGCTAAAAAAGATAAATAAGATGGCTATAATGTACGTACAATTGCTATAATGCTAGTGTCAATGGCATAGCATAAGCTAGCACCCCAAATAGCTCTCAACAGCTATGCCAGCAGCTATCAGTTTCTAGCCTTAATTTTAGCTAGCAGTTTAAAGCCAAACGGGAGATGGCTCGCATCTAAAAACACTTGTTAGTTGGCACGTTTTATCCCAAGGTACCACTGTATAAATGACAAAACAATACCTGTAGTGCGCCTATAACTTCTCTCTTCTCCCAGAGGGGATGTACTCGGTGAGAACTCAAGTCACAGAGAC
Organism: Oostethus manadensis; assembly: GCA_024372805.1. Taxonomy (NCBI): domain Eukaryota; kingdom Metazoa; phylum Chordata; class Actinopteri; order Syngnathiformes; family Syngnathidae; genus Oostethus; species Oostethus manadensis. Next base: position 3,106,737 of record QODF01000001.1, read on the forward strand.
ACAAATAACTTTGGTCTTGTTGAGAGAGCCATCTGCCAGGGCTTTGACACTAATCTTGCCATTCAAAATATAGTTTTCTTTACCCATTTCTGATCAATATTTGTTCCAGCTTCAAGCTCCACACAAAACTGCCACTGCTGCAGTTCCTTAAACTACGGTGTGAGCTGAGAGTCAAACAGGACGTGTGCACTTTAATGGGGCGTCAACAAAATGAGTGCTGTTAAAGGACACTTCTTTGACAGCCCAAGCAAGGCTACAAACAAACAAGCCAATGTGGCCCACCACAGATATATCAGCATGCTTACCCATTAAATTAAGAAAAGGAAATTAAATTATGTAGGCCAAGAAAAGGTCAACAAAAACATACCTCAGGGCCCATGAAATGACTCTGAAGACATTCATTCATTTTCTATACCGCTTATCCTCATTAGGGTCACGGGGGTGCTGGAGCCTATCCCAGCTGACTTTGGGCGAGAGGCGGGCTACACCCTGGACCGGTCGCCAGTCAATCGCAGGGCACATATAGACAAACAAACATTCTCACTCACATTCATACCGATGGACAATTTAGTGTCGCCAATTAAGCTAACATGCATGTTTTTGGAATGTGGGAGGAAACCGGAGTACCCGGAGAAAACTTACACACGCACGAGGAGAACATGCAAACTCCACACAGAGATGCCCAATGGAGATTCGAACCTTGAACCTCCTGACTATGAGGCCAACGTGCTACCCAGTCAGCCACCGTGCGGCCCCTCTGAAGACATATTTGACAAAAATACCTAAACTAAATGTGTGACCTATGAGAATACATTGGCACACCCACGTTGAAGGTGAGGCGACCTGCAATAGCCTCCAGCCTATATAAAGCTCAAATGAAAGCATGGTGGACGGAGGTCAATATTGGAGGAATATAGTAAGCCTCACACCTGAGGTTAAAAAAAATATGAAAAAGCCCTCCCCAAAAATGTATGGTTGTGCAAAGAATCTATTATAGCCTGTCAGGAGATTGAGTTCAGCTGGAGAATGGGAAATAAAGCCCAAGGCAGCAAAATGTAAGCCTCGCAATATGTGTGTGTGGATGTGTGAGCGCTTCAGTTGTGTTTTGATTTATAGCGGCCTAATATGAGCTCAAACACACTTCAGTGCTTGATGTGCATTTCCAGCACATTAGCATACATGTGGCGGTGCTGTTAGAGAGTGTGCTGCATCAGGAGCAGGGAAGGATACGTCAGCCCAACTCAAGCTTTCGTCTTTCTCGACGTCTTCTCTGCCAGTCACTGGGCTGTACACCGGCTGTCATCCTATCCTCCTCACTCAGCCTCACATCACGCTTCACGCACTGCTCCATTTATATCTGGTTCTGTTTTATCAAAACTTCTGTTCCCGTACTGATTACAGAGAATAAAAGCAGCCCGAGTGAAAGGCAATGTTTTTTTTCTTACCCTCTGCTGTGGGTGCTGTTGAGAACACACGGGCCCCAGCTCCTCCACTGCCAGCTGATGGTGGGAGCTGGGAGCCCATAGGCGGTGCATGTTAGGGTTTGGGTGCTGCCGCTGGGATAAGGACTGGACGGTTCTGCCACTTCTTTCTCATTTATTTGTGGGGAAACTGTGGTAGAAGAGAGACAGTCATAAAGCAGCTGTAGCTCTGTTCCCAGTATGTTTGCTGGACTGTGTGCAGCCCAACAGTGCAAACAGATGAAAGACACACACAGGCACTCACAGAGCACTAATCCTTTTTGGATCAGTGTCAAATTGTACCCGTTCACTGGGGGCCACCTCTTTCTTGAAATTGAGAAAAACTGTTTGTATCAAAAATGGCATTTTGGATATTTCAAAAATACAGTATATTACATTTGTTTGTTTTTATCTAAAATGTAAATCAATATCAGTGGTGGAAATACTGTATTAGTAGTATCCTTTTTTCTCTGGCATGGCAGTTAGAAAGCTAAAACGTTACTTGAAATGGTGCAATTAGGTAATAAAGGTTTTATACTGGCAGTATTTTTACCCTGAATTTGATTATTTCCATTACTTCATATAGGAAAATTTTAAATACAGTCAAACTTTTCCCCAGTTTTTGCATAATTAGTTTTTTGATTACATTTTGTCTTGTTTTTTTGTACACTGTACCGGTTTTTGTACAGTATTGCACAGTCCGTATGCCCTGTTGTTGTATCGTTCCACAAAATCGAGTGCCCTAACAAAACGCCTTCAAGTGGCCGATTCACTGTCCGTCCATTTTTATTGAGTGTGACCGCTCAATAATCCACCATGGGACCTGAGAAGGTTTGCTAGCACTTTGATAAAGAAGATGAGAAACAGTATTGAATTTATAGAATGTGTGCATCAACAAGTTTCAGCCATTCTTCGTTCTGCATGTAAATGCAAAAGCACCATTAAATTAATGGATTCATCAATGGATTTCCATGATTTCTTATGAGAATAATTGTGTTTTTTGCTGAATTGTTTGAAGCTAATTAACAAAAACTAATGTAGTACTATCTGAACAAATTAGATGTCCTGGAACAGATGGTATGCCTTTAAAATGATAAATAATAAGAGATGTATTTCAAATGCAAATTTGAAGAATAATTCATATTGAGTGGGTGGAGTTTTCATTTGGTATACATCTCTCCAAGAAATACACCAGGGGCATGAGGCAAGAAGAGACTGACTTTTGGAAAAGGTCTCTTCAGCCTGAAAACCATTATTTACAAAAAAAATAAAGTCTACATTTTAGTTAAGATTTTGCCTTTCTGAACTCTCCCTCTCTCAGCAGGTTTAGGAATGTTTTTGTAGCTCTTCTAACCATCCAAAACAAACCTGAACAAAAAAAAATAGCCAACAATTATAGGAATAGGGTAAAGACATTGTGATTAATAACTGCATTATGCAATTTAATCCATTCTCTTTCCCTCTTGCAAATATGTTTTAATTAAGCAAATTTTTAAGAAGGCAATACATTTCTCTAAGTAACCTCATCGAGAGAACACCAAGGGTTTGCAGCACTATAAAAATGATAAGACATGAAATATGTCTAAAGTATAAGACATATTTAGAATTATTTCACACTTTTTAAGTATGTGTTCATTCATAATTTTGAGAATCTACAAAATAAATAGTCATTAAAAAAAAAAAACACACTGAATGGAATGAGAAGGTGTCAACTTTTTGTCTGTACTGTAAATAAAACACATAACCTCATGAGCACATGGAATGTCGCCTAATAAGCCTGTTACCGTTGACAACAAGCGTGATGTTAAGTCTCCTTTCTAGAGCAGCCGCACTGTTCTTCAGCACCACCGTGTAGAAGCCAGCATCCTCAGGACCAACATCCCGGATCTCCAAAGCGTGGTTGAGGTGAATCCTCATACGCTTCATCTTGAACTCAGGTCGCTCAGTAATCAGCTTCCCGTCTTTGTACCTTTGCACGTAAACACAACAAAGCAAAGCCACCAAAGTGCCTCCACTTGAGTTGTGCGCCTCCTAATTAGGTGTGTAAATCTCAAGGTAGGGAGGCCTAATCATGCTTTTAGAAATTGCTTGTTAGACTTAATGGACACGACAGGGAGCCTCAACTCACCATAGTGCTCCAGGCGTAGGGAATGCTGAGACATTTACATGTAATTTGAAGGACTTCTGGCCAGCTGTTACCTCCACCACCGGTCCACTTCTGTAGTCCAGGTTTATAAATGGCTTTTCTAGGATAAAATACAGTCTTGTATTGATAAGAGCAGTCAATGTATTCCTATAAACAGTAAAAGCAGCACATTTTAAACAATGAATTTTTTGCAGTGTTTGTTTGCGTATTGCTTATTATTATTGCTTATTATTATTAATATTGAGGACTGAGTTGGTTAATGCCGTAGTTTAACATCACATTAGTCAAAATAGTAGAGAATGTTAGCATCTCTTTTACATGCGAGTATGTCAGCACCTCATGAAAGCCTCTCTGTAGAAGGATGGCAGCGACAAGCACCTGCCAGCTCATATTCCCTCCATTCAAAATGAGCCGTAGTACGGTGCGCCTCGCCTTATGACATTTCTCTGCAGTTTATTGTCCACTTATCAAGAGTAATGATATTGCGCTTACATTAAAGACATTACACAAGCACAGGAAGGCATAGTGTATAATAAATGTTTCTGCAAACATCATATTGGCAACATGCTGACAAACAGAAACAGGCAGGCACCATCCCACCCAGTTCATGAAGGATGGCACAATCACAGCATATAGACTCGGCTTGTGCAGCCACATCTCAGTTTTCCTTCTTGTATTTATCAGGAAATGTGCAAATTGAGCAATTTTTACTAAAGAAAATGTTAAAAATGATTGGCAATATACAGAAATTACATTAATACTTATGATTATTTTTTAATGTATTTATTTGATTTTTTTTTCTGCCTCCGCTGACTGTACATGACTGGGTATACTTGATCGAGTTCTATTCAGATTGGGCTAACATACTCACACAACAACTAGTTTTTTGTATTACTTTCCCCCCCCTTATAAAAATAATTAGAACGTGACCTTTCAAAGTCTGAAACATCAAAATCTGATTCTAGTTTTGTCTTACATGATTGATGACACATTTTTAGATACAAAAATGCCATTAGAGCTGTCATGCATGGGTTCATACCGTGGATTATGACCTGCATTGTTTGGGTCTGTGTGGAGTCCATGCTGGTGACATTGCAGGTATATCGGCCCGTGTCAGAAACCGCGGCGCTCTGGATGGTCAGGGTGCTGGCCGTCTCTGTGATGTGAGACAGAGATTCTCGATGGAATTTAATGTCTACTGAGCTGTTGGTCTGATGAGAAGAAACAAGAGGGTGGGCTCTGTTAATTTAGTAATTTCATGACTTGAAACTGTACCTCCCATTCCTTGGATCTGTTTTTACCTGTTTGCCCGGGTAGGACCACCACATGGTCACCGGAGCGTTAAACTCCACCTGCGCCGTGCAGTTCATTGTGAGGGCCTCCCCCACTATCAGCTCCATGGGTTCTTCGGGAAACATCTTGACGTCGTAAACCTGGCTTCCTGTCCGGGAAAAGGGAGGAAGGTCACAGTGACATTGTCATTGATTTTTCCTTCCTAAACGGCCAAAGGAAGTGGCTCTCTTTGGACCAGAGACCCCCTCCTATTATGCACAAGCTTACGGTGTTTCCACTGATGTGTCAAAGTATTGACTTTACTCGGAGGTAGTGATGTTTCAATTGAAGATAACACGGAAACAGATATCTTTGGACACTGGCCACTGCCCCTTTGTGGTCCTTGGATATCTGCTCTTAGCATGTAGCTTTGCTGTGTGTGCCAGAGACTTTGGTTGTGCTATCGTTTTAGAGGTCCATGAATTTTCCGGGTAAATACATGTGCTTTGTATTCTCTTCTGACTGATGTGGCTGTTACTTTTGGCTGGAAGTGGTGGCTATGACTTTCTTTTCACCCTCGTAAGTGAAAGGGGAAGGATTTCACACAAGCCTTTGCATATAGCCAAGCACAACAGCCTTTTTCAACCTAATTGGTTCAAAGTTAAGTCCAAAGAAGGTTATGCCTTCAATTTATTTGTTCTTTTTGTTTCATTCTGCGCGCATAATTGTACATCCATTGCATAGCGAATAGCTTTTGTGGAGAAGAAAAGATAAAACAAAATTCAGGGAATGGCCAGGGACTAATTGGCATGCACAATTAGGATGGCGACTAATCCAGTGCCGCATGTATTTATTCAACAATAGTATAGCAGAATTTGATCAATTGTGTTTTACTTTTGCATAAATGTAGCATACAGTATTTCCACAGACACCCACCCACCATGAATAATAATATACTATGTACTGTATGTCGTCCCTCATTTATTGCAGTTAATTGGTTCCAGACCTGACCTGACCCAACCATGAATTTTCACAAAGTCGGATTCAAAATTATTAAATGGAATATTTTTGTAGTTAGAGCATAGACAACCTGTTCGTGACTTTCTACATTTGATAGTTACTATTATTAGAGCCCCGTGGACATGAAATGACAACCCTATAGTCACTTTTACGGTAGAGATGTAGCAATCCACAATTTGTCCTCTGCTCCAAACCGATTTTTTTTATAGTCTTGCGGTACCCATCCTTTTTTTTAAAATAATAAACTTTTGTTACAAACATGAATTTGTAGAATTGGAGTCATGTGCCTACAATAAGAAAACTATGACATTTTGGACTGTGAAGGACTGAGTGTTCTGTGTTGACATGCAAATAAATGGCCAACTGAATTACAGCCATCCTGACGTTGAATTATTCCGCCGCAATTACTAATTATTATTATTATTATAATTATTATATTAATGTTAGTTTATATTAGATTATGATGAATTTGCTGGGACAGACCGTATCCTGGGTCTTCAGATTAAAACATTTGGGAGACCATGGTCCGAAGACACACACACCTGCTGCCAAGGCAGCCCACCTTCCCCATATTACGGTAGCAACCTTCAATAATGCTATTGAAAGATGGAAGATTAAAATCTGTTCTGTTGCTTCATTCATTCAATTTTCAGGAAGGAATGCCAACCTTTAAGTATAAGGTAAACATTTCATTCGCATTTTGGTTTGATTGTCTGATATCCAGAAATCAATTTGGTATTATCAATGTTTTAGGGTGAAGGTAATTGATTCCATGTGTTTGTATCTGCCGTGTAAATCATCCATCCAGCCATTCCAGCAAGCCATTTTTGACACAGTTTATCGTGTTCTGGGTCAGGGTGAGCTGGAGGCTGTCCCAGCCAGTAATCTCAATATGGAAAACAGAGAATTTATTGACTAACTAACTAACTAAAGATGAGTTAGTAAAGACCTCATTTCAATTCTGCGGGAGAAGTTGCAGGAATGGTCTTTTTCTAGACAAAGACATACAGCCTGTTTTCTTAACACTGGTCATGCATATGATGGAAACAGCATTCAGTGATTCCCAACAGCCCGTGAACGGCCTCCTATCATCCCCTCAATCCTTTGATCGTGTCATCTTCCTTCATTAATATTTCATCGCCTCTCCCGGCATGCTCACAGCTACCGACTGTGTGTTTACCTGTAGTGTGGATCAAGTAGTTAGCCGACTGAAACTCTTTGCCTTCGATGGTGGCGACACATGAAAGGCCGATGAGCATCGGATCGTTGTCGATGATGTGTCTGGGAATGGTCCAGCCTCGCTTGTTGTCCCACGTCAGTCCATTCATCTCCAGAGGTTTTGGATACTGATATCACACAGTAACAGCAGCATAACCAATTAAATGTTCACTCTGATTTGTTTGGGTATTAAAGTCTGTGTCTTTTGTACAAACCGCGTAAAGTGTGACATTGAGGTCGGGCACTGTGACCAAACATGGAACGATGATGTGCGTGGAATAGTGTGTGATAAAAATGGTCTCCAGGTTATTGCTGTTGCTGTTCCTCCTGAGGAAGGGCTCTTCGGGGTCTGGATGCCAACAGAATCAGCAGGCCATTAATAAGTGATCCTCGGTGTAATGGCAGCCATTACAGGGAGCCAAATATATCCCAGACTCATAATGACCCCAAAGAGCAAATTGTACGGAAGGTTTATTGATATTACCGCAGTATGCATCATTTCACTGTATCCCCAAATTTTGACTTCATTGTCAACACCTTGACTGTCTTCCTTTTGTGACTCACAGCTAATGTGGTGCTAATGTTGTGTCACCCATTTACACGGCAGCTGTTATCAACACTGAAGCTCATATTGCCGCAGCATGAGTGCACACCGGCGGGCTTATCTCTCACGCTTTTCACACCAGTACCATCAGTTTTTGTATGCCAGCTACAGATGATGTATTACTGTGGTACTCACTTCTTTTTCATTTCTTTTTCACAGTCGAACAAGGCTCCGAGGCCAGAGAAGTGCACGCACAAATAATTCATTATTCTTCACAGGCAATCACAGCTGATATCACGCAGCAATATGGAAAGAGGAGGTGTGCAGAAATTTAAGTGAGTGTGGGTATATAGTGTGCAGAGCAGACAGGTTAAAGGGCCACCATCTGGTTGGTTAACTGCATCCACATGTGGCCATCCCTCTTAACCAGCATCACGCTGGCTTCTAATTGATGGTTGCAACTTCATCTGCTTCTGATCAGCCCCCATGCTTGAAAGCTGTTTTGGCACCTTGTCAGGGGGGATAATCAAGCAGGCAGACCTGGCCGTGGGCTTCCCTGACACATGCAGCATGAGCATGCTCCATGGATGTTCCAACTGGCCCCTGATGTCAATACTATTTAAATGAATGTATGTAATGTAATCAGCTGATCCGGATAATGTCAACATCAGTTTGCTACTACACACTGATTATGGCTGATATTTATATGACACTTAGTGATATTTAAGTGACACTTGGTGTTGTTGCTGGTCCACTTCTCAATCCATTAAAGGGTCAACCCACTACCTCAATAAAACCTTAATTAACTGTACAGAAATACACATACTCTGTGCAAATGTTTTACACGACAGAGTCCATATTGAAGCAGCGAACAGGCTGGATGGTACTAGTCACCCTGGCAGAATGCCCACAGGGGCGGGTCATTGTTTTGCCTTTGCGTTTAGTGGCCAAATTGAGCCATCAAGTAAATGCAATGACAAAAAAGCAAATGGAAAAGACCAAATAGGAAAATGGAAAAAAACAAAGCAGATACAAAAAAAGCAATGACAAATTGGGAAAACCCAAAGACAAAATAGAAAAAGAGTATGACTACATTTCTATTTTTTAAAATTATTTATTCTCTTTATATTTCCACATGTATTTTCTTTTAATTTTAGCACTGCTGTGATTCCACAGCTATCAACAGCTATTTGTCCAGCTATCAAGCTATCTACATGTTTGAATGGTCAATATTAATGAGGGCTTTCAAAATTGCAGTGTCACCTTTCAAGAACCTGACCATATTTGGCAAGTTAGGAGTAAGATTGATTAGGAGACAAAGACATACATTCTATTATTATGGGCAACACAATGAAACCAAGAGAGACAAGGTTGGGTTCTTTCTGAGGTTTCTTCCCCAGAGGGAGTTTTTCCTTGCCTCTGTCACCAAGTGCTTGCTCATGTGGGGTCTCAGTTGGGTTTCTGTGACCTTCATGTGGAATGTGCCATGAGATGACTGCTGTTGTGATTTGACACTATATAAATACATTATACATTATATATACATTATACATTAAATACAAATACATTTAAATTGAAGCAAGGTTTGAAGCGCAATTAATTTTTCAGCATTTTGGCATCCAGCGATTCCATTGAAATTTACCCTGGGAGATCATTAATTTATAGAAAGCAGCTCTTTCATATCCTGTAATTCACAAACCAGCAAGCAATCTCTTCAAATAATAAAAAGCATGAATGAAGCTACACAAGCTTGCCTTTATCTACCACGCTGTATCTCTGATTTCTGAAACACAAATAGTGTCTAGGCATTTATTGAGGCAAAGTGAATGTGTTTGGTTCTTCTAATAACAGATGTGCTGCTTTGACAATTAAATGATAATCAAACAGGAAAAATGTTTTCGCGGGATTTTGTTTTTAACAATCTTCTTCTTCTTCAACAACCTTGACAACAATAGGTCCATACAGCCAAAGATCTGCTCACCAGACTCAGTTCTTCTCCTGTAACTTTCTTCAGCTGCAGAGTAAATTCTATTAAAAGGGAGCATTTGAAACTAAATAAATCACAAAAAATAACCTGCCTTGACTTAGTCGCAATAAAACATAACAACAAACAATACTGGAAATGCAGCAATATAAAGACTTTGGCATCTAATTTTGCCTTTTAAAAGCAATGATCAACAAGGTGGAAGTGAATGTAACAGTGCAATTGCATGTTTGTGTGTGTGCATGCTCACCCTTGACAAAGACATAAATGCTAACAGCTGTGGTTCCGTCAATGATTGCCTTCACATCCTTGTAGTAGCAGAGGTAGCGGCCCGTGTCTAGGGCATGAGCCCGGTTCAATATCAATTTCTTGCAATATGGTCTCCCACGCTGACCCGGACACTCGCTGACCAGGACTGCTCTTTCCCGGGGGGCCTTAGTCAGGGGCATTTGGGCCTGACGCTCACTTAGCTCCTGTCCCACAAGAGATTGGTCAGGCCAGGCCCAAGTGAGTGTATGTTGCCCTCTAAGGAGAGACCAAAGAGAGGTCATATTCACATTTACTTCAGCCACTTCAGCTACTTCTGCACATTCACCCCAAGGTACCCCTTAGATATCTAAGGACAACAAGGTGGAGTAGGGTTGAAAATTTGTAGCCTTCATGTTCATTTTAGCAGCACAGAATCCCTCCAGCTGTTGAGGATTAAACCTACAAGAGTCAAAAATGTTTGCGTGTGCGAGTGAATGCCTGTTGGGTGTAATCTTGTAGCTTCCTCTGTGCATCGATCCACATATCCCCGTTTGCTCTGTGGCATGAATTGAGTTACATGTGCACATTTAAACCTGGAGGCACTGTGAGTACTATCTCCACCTACACACGTCCACATCTGAAGACAGTTCCAAATGATGATGACTGCAAATAACTCTGGAAATTGAGATATAAAAAGTATTCTTTGGGCTATTTTTCTGTCATGTGTCATTTTTGAGACCTTTTTCTTTGTGAAAATGTGATAGCAAAGAATGCCGACGAGTGCCTGACACACAAGCTTTACTTTTTTACTGACTATGTAAGTCCAAGAACAAAAAATGATTCCAAAGAAAACAACTTTATTGCCACAGAAAGAAACTTTTTTGAGTGATTGACACCTTGGCAGTGCAGTATAGCACATAGAAGATATTGTATGACTATGAAATAGTCACTGATTTTTTTATTCAAGTGTTTGCAGCGTTTTTGTTAGCAGAAATACCATTTCCTTTCCAATGAATTGTACAGTAGGCAAACTACCTGCTGCGGACAATTGAAGTTCTTGGACGTTGACCTGTTTCACATTTGATGATAGTAGCCACTAGGGTTTGTCTGAAGTCATGGAAGGACAATCAACAATACATGGCTCTGAATTTCTGGATTCTATATGAGGACAAGGCAGCCAAGAAAAAAGCTAAACGTTGCTGAACAGTGAACTTTGCATTTTTATTGTATCTAGGGATACTCAAGAGCCAAAATCTGGTTTAGCTTTCATACAGCAAGAAAGTCAGTCGTGCACAAGTGTACCCTAACAGCCCATTCATACTGTACCTGCATGTGATAGTGAGTGTTTGGTGAACCGGGATGACTAGGTCATCTCTGGAGCTATCGAGAACGGGTGGAGTCATAGAAAAGCTGATGACTAGACCTGCGGGAGAGAACAAAAAACTTCTTTTAGATTCATATCACATTCAGGATCAACCAGTTTTAATGACGTTGTGGGGATTCTGTCAAATGTCAGACACACTTCAGGAATTTGCAAGCTGACCCGACAGCAGCCCAGATGTCAAGTTGTTCATTACGTTTACAGGCTATGAGGAAAGCTGTAGATAATGATTTCCGGGCCAGACAGACAACCTCGGGGCCACTCAAGAGGTCATACAGTGCTCCTGACTTCCTTCTTCCTCCTTCAAGGACGATGTCCAATCATTAAAAATAATTTCTACTTTTCAGTTTTTGTTTTTCATTTAATCGGTTGTAATTAGTTGTAAACAAAAACTCCAATTAACTGAGCATAGTCAAGTTGCCCGTGAGCTCAAATCAACCCCTGGGAACTTATATATTGGAAAACTGACATTTCCACATCAAGTTATACTAAAAATGTTTGGGGCACCTTTTGGGAATCCGAATCAGAAGAACTCTAATGCCAAAGTGAAAACTGAGTTCAAGTACAGTTCTAAATTGAACATGCACGCCTTGACATACTCGGATTAAATCTATTTTGTCCTTGCTACAAATAGTTGGGTGATAGTCAGGGTTCATATTCACATGTTCTACACAACGAAACAGAATCTTTGTTATCCATTGCTTATCTTCACTGTAACAATGCTGCAATGCCATTATCCCAGCTCGATATCATGTTTTCTGGTACAGTTCTTCTACATCAAGTAGCCTCCCACCTTCATTGCATGCCCTCTCTATTGCCATGTTACCACAAGTACTTGAATTCAGTTGCTCATGTGTTTGAAAGAAAAAGACAGACTGTCATTGTCGCCCATCACCCCTTACCACCACCACCACCACTACCCCACCCCACCTCCCTCCTCCCCACAGTTACTTTAGTTATACAGTTAGTTTGATCTTGAGCTGCCTCAGCTGAGGCTGGTTTGTGTGGAAAATCATACTTTTACATGTGCTTCCTTTTGAACTTTTCTGCTTGCGCAATCTATTTTTAGGTGCATATGCGAGTGAAATACTCCACTGTACAGCAACTTCTCAGTAAGAAAAGTAGCTATTGACTGTCCTAGAAGTCGCTAGATGATGTCTAATTTGCCTATCATTTGCATATGATGTTGTAAAATGCTGTAAGAAAAAAGCATAACTTCATAAAAGAGAAAAAGAAAGTGACTTAAAACAGCTTTATTATGTTTATAACTATAAACAAACTTGATTCATCCATCCATCTATTTTCTATACTGCTTATCCTCATTCAGGGTGTGGGGGTATGCTGGAGCCTATCCCAGCTGACTTCGGGCGGTAGGCAAGGTACACCCTGGACTGGTCGCCAGCCAATCGCTGGGCAGACAAACAACCATTTACACTCACATTCATACCTATGGACAATTTAAAGTCGGCAATTAACCTAACACGCATGTTTTTGGAATGTGGGAGGAAACTGGAGTACAGATTTTTTCCCTGTTTCAGCAGTGTCCAGTAGTACCTTGGTATCTTCCTGTACTACGTTAATATCGCTGCTTAGTGCTCTATTTTCCTCCATAGAGTTTTTAAAGAGGTTTATAAAGGGAGAAAAGTAGAGCACTATGCAATTACTGTATATCAAGGTACTCTACTACAAATTGAGTTTTAAACATTCAAAAATAAAATAATAAAAATTAATTACTATAAGAATGAAAACAAATTCAAAATTCATTGTTACATGAACATTTTAACATGAATAGATAACTCACTGCTCACTTTGTTAAGGGCTGGGACGGTTGGTTCATGTTCTTTCCACATTTTGCTTTTATAGCATATTATCACATATTATTACTCCCAGCTCAACCAAAGCAGCTATTTGTGAAGTTTTATTTTGTGAATTTATTTTGTTACTTTGTTACATAACCAAATTGTTTCATACCTTCAATAGCAACAGTTCTTAGTGCCTCCTAAAGCTCCACCTTTTCAGTCTATTGTACCTGGATGGCACCTGGACCTGGACTCTGCCAGAGATGTCTGTCTTGCTCTAGCATCACCTGTGCTCTGACAGCTCTTCTCCTCTGTCTGCCTATCAAATACCATATTCAATATTATAGTTCAACTTGAGGTGTTTAAAAAGGTTTGCCACACACCTAGTGGTGGTGTAGCAAGAGAATGGCAGGTGCATTCAGGGACATAGGGCCATTAAACAATTTTTTGAGGCAATCCCGGCGACTAACAGAAAACCACTGTGCAACTCACTTTTAAGTCACGACCCACCAGTTGAGAATCACTAATTTAATAACTTTGTACTGTGTTCCTGAGGTAATGATAAACATGACCTCAAATGACTGAAAAATCCAAAGTATTAATATTTTGATTTCCTAACACAAACCTCTGGTATCAGAAGTATATAAGATATTTTAGCATCGATCCGCAGATCACTAACTATTCAACTACTATACTGTTGCACCAAACAGTAAACATTTGGGAAACAGTGTTCCCTGTGTTGTTTTGTTTTAAACACACCACATGCTGGTTTTAATTAAACCTCAATGTTTGACAGCCTAAGGTTGAAATGGCTCAAAATTTCTCATGCAGATCAATGCGCTTCACAAAACATCCACTTTAAGACTATAACACAACAACACCTTTAAGGCACTGACAAGCTGAGTAAATTGGTTAAAAGACATGAGCACCATCAGTCTATAGGTCCTTGTTAGGGCACAAGCTAATCATCTACTGATTGCCCATAAGTCATGGTACTCAGCAGCAAAAGGGTGGATTACACCATTTGGGTTGGGAGTGAGGTTTTGCCCTAGATCAGTGGTTCCCAAACGTTTTTTGCAGGGCTGCACTTTTGGAGACAAAATGATTTTCCGCGCCCCCCTGCCCAAAAAAATATGGTAATAATGAAAAGTGTTTGTGGTAGCCCAGGCCCTCCTAGGGGGCGCGTCCGCAGTTTGAAAACTCCTGCCCTAGGTGGAGCAGTTCAAGTATCTGAGGATCTTCTTAAGGAGGGAGGGAAGGCTGGAGACTGAGATCCACGGGCAAACTGGTGCAGCATCTTCAGTAATGTGGGTATAATGCTAGATGGGAGATAGCAGGGCCAGAAGGCAAACACTTGACTGGTCGATCTATGTTCCTACCCTCATCTGTGGTCTCAAGCTTTGGGTAGTGACCGAAAGAGCAAAATTGCACATACATGCGGCTGAAATGGGTTTCCTCCATCGTTGGATGGCCCTCAGAGATAGGGTGAGGAGCTCAGTCATCTGGGAGGATGCCAGAGTTGCTTGCTCCTTCACACTGTGAGACAAGATTATGCCCTGGGGGGTGGGGGGGTGTTGACAGAAAATAACTGACGACTACTGGCTAAATGTTGTTTCTTGTCCAGGCAGAAGGTGTAGATTTGATCTCATCCTTGCACAGATTTTTTTGTAATCAAGAAGAGGCTGGTAATGGGGAGGCGGGGCCAGTCACAACCAAAAAGTCTGGGGCAGAAGTTTTGTCCCAGTCCTCTACTGGAGAGGTATGTGTTCTATTCATTACAATTGTTGTTCATCTTTATCTTTTGTGACACACCAGCACCAGGAAGAAACCACTTTAGAAAAAAAACACGTGCAAGGCTTTAAGTGGAAAGTGGTGTAGGGCCATGAATCAGTCAGAGCTGGACTCCCAGCAGGTAATTCCTGCTGCTCTTTTACAGATCCTAAACTCTGATCCCTAGGACAAGCCAAGGTTGCCCAACATATTGTCTGTGTGCTGATGTGAACTTGCCACCAACTTGAGTCTCATCAGCATGCCTCCACCACAAAGCAGCTTTGAGTCCTCACACCTGAGATGCTGAAAGTCCAACTTTCCAACTTCCCAAAAAATGTTATTCTAAATCACATCCGTTACTGAGTAAAAAAGTAATTAAACAGGCAAACACACATCACTTGCAGAGAACTTGGCTGGCACCAAAAGCACAATAAAGATGGAAATAGACGTGTTAGAAACCAGCAGTACGGACACAGGTGAAAACAAAACCCTGTCCAATTCTGCAGACGATAAACTTAAGGAAATGCCAACTCATGGTCACATTTAAGAGCACAGTTTTACTTTTAGTATGTGTTTGCACAGAGAGAAAGATCAAGCAGCGTATGGAAACTCGACACAGAACTAGACACATATGTACAGTCAGGTACCTACTTGTGAGGTTGCATTGGCAAAGATTGCGTACTTTAGTAAGATGCTGTCCACTAACTACATTTCACTAAATATGATGGCGCATGACGTGGTTTTGGTTAGCACTTGCAACCTGCTGATAATTATTTTTTATGCTAATGTTGCTAACATATACTTGACATGCTTAAAAATAGAGCTAGCAATAAATATGCATCCTCGCATTTAATTACATGTTAGAGTCAAATCAATAATTAGAGCGGACCTGCTGTCAGGTAGTCATGGCAATAAAATTGTGCTAAGCAGAAAACTGCAGTTGCAGTCTATTTAGGTCTGTGGATCGTCTACATTCAACTTCAGGGCTTGGATCTTTAAAAAAAAAAATTGGTCAGTGAACATTTTGTATTTGCATTTTGTATTTTTTTTTTATATCTAGACTTTGCTCTTTTTGTCAGAATCCCCAATAAAAATAGTTGAATGTATATCTGTAATTATTCATTTAATTATCTATCTATCTTCCTTGTCCTCCACAACGCATAAGTAGGCCTGTCAAGATATGGATGACAAGACACCGCGTGTCGGTGCTCCTCCTTTCAGCCATTCAACCTCTTTGTCTGATCTACGTGGAGGCGGGGCTACTAGAGGGTGCCAGCTAGCAGCAAGTTAGCCTTGTCAGCAAGCATACGCTAACATGAATGAAGGCACAAAAGTGAAGGTTTCTAGGGATGCGGCCAATACTCCTTTTAGACATTTTAGATGAGTATCCGTTACAGATAATGCATTTTTGCAGAGTACGAGCGTGACACGAGTACAGCTCGTCATAATCCGTACTCGTGATGAAGGAAAATCCTCATTGGGTAACTAGTTATGTATTCACGCTCTGTGATTGGCCAGTCAAACACAGCGACCGCCTCTTTTTTGGTAGACTACCGCAAGGAGGCATGCCTCTCACTCTTTCACACACTGACACATTCCAGACAGTGACTCTCTGCGTGCTTAGCTTGACTTAAGTGCACGGTCTCTATTTTGCTCTTTTTTGGCTTGTATTATATTTAAAGTTGTTTTGCAAGGTACGTTTGACAAGACAGGGTTGAAAACAGCTTGTGTCACGTTGGTCACTGCCTCCACTCCAGATGTCTTTTTTAGGTTTTCCCCAGCTCAGATAGTATCTAAAGTTACTTGGTAAACTTGTTTCGTAACGTACGTGGTGCATTTGACAAGACGGAGCTGTGAACAGCTTGTGTTGTGTCGGTCACTGCCTGTGTTTTTTTTTCCCCTTCTGCAGAGGCTACTATTTTGAAACATCATGCAATTAAGTAAATTTGCATACACTTAGTTTTGCGAATGGAGGTGATGGACAGGTAATGATGGAAGAAGGTGGGCTCGGATAAAGACAAAAACCGTCAGAAGGGAAGATAGAAATAACCAGAGGTGTGGACTCGAGTCACGTGACTTGGACTTGAGTCAGATGGGAGTCCCGTTTTTGATTACTTCAGAGTCTACTTAACAATATCATCAGACTTGCTACTCAACTTGGACTTAGACGTCACTGACTCGAGAACCGACTCTGACTTTTATCTGATGACTTAAAAATACTTTTAGTTTTTATTGTGATGGGTTACATTTTATGTAATTTCCCTCAAAACAACCTATTTTCCCGCAGAATTTGCCTCGCGTGGTGGCCTTTTGGTTAGCTTGTTGGTCACACAGTCAGAATTGGGAAGATCTCGGTTTGAATCTCTGTTTGGGCATCTCTGTGGAGTTTGCATGTTCTCACGTGCATGGGTTTACTCCGGGTACTCCGGTCTCCCCCCACTGTCAACATTGCATGATAAGTTCATTGTAGACTCTAAATTGCCTATAAGAATGAATGTGAGTGTGAATGGTTGTTTGTCTACGTATATGACCCCTGCGATTGGCTGGGGTCCAGGGTGTCCAGTCTTGCCCAAAGTCAGCTGGGAAAGGGTCCAGCATACCCCCGCAACCCTGGTGAGGACAGGGGTCATACAAAATGGATGGTTGTATTTATACTCCCCAGGTTATTGCAATGCCATTTGATGCATTTTATAGACCTAATTTAATGATAAAAAGTAGCTAATTTATCTCTGACGTAGCTCGGATGTCAAAGTTTGGTCGTAAATGTCATTCTTTAATAGAATGGAAAAAGCTAATTTCAATTAAATCAAGTGCTTGTTCATGCGGTTAAAGATCACGATTTTTGACATGTTCACATGAATAGGCTCATAAATCATAGATGTCACCGTTTATTAGGATTTTGTGTAAAACATGTACGTATATTAAATGACCAAACGTTAGTGTTGGGTTAGTTTGATCAAGTCTGATTCTTGTGTGCTTCACCAAACATTGCATTAACATTACTGACAGCACCTAGTAACCAGTGTAGAATGCTGATATTTCATCATTCAATGTGTCTTTATATGCCTTATATTTGTATTTATTTATTGACGTTATTATTTGTATGCTTAAAATGCTTATTTTAGGCAAAAAAATGTAACATCTGAATAAATATGCATATGTTTTCACTAATTCCCCGAAACAGCCATGAAATATCATGATTTATTAATTAATACATTTTTTTTTTTTATGTGAGAGTGAAACCACAAAATTCAAAATGGCATTTTATTTGGTAAACACTAAACAACACTTTTGACTCGCACGGACTCAAAAATTTCATGCCTACAACTTGACTTAAACTGTCTTGTTGTGACATCATGCAAAGTGACTTATTAATTAAAGACATACTGTAACTCATTCATTAAAAAATTGAGACTTGGAAAACACTGACTTTCTCCCACCTCTGGGAATAACTCAAATCATTAGATTATTTGGAAAACAAAGAGATGTGCTACTGGCAATAATGTCACATGCTCCTTAAAAAGGCAAAAAGTGGGATCAAAAGAGGCATGCCATGTGAGCGTTACAGGAGGCAACACACAACGACTCAACATGTAGCAACAATTAACTGACATAAAGTGAACCTGGAGACTAAATACATAGAAAAAAAGACAGCTGAGGAGCTGGATGGCTGTGGCATGTGGGTGTAAAACAACGCAAGTCCAGGCGATATTAATGAGAGACAGACACAGCATGAAACACAAACAACAAGCAAGCATTTTCTATTTCCATTGTCGAACAACCACGGCAGCAAAAGACCAATTTATAAAATATACAACAAAAAATCATGTCCATACACATACACTATGGTGACCGAACGTTGTGTTTTCCCAGGACATCCTGTTTTCACATCCTGTCCTGGCTGGCCTTGTTTAGTTTTTTTAAAAAGTGTTGAAAATGTCTTGGTCTTCATTGTTTTTCATCGGACCATTGGTCCTCATTGAGTTTTGGGTATTAATAGTCTTTGGTTAATAGCGAGGGTGTGCTAGAGGTGTGCTTACATGGTCTACATGTGCTTTGTAGACTTGGAAAAGACACTGAACTGAGGCCCAGATGGTCCAGAAGTACGGGACTGGTGGATTTGTCACCAATTCTGTTCATAATTTTCATCAACAGAACTTCTAGGTACCGCACGGTGGTTGAGTGGGCAGCACGTTGGCCTCACAGTCAGTTTGGATGTTCTCCCCGTGCGTGCGTGGGTTTTCTCAGGGTACTCCGGTTTCCTCCCACTTTCCAAAAACATGCATGTTAGGTTAATTGGCGACTCTAAATTGTCCATTTGAGTGTGAATGTGAGTGTGAATGGTGGTATGTCTGCCATGAGATTGACTGGCGACCAGTCCAGGGTGTACCCCGCCTCCCACCCGAAATCAGCTGGGATAGGCTCCAGCATACCCGCGACCCTAATGAGGATGAGCGGTATAGAAAATGGATGGATAGAATTTCAAGGTGCAGCCAAGGCGTGGAGTGAGTCCAGTTTGGGGGCCTTAGGATCTATGTGCTATTTGATGGCCTCATCAGGCTGCGACCTTAGCTGAGTGTGAAGCTTCTGGGTTCAGACTCACCACATCCAAATCCGAGGATATGGTTACCAATCGGAAAAGGGTGGATTGCACCCTCTGGGTTGGGAGTCAGGTTTTACAACAATGCACAGGTGCATTGAGGGTGTGGTTGAGGGTATTCGAGATGAGTGCTGCTTCCTTATCTTCATGAAGTGCTGTATTATTCCAACACATTTGAGGAGCATGCAAACCACCTGAGACTAGTTCTTTTCAAAGGCAAGGTTCATTATCTCATGCGCTTTTTGTCTGGAGAAGGAGTTAAAATAGACCCACAGGACTTGAAAGCTATCTTCGCACTTAAAGACAAAAAGTCTCCGTCTGTCAGAGACGTCTAGTCCATGTTAGGTTCCTTGGGATACAGCTGAAGTCAAAGGTAGACATAAGAAGGGAGACAAGGCTGAACGCGGTTGAGCATAGATGGGTAGGAGAACTGCCAGATTTTTATTTTGACATTAAATACAGACCGGGCAGACTGAATATCAATGCATACACGTTATCACGTTACCCCATACAATTATAGGACTGTATCAGAGACCACACAGGCAGCATCTCACAATTGGATGGGACTGACAGGATGACATGTCACCAAATTGAATGAGAAACTGGACCTGTGGCGCCAACACATACATGCATCCAAACACCATCGTGATAACATCTACAAAATGATTTGTTTCCTTCGGTTAGACATGTGCACAAATTGCCCATTTCCATGATGGATTCTTCCCCTTCGCAATCAGTAGCGAGAGCGACCACTGACAGACGGGATGCAAATTCTAGTATTTTTGAAATGGCATGACTGACTCATATGCTGTCAGAGACATGACATGAAAAACTGCAACACAATCATGTAAGCAATGACACAGTCTTAGACATGTGCAATCTTTACAAAGTCAACTTCCAGTGTGACTTTGAGGTTAACGAAAGCAAACTGACTTTGAATTACGTTGAATAGATCACGTTATCTTTAGTGGCTGTGTTACAACTGCTGATGAACGCTGCAAGATCATAACGTCTTTAAGGTTGAACATGGGAGCATGCCCGAAGGTGGCACTCGATTAGACTCTTCAAATTAATGTGATGTGGGCTGGAATGTTACCTACAAAAAGAGTGTGGGAAAAAAAAAAAAATTCTGTCAAATATGACAAAAAGCACCGAATGTATGAATGAACGCAGAATAATGTAAAGCCAAAGGTAATTGGATGCATCTTGTGGCGATAATAACACTTTTTATATAGTGACATTTCATGCTTTTAATCAAGCTTGTTGTCGGTGTTGACGTGAGATTGGCAACAGGAAGCTCCTTTATTATTTTAATAGCACACAAACACGGGTGAGGTTTTTCCCCATAAGTCAAATTTACTCTTGCATCTGCTTCATTTTAAAAGACTGTTCTGATTTAATTTCTGTATTTACCAAGTGTGTAAATGAGTGATATAAATGTAGTGTAATTAAACATTGCCTGCAGGTACAGACGATCCTCGCCATTTTCATAACAATTTAATTATTTAACCTTTGTGAGAAGGCAGCATGAGGACTAATATTATGACATTCCCAGTCAAAAATGATGATTATTTTTATTGCTGACGATGCCATTCAAACATTTAAAGAGCTAAACATTTTATTTAACAAGAGGAAGGGTCGACTTGGAGAGTCAACGATTATGAAAGTTTAACAGTCAACATCTGATTCAGACAGTAAATCTGCTGACAGTGTTGACATTATGTTGGATTAATTAGATTCATTCATTTACTAAGGACATCTCCTTGAAAAAACAGCAGATGTAAACCCTTGTTTGTGGTGGCTGATTGTTTGTAAGACGTAAGATAAGTGATTTTCCACCAAGTTTCTCATTGGTCTTATTTTTATTAGTAGCTTATTATTATTATTAACATATCAGAAACATCACTAACACTTAGTGACCAGAATAGAATAGTACATAGCATCAAGTGGATATTCTGAATGCTTAATATCTGTATTTTAGTTCATTTAATTCATTTTGATGCTTGAAAATGCATATAAATGCATGAAGCCATAGTCATTTCTATGCATGAAAATGAACTTGGACAAGAAATATGTCAACTTTGAAAAAACATGCATATGTTTTGACTAATAATAGGCTGTATTCAACCACAAAACCACACGGTTAATTAATTGGAAAAGCACGATCCCGTGAAGGTGCCAAATTAGAACCGCAATGTGGCAAGGAACTACTGTACCGTCCAGAAGTTACACAGACGCGTAAGAAAGAGGTTGAAGAGGACTAGAATTGGTATGACAACACTGATGACCTATTTTGGCAGGCTCTGATGCACTTATTGCACTGCACAGATCTCCTCGCTTTTCTAGCCACCAGGTACTGTGATGCACTATTTCTGGTCAGTGTTCTAAGCACACCAAGCTGATACCATACCAGTCTCTGTTGGTAAAACATGCTTGTCATTGCTGCATCATTCGAACATTTGAAATGGCAACAATAAAAATGTATGATATGGTAACTCTATTCTCTATATAATTAACTCTATATAATTCTGGACACTGCCTATTATACCCCACAGTCTTCATTTTGCTGCTGCGGTTTCTTGCTTGCCCTAAGTCTCCTCTCTAAAACCATTTGTCACCTTTCCATAGTCATCAGCCACATGCCAAGAAGTATATAGATCCTTTTTTCCACCATCTATTTTGTTTGTTAGCATGTCTCTTTCTGAATGATACATTCCTTTAGCAGATTTTTCCTACACTATGCGTATTTAGTACTAGCCTCTGTACTGATGATAGAAGTGTTTATGTTTTGTTTCTTTTTTTTGGACAAAATTATCAGTTATACTCCGTGACCTGTGGCGAGGTTCATGGCTGATAAGGCACTGACTTGTTTGGAGATTTTTTTCTGTTGATACAGGTTGCTCGTTAAGAGGATAAGAAGGAAAAGAAGAGAATAATTCACACATTTTCTCCTATTTCTTTCCTTCTACTTGTATACAGCAGTGTCACAAATAATAGCAGCGCAATGTGACCAACCAGATTAGTCACCGTTACTAGTATATTTTAATCGCTACATGGCAAACAAGTTACCAGTAAGTGCAGTCGAACGAAACAAAAAGACCCAGCATTCATGATATGCATGCTCTTAAGGCTGTGCTATTAGTTGAAAGTGGTGTGTTCAAAAAAATAGCAGTGTCAAAACTATATAATAGCCTTGTCTTAGGTTTCTGGCCTGTAATTAATCAGGAAATGTACAAACTCACTGATTTTTATATAAGAAAATGTTAGAAACTATTTGAATGATACAGAAAATAGATTTATAATACAGTTAAATGACCAAATGTTAATATTTTTAAAACCTCTTTATATGGTTTCCCCTCGCCGATCAAATTTTAAATCAAATGACGCTGTTCTTCTGTACAATGTTTTGAACGACCCATTTTCTTCAGGCTTTCAGAGATAAATGCATGATCAACAAGTGCTGGTTTCATCCTTGAATAGGGGCTACCTGATTCACACCTGTTTTCTTCACAAAATTCCTCACATATCACTGAGTGAATGCCACACTGTTGTTTTTTTGAACACACCCCTTTCAGCTACCCACTCAGCCCCCGTTTATATCTAATGTGTTTTCAAAGTGTTCCTCAAACATTTTTGACAGTGTATTTAGTGCTCTGATCGATGCTGTTAAAAAAAACGTCCATTGAGTGTTTCCAAACAAAATCCAGGCGTTGCTGCTGAGATGTGTAGCATCTGTGCTGTTGTGAAAAGCCATTCTCACCGTGGGTGTAGCCTTCATAGGCTCGGCCAAGCAAATTAAAAAATAGCCTAAAAAACTTCTCAGGCTGAAGTAAAAAAGAAGGAAGTGCAATTATAGTGAGTCTCAAGGCTGGATTAGTACTACATGGTTTAAGCAGATCAGATTATTAATCAGATTATATTTCCTTGCCTTTTCTCTGCTGTCATGGCAGTGTAGAAAAAAACACATGGGAGATGAGATATGCTCAGATCTGAATTAGGCTTTGATTAGATACAAATGAAATATGTGCCAGTGTAACAGAATGGCTATACAGTGGTACCTCGTTCTGTTCCAAGGGTCCATCAACAACAGAATCATGTAAAAACTGAATGAATTGTTCCCGTATAAAATATCCCATAAATCCTTTCAATACACATTCTATAGAGAATAATTATAGTTTTACCTGCAGAAGACAATGCAAAATGGATATAAATGACAATGGATAAATGTTGAGAAAGACAGCAACGAGCGAGAGAGAGGACGGGAGAGGAGAGCCCCACGGACACCACTTTCGTGTTTTGTTATGATAGGCACATTTTGTAATAAATAACACGACAAGACTGAGTCTTAGCGTTTTGTAAGGGACTCAAGTGTACATTAATTATGGATATAAAAAAACAAGTAAACAACAATTAATGGCAAATGCATTCACTTTTTATTTGAAAAAATTGCAACAAATTAACAAAGAATGGGTTTAAATAAATCAAGCCTGTGGTTAATTATTTCTGATGCAACTTTAATTTGATACCTCATTCACTTGTAGTTATTTTGCACCAGCAGATTTGAATGATACAGAAAATAGATTTATAATGCAGTTAAATGACCTAATGTTAATATTTACTTTATGTTTTAATGATTTATTTTTTATACATTCATCATGACAGAGGCTCTGGCTCATCCGTACTTCACTGGCTAAACATGTACCTGTTGGTGTTAAGGTGACCTCCTTTTTTTAAGCCATTTAGTGGCAAATGTCTATATCTCTAGCAAAATGTAACCAACTTCGCCTTCACGATGGCTTAAAGTGAATTACGCTACTTTGGAAGTAATTATTCTTTACTGCTGCTTTAGCTTAAGCTTCAGAAAGGAGATCAGCCCAAGGACTGTAGCTGAGCCTGCCAGTTTGAAGAAGCATACATGTTTTTGCAACATTATAATATTGGAACAGAAACTGGCAGGATCAATGATCCAACTCAGTGTGCACTCAGAAGGTTGGCGGGGCTAGTTACGGTGGCATAACTTGTGGTTTCTTTCTTGTATTTGATCAGGACATAAAAAGGAATAAATAAACAATAAAGAAGTGAGAAAAAACAGCAATTTTGACTTGAGAAAATGTTGAAAATGATGGGAGTCATAAAAAAACACATTTATAATGCAGTTGAGTGGACAAATATTCATATTTATTTTATGTTATTATTTGTGTTTGTATCTGCCCTGTATTTGATTTCAGGAAGTGTGCAAATTCCATGATTTTTACATAAGAAAATGTTAGAAGCAACTGTAATCATACAGAAAATAGATTTATAATACAGTTAAATGGACGAACATGAATATTTCTCTTATGTTATCATTATATCTTTTTTTAGTATTCATCATGACAATGTCTCTGTCTCACTCGCCTTCTCTGGCCGCACGGCACGGGCTTAACATGTACCTGTTGGAGGTAACCTTTTTTTTAGCTATTTAGAGACAAATGTCAATCTAGCATGCAATATGTAACTCACGTCACGTCCACGGTGGCTTAAAGATAATTATGCTACATTGAAAGTAATTATTCTTTACTGCTGCTTTATCTTAAGCTTCAGATAGGAGCTACGTCCAAGGACTGCACATGTGCCCGCCAGTTTGAAGAAGCATAAAGACAAGAAGTTTTTGCACATGCACACTACATACGTTTATCAACGTGTTTCTGTGCATATAGTAGTGCTCAAAATGATAGTTATCTAATGTGACTAACCAGATTAATCAGTTTTATTAGTATAATTTATTGCTACATACATACATACAAACAAGTTATCAGTAGGTTCAGTAGATTCTCAGCAAACAAACAAGAGCCAGCATTCATGATATCACGTTTTTAAGGCTGTGCAATTGGGCAATTAGTTGAAAGGGGGGTGTTAAAAAAAATAGCTGTGTGTGCCGTTTACTTTACAAACACAAAACTATTTTGTAAAAACGTTTTTGTTTCTAGGATTTAGCAATCCTGTTACCCACTAAACTAATATTTAGTTGTATGACCACAATTTTTATAACTGCTTCACATCTGCGTGGCATGGAGTCAACCAACTTGTGGCAGCTTTCAGCTGTTATTCCACTCCAAGGTTCTTTAACAACATCCCACAATTCATTAATATTTCTTGGTTTTGCTTCAGAAACAGCATTTTTGATCTCACCCCATACGTTCTCCATTGGATTAAGGTCCGGGTATTGGGCTGGCCACTCCATAACATTCTTTTTCTTGGTTTGAAACCAATAATTTGCTCATTTACTAGTGTGTTTAAGGTCACCGTCTTGTTGAAACACCCACTTCAAGGGCATGTCCTCTTCAGCATAAGGCAACATGACCTCTTCAAGTATTTTGACATATGCAAACGGATCCATGATCCCTGGTATCCAACCTTATAGTGACATCATGACATGCCCATATCATGATGCTTGCACCACCATGCTTCACTGTCTTTACTGTGTACTGTGGCTGAATTTATCTCACAAACTGTCACCCTTGCGCCCAAAAAGAACAATTTTACTCTCATCAGTCCACAAAATGTTGTTACATTTCTCTTTAAGCCAGTTGATGTGCTTTTTGGCAAAATTTAACCTCTTCTGCCCATGCCTCTTTTAACACTGGGACTTTTTTGGGGGATTCTTGTGAATAGATTAGCTTCTAACTGTCAGAGTATTTACAGGTAACTCAAGACTGTATTTGATCATCCTGGAGCAGATCATAGGCTGAGCCTTTACCATTCTGGTTCTTCTTCAGTCCAATTTGTTTTTCTTTCGTTTTCTGCCACGTGTCTCTGGTTTTACTCTCCATTTTAACGCAATAGAGATCATTTTAGCTGAACAGCCAAAACATTTTTGCACCTCTTCATACGTTTTCCCCTCTCCAATCAACTTTTTAATCAAATGACGCTGTTCTTCTGTACAATGTTTTGAACGACCCATTTTCCTCAAGCTTCCAAAGATAAATGCATGATCAACAAGTGCTGGTTTCATCCTTAAATAGGAGCCACATAACTCACACCTGTTTTTTTCACAAAATTGATCACATATCACTGATTGAATGCCACACTGTTATTTTTTTTAACACACCCCTTTCAGCTAATTGCCTAGCTGCAAAACCTTAAGAACGTGCATATCATGAATGATGGGTCTTGTTTGTTTTCTGAGAATCTACTGCGCCTTCTGGTAATTTTTTGCCTTGAAGCAGTTAAAACATACTAATAACAGTGAATAATCTGGTTAGTCACATTGGGCTGCTATAAATTTAAACACTACTGTATATATAAGTTTAACATGATGGCGTGTCTATTGTTAGTGCTATTTTTCATTGCTAGACCCATGAAACTGGCTTGAATGACACACAATATGTCACATGTCAGGAGGATTATGTGGCCAAAAAGCTGAATGATGGCTGGCGTGTTGATAATAACGTTATAAATGTGAAGGTGGGACAAAGATAATCCTTAGGTACCTGGACGCTACAGAGGTTGCACAAGTAGTCCGAGTCCGCTAGGATGGCACATCAATACGTAACCGTTGCAAGAAGGTTGGCTGTGTCTCCTAGCACAGTCTCAAGAGCATGGAGCCAGGAGAGCTGGACAGGGCTGTAGAAGGTTCTTAAACCCTCAGCCGGATAGGTATGTGCTACTTTGTGCAAGGAGGAACAGGATGACCACTGCCAGAGCCCTACAAAATTACGTCCAGCAGGCCACTGGTGTAAATGTTTCTGACCAAACAATCAGAAACAGAGAGTGGCCTGAGGGCCCGACGTCCTGTAGTGAGCCCTGTGCTCACTGCCCAGCACCATAGAGCTCGCTTGGCATTTGCCATAGACCCCCAGAATTGGCAACTACGCCACTGGCGCCCTGTACTTTTCACCAATGAGAGCAGGTTCAACTTGTGCACATGCGTCAGACGTGAAAGGGTCCGGAGATACCGTGGAGAACGTTATGATGCCTGCAACATCATTCAGCATGACTGGCTTGGTGGTGGGTCAGTGATGGTCTGAGGAGGCATATCCCAGGAAGGACGCACAGACTTCTACAGGTTAGATAATGGCACCCTGACTGCTATTAGGTATCGGGATGAAATCCTTGGACCCGTTGCCAGAACTGCCAGGTTGCTCCTCAGACTGTCCTCAGTGATGCCCTGGTCCAGATCTGGGAGGAGATCCCCCAGGACACCATCCGTCGTCTCATTAGGAGAATGCTCCAACAATGTCAGGCATGCGTTGTCAGCACGTGGGGGGCCACACAAACTACTGACAATCATTTTGAGTTGCTACAGTGACCTTTTGGCAAAATGGACCAGTCTGCTGCATCATTTTTAACACTTTAATTTTTGGGGTGTCTTTGATTTTTCCCCGCTGTAGGGGGATCATTTTCATTACTTTAAAATTATTTGGCATCATTTTGTTACATATACATCACCTAATTATTATCAGGAAAGATATTCAAGATCATTTTTCATTAATTTTCTATACCACTTATCCTCATTAAGGTCGCGGGTATGCTGGAGCCTGTCCCAGCTGACTTTGGACCTGGACTGGTCGCCAGTCAATCACAGGGGACATATAGACAAACTAACATTCACACTCACATTCATACAGATAGACAATTTAGAGTCGCCAATTAACCTAACATGCATGTTTTTGGAATCTGGGAGGAAACCGGAGTACCCGGAGAAAACACACACACGCACGGGGAGAACATGCAAACTCCACACCGAGGTGCCCAACAGAGATTCGAACCCTGAACCTCCTGACTGTGAGGCCAATGTGCTACCCACTCATCCACCGGGCGGCCTCTGTTTAGATCTAATGTGTTTTCAAAGTGTTCCTCAAATATTTTTGACAGTGTATTTAATGCTCTGATCGATGCTGTTAAAAAAAAACGTCCATTGAGTGTTTCCAAACAAAATCCAGGCGTTGCTGCTGAGATGTGTAGCATCTGTGCTGTTGTGAAAAGCCATTCTCACTGTGGGAGTCATGTGCGTGTAGCCTTCATAGGCTCGGCCAAGCAAATTAAAAAATGGCCTAAAAAACTTCTCAGGCTGAAGTAAAAAAGAAGGAAGTGCAATTATAGTGAGTCTCAAGGCTGGATTAGTACTACATGGTTTAAGCGACAAAATCAGATTATTTTTCCTTGCCTTTTCTCTGCTGTCACGGCAGTGTAGAAAAAAACACATGGGAGATGAGATATGCTCAGATCTGAATTAGGCTTTGATTAGATACAAATGAAATATGTGCCAATGTAACAGAATGGCTATACAGTGGTACCTCGTTCTGTTCCAAGGGTCCATCAACAACAGAATCATGTAAAAACTGAATGAATTTTTCCCGTAAAAAATATCCCATAAATCCTTTCAATACACATTTTATAGAGAATAATTATAGTTTTACCTGCAGAAAACAATGCAAAATGCATATAAATAATAATGGATAAATGTTGAGAAAGACAGCAATGAGCGAGAGAGAGGACGGGAGAGGAGAGCCCCACGGACACCACTTTCGTGTTTTGTTATGATAGGCACATTTTGTAATGCATTTCGTTGCATTGTACTTGTACATGTGTAATGACAATAAAGTTGAATCTAAGATAATCTGGACTCACTCAGTGTGTTAATAACACGACAAGACTGAGTCACCAACACATGGCATTCTTTGTTTTAGGGAGAGGAGGTTACCTGTCTTGATAACAAATTTTGCTGGACGATAACAGTCCTAGAAATTATTGCCGATAAACGATATCATTGTCAACAATATTTTGAGGCAATTTTTTTCATAAATTTAATCATTATATATGTCATACTAATCTGAGTGTGTCATATCAAAAGCAAAAAAATAATTACGCTTAGTTTCTCAAGCGTATTTGCAAGGGGTGAAACGGTTTGTTTTAACAACGATTCTATTGGTATCACGATTCATGGTTGCGATCCGAACCGATTCTGTAACTTTAAATCGATTCAGTAACTTTTTAGCCCAAAGTTCAAGCAGTATGACTGGGAAATAAATACCTGGATACTGGACAGTGCAGTGCAAGTTTCCTAAATTTGCTCAGCGTTTTGTAAGGGACTCAAGGATACATTAATTATGGCTATAAAAAAAAACAAGCAAACAACAATTCATGGCAAATGCATTCACTTTTTATTAGAATAAATTGCAACCAACACCCCAGGTTAAATTAACAAAGAAAGGGTTGAAATAAATCAAGCATTCTTTCTGATGCAACTTTAATTTGATACCTCATTCACTTGTAACCAAAATATTAATTGAATGATTTGAATGTGCAGATAGATATTAAAGTGAACGAATACACAGGCGCACAGACGCAATTATAGCTACTAGGAGGTGTTTGATCAACACGCTTATCATTGCAAGAAATGACGTAACACTTGCCAGTACAACAGTGGCACCCAAATCTGCCCCCCCATTCCTGATCTGTTCAACCTGCACGTGAGCATAACATCACTGTCGCTTCATACATTTGGTCTTGTCCTGACGCTCCCATCCATGGGTTTGAAGGGCTTACAGTTGGACTTAAATTTTCGATGTGGTCCACTACTCAGTAGAAATCCCATACCAAATTGAAGAGGAAGAATTCATCAACACAATACATACAATATCCTATAAATCGACTTGCACCAAATCAAATTGTTACAAGGCTAACATTTAACATCTTTATCATTAAAATAGCTAAAAAACACATGTTCATATTGTAAAGTTGGATCGTAGCAATATAAATCGATACATCGATGTAATGAATGAATCGTTAGTATTTAACATTGTAATTGAAACGTCAAGAGCTTTTCAATAAAATAAATCAATTGTTCTTGGAAACATGATGTAAAACAATAGTGTACAGTGTATTGATTAGAAAAAAATATGTGGTAGAAAACTGAAATGGAAAGCGTACCATGGACACTACGCCATATTTCTGATTCCACTTTCGTTATTGTCTGAATATTAACAAAGCTGGAAATACTGGTCCACCTTGTGTGTCAATGAAGAGGTAAGCTCATTTGCATATACTCTTCTGTGCAGAGTACTCTTTATGTTTAATGAGGTGCTGAGGTGATTTTCAACCAAAACCGAATCCTACCAAAACTGCGGTGTACGAAAACTGATGGAGGAAGGATCAGTGCACTAAGCAGTATGTAATGTTTAATAATGTTTTTTACGTCACTCTGTGCGTGGACCACTTAAACAAATAATAATGCTACTACCTTTAGGCACATATGCATAAGGCAGTTCGGTATACAGTAGTTTAGTGCACGGCAGATGCATAGCTGATGATACATCAGCGTAACAGACGTGATGACATCTCAGTAACAGGACTACATGTCACTCACCGGTGAACTCATTCATTCATTCATTTTCTATACCGCTTATCCTCATTAGGGTTGCGGGAGGCGGGGTACAACCTGGACTGGTCACTAGTCAATCACAGGGCACATGTAGACAAACAAAGACATATAAGCATTCACACTCACATTCACACCTATGGACAATTTAGAGTCGCCAATTAACCTAAGATGCATGTTTTTGGAATGTGGGAGGAAACCGGAATACCCGGAGAAAACCCACGGACGCACGGGGAGAACATGCAAATTCTACACAGAGATGCCCAACGGAGATTCGAACCCTGAACTAACTGTGAGGCCAACATGCTACCCACTCAGCCAACGTGCAGCCACCGGTGAACTCAACAAAGAAAACAAAAATATAATGAAAATCTACCTCCTTTTGCTTTTTTAGTCGATTTAGTAAGCTAGACAGTTTTTAATTTGTTTTCATCCAATTTTTCTGTAGCACACAAAGCCTGAGGTGTTGATTAAAAATGGAAAGCTTTATTTTGCTACTTAAGAAAATAACAAATTCGTTTTGGATATTTACAACTGCCTGGAAAATATGCTGATGCACATGTGGATAATTGCCTGCAGCTCAGATCCTGCTTTAAAACTGCAAAAATCATTCATGGTGGCTTAATGGTCTTTGCATAGCGTCTGCTTGTAATGTGTTCCCTGCTGTGGCTCGCTTCCCCTCTCTTTTTTGCCTTTAAAAAGTACTGTCTCACTCTCAGACCAAAAATGATGCAAGTAAACAGGCTCGTCCTCAGAGAAAGATGAATCCTAAAAATCGCCCCCATTATGTAGATCTTCCCTCTGATGGAAGAGAAAGTCAATGAATTTTTCAAAACAACAGCACACAAGCAGAGGTTTATGTCAGATAATAAGAGAATTATGGAAATGATCCATTTTGTAAATACTCATCACCACTTTTGCTCCCATTACCCACCATTTGAAGCAGACGGTTTAAGATTTAAGGGAATGGGGGATGTAATGCTGTGTATAAGACAAAGATAGGGACAATGTAACCAAGCGCTTATTAAGGTGACCACTGACGTGGAAGCTTAACGTGAACGACGGACAAAAAAACAACAAAATGCAAAGCCATGCACATATCATCACGTTTGACTGCGCTGAACAAAATCATGAAAGTAGCCTCCAACAATATCGAATTAAAAGCACATAATGAATACAAAGTCAGCATTGGTTTGAGTCTGGAGTTTGCCTTCCAGAGAGAAGATCATTACATCGCTGTTTGATGTGTAGGTGCATAACAGGAGGTTATGCACCACTCCAACTCAAACGCAGACATAATGTCATCAAAGAGAAAAGAGACAGAGAAGGAATGCAGATGACATGGCTCTGGTGGCTCATGTGACTGACAGTAAATCACTGCCTGACTCCCCGCAGGCAGTCAATAATGCCATGATCACTTTTAACATGGCTTCCTCGTACAATGCACTCACAACAAAACATAAAAACTAAAACTTGCTGGAATAATTAAACAGGCCAGTAATATATTTGGACCCCCCCAAATTTCCAAAGCCATACGGAAAATTCCCTCCAGCACACAACTATGGTGCATTGAAGGACGCCAAACAAAGTGGCAAAACAATGAAACAATCTGCAATGTGCATCTCTGTAGGGAGTTTGCCTGTTCTCGCCCTGCGCGCGTGGGTTTTCTCCGGGTACTCTGGCTTACCCCTGCGTTCCAAAACATGCTTTTTAGCTTAATTCAGTGGTTTTCAATTATTTTCTGTCATGCTTATGGTGTACCCCGCCTAGTGAGGATAAGCAGCATAGAAAAAGGAGAGATGGATGCATGAATTTCAGCTCTATACTATTCAAATTACTTAATTTTTTTTCACATTATGAATATTATTAATATATATTTTTTTCTTAATACTACAGTGTTATTCTCGTAAAATTAAAGTGTTGTTGTTTTTTTTCTCTTAATATTTAAGCTTTATTCTATTATTTTTGCTGTTGTTTTGGGTTTTTTTTTTTTCCTGCAGTTACATAATATTTTTAAATGTGCTGTGGGCCAATAAAAAAACAGCTGCGGACGGCAAATGGTCCCCGGTACACCTCTAACTAATAGTAATAGGCAATAGTAACACAATAGTGTTTCCATATGAAAAAACATGAGTTTCTGCAGTATGCTTTAGAGGGGTCACTATGAACTGTGCAGTTTGTCCAAAAATATTTTTATTAAACATGAAAAATGTTTCAATAATGACAAAAATAAACATTAAATATTGATAAAACTCCTTTAATGATATGGCAGTCACTTGGTGAGAACAAAGTACAGTATTTAGAACTGAAATATAATGCATTTTTTCATTCTGACTTTCCAGACCTCCACTGGAAAAGTTTCCACTGCTGGAACTATTTAATTTTTTAATTGAGGACAACTGAAAGCAAACCGGCCGCATGGTGATCGAGTTGTTAGCATGTTGGCCACAGTCTGGAGATATGGAAGACCTGGGTTTGAATCTCCGTTGGCCATCTCTGTGTGGAGTTTGCAAGTTCTCCCTGTGCGTGGGTTTCCTCCATGTACTCCGGCTTCTTCCCACATTCCAAAAACATCCATGTTAGGTTAACTGGCAACTCAAAATTGTCCATACGTGTGAATAGTTTGTCTATATGTGCCCTGCAATTGGGCTGGGATAGGTCAGCTGGGATAGGCTCCAGCATACCCGCAACCCTAGTGAGGATAAGGATGGATGGGATGATAGTAAACCTTTTGTTTGCATCACATACTGTACATAGCAAAAACAAAAGCTTTTATAATTGATTTATATCTTTTTAAATGTCCTAACCGTAGCTTTCTTGCATTTCAGCTGTCATTTTTATTACAGTATATCTTCTAAAGGGACAATACTAAATGGAATGTGGATTTTAGAGTAGTTAGTGTACTGCTTGTACAGCGGTATAGACAGCCATTTTTGTCTGAATAGCTCCCAACACAAGTGAGAACCAAGATAATTGTGTCTTGTCTACAATCAAGCATGGTGGCGGCAGTGTCGTGGTCTGCGGCAACATGAGTTGCTGCCATCACTGGAAGCTGTGGTTCAATGAGGGAAACACCTTAGGAAAGTGATAATGAGTACGAACACACCTCCAAGATGACAAGTGCCTTGATGAGGAAGCTGAGGGTTATGGAGTGGACAAGTGTGTCCTGAACCCAATTAGCCACCTGTGAGGCCTTCTCAAGCAGAAGGATGGTGAAGGAATAGCTGTGTGATGTCCTCATGGAGGAATGGAAGAGGATTCCAGTAACAACCTGTGCAGCGCTAGTAAATTCCATGCAAAAGTGGATTAAGGCAGTTCTAGATAAAAAAGGCTAAAAATTGACAGAGGACATTCAGTCTTCGCTGCTTTCCAATTTGTACACAAACAGCAAGTCTCATTTATATGGTATTGTCTCCTCTGTTGGATAAAACTGATGCTGAAATGTGAAGGTTGTATATAGAATAAAGAATTCTATTTTGCTGAGCTCTCTTCCCGC
This sequence comes from Oostethus manadensis, assembly GCA_024372805.1. Classification (NCBI taxonomy): domain Eukaryota; kingdom Metazoa; phylum Chordata; class Actinopteri; order Syngnathiformes; family Syngnathidae; genus Oostethus; species Oostethus manadensis. The sequence goes on from QODF01000001.1 coordinate 3,141,038, forward strand.
TTAATGCTTATGGTTAGGTTATAGTCAAGGAACACTGACCACGGTCATCAAACCTATAGGGGCACCGCCTGCCGATAGATGAATCACACACGTGCACATATACAAAGGGAAAAATATGTCGCAAAGAACCCTAGACTATAAGACAGTTAAAAATGTAAAGCCCCTTTTGACAGGCAGACGAATACGAAGCGAGCGTCATCAAAGGCACATTAAAGCTTGTGTGAAAAGCAGTGCCGTGTTTTTCGTAGCGAGCAAATTTCCTGTTTTCTTTATAATCACTCTTCCTTCATTTCCCCTTTTCATGGACAGTGAAGGAGATGTTTCCTTGCTCCTCCGTAGTTTGATCCCCCAACTGTGACGTGACAGGAACAGGAAAAAAATACCAAAAACTAAAGGATGCATCATGGGAGTAATTAGAATATTGTTCACACTTGAGTTATTAATGGTTTAGTACAGGGGGTGTAAAATGCAGACTGGGGGCGCTTCGCAAAATGAGTTTTTTTTTAGTAGGCAATAGCAGATTTTATAACCAAAATTTAACGATCAAGTCAAAATATTAAGAAAAACAAGTTGCAGTGTAATGAGAAAAAAAGTCACAATTCTACAAGAATAAAATTTAAAAAGCATAAAGTTAAAAATATTAAAGACAAATTTATTTTAAAAAATGAGTCAATGGAAAAAAAAGTGTATAGAAAAAAGCTAAACAAAAAAAATATTTTTTGGAAAATTTTGTTGTGAATATTAGTTATAATCTTAAATTATAATAAGAATAAAGTCAAAATATTGGAATAAATAATAATTTGGGGAAAAATAAAGTTCATCCATCCATCCATGTTCTATACTGCTTATCCTCATTAGGGTCGCGGGTGTACCCCGCCTCTTGTCCAAAGCCAGCTGGGGAAAAAAAAAGTAAAAATACTAAAATAAAAAAACAACAACAGAAATGAAAAAAAAAAACAGCTGTAATTTTAAAAGAATACAGTCATAAAATTTAGAAAGTTGTCTTGTAATGGGAAAGAACATTTTACGAGAATAAACTTTAAGTGAAAAAATAATGTAATTTTAGTAGCATAAAGTTGAAATATTAAATGAAAGAATATATACTTTTAAAAGTCATAATATTGTAAGAATAAAACAAAATAATGTTTTAATTTTAGTAAAAAGTAAAAACATTTAAGAAAAAATACAAGTTTAATTTTGAAGTCAAAATATCAAGAGAAAAAGTTGTTTTCTACACAAGACATTCATTCAT